>JAULBX010022186.1:0-372554 GCA_032358255.1 Heterotrichella gracilis | reverse complement strand
AAAACGTACTTAAAGAACGTAAATGATGAAAGAATAATAACCCCTACAAGTATGACTGTTTTAGTGGTTATTCTATTTATTAATTTTTGCATATGTACAAATTTAAATTTTTAATACGTAATATCATATTGCACAATCATATATTTTGCCATACTTGCTAAAAACTTGTTTAAATATTGTTAAATGTAAATTACGCAGGAATGCTATATTTAGCGGGTAATAAAGATAATTATGATAGATTTTTCACGTGCGGAACTAACACATTTTTGTGTGCATTTTGTTGGTAACAAAGGGCTGGGAGAAGAGCTGACATTGAGCGACAAAGTATTTAAATTTAAGGATGATTTTGTAAAAGATACAGTTTTACGCTACTTTTTAAGTCCTTTTAAAACCGATATTTACTACCAGTTCAAAGGTAAGGTGGATGTTTCTTTGGCAAGTGTTGCCAACGCTTGCGAAGATCTGTTTACCGACCAAAAAGAGTTTGTAAAACAAAGCAAAAAGGTTGCAAAACAGCTTTACGATCAAAGCATACACCCCAAGATAAAAGGCGGTGAATTTTACACTTGTTTCTTTAAAGATGCAGTTGTGGACGGCGAATTATGCAACGCTATAGGTTTTTTTAAGACCGAGAACAAAGAAACTTACCTGAAAGTTTATCAGCACGTTGACAATTTCGACATAGACTGCGATAATGGCATAAATATTAACAAACTTGACAAAGGTTGCGTAGTATTTGAGACCGACAAAAAGAATGGTTATAAACTAAGTATTATTGATAACAATAATCGAAATGCAGAGTGCGCCCTATATTGGGAGGAGGACTTTTTAAACGCTACAATTAAACCAAATGCTTATTACCACACCAAAAACTTTATTGATACTTCACGTGGCTTTTGCGAGCAAATTTTGACGGAGGAGAATAATGTGAACAAGCAGGATCAAATGATGATGCTTAACAAAAGTACCTCTTACTTCAAGGAAAAAGACAGGTTTGACATTAAGGACTTTGAAAAAGAAGTTTTGGTAGAGCCAGAACTTATAGGTGCCTTTAAAGAGTACCGTAAGGATTTTAGTAAAAAAATGGATCTTACTGCCATTGATGAGTTTGATGTTTCGCAAACGGCGGTGAAGAAGAACCAGAAGTATATGCGTAGCGTAGTAAAACTGGATAAGAATTTTCACATCTACATTCATGCCCGCCACGACTATGTGGAGCGCGGTTACGATGAAGAAAAAGGTTTAAAATACTATAAGTTGTTTTACGTGAATGAAGAGCAGGGGTAGGCCTTACTTCCCCTTTTCTATCTTTTTACGATAGGTGAAAAATACAGTACCACCTTTACTTAAAATAAGTGATTCTCCAATTTGTTTAAATTCCATTTGCGTAAAGTCTTTCATGACATAATCTTCGACTTTAGTATCTTCGGGTTCGGTGCATAAATTATCACTTACTTCCATACCCCCTAAAAAATTTACCTTGTTGCCGCTGATCTTGTATTTGCCTGAAAAGGCATTGCAGCCATAACCTGAGTAGGTACTGTCGTTAAAATGTATTATTGAATGATCGTGGTGTAACGTAATGGTTGTCTTTTCAGCTTTATCTTCAATTTTGGTCAATACCCAGGTAACATCTTTAATACCGGTTTGAGCTGTAAAATCGAAAAAAATAAGATTTATAAAGATCAATAAGATCAGTTTCATTTCATCAAAAATTAAGCAGCATTAACTCTCTGCTTTCTTTTTAACAATCAAAACCATGTTTTGTTCAAGTGGTAAATAACCAAACTCGTAACAATAGATATACGTGTGGTTATTTTTTGTGGTGATCTGGTTAGTATAAAAATTAAAATTAAACCCTTTATCGATCAATTTTTGTTTGGCAATTTTAGTAGTATCACCATGTAAGCTCTCCTCTAATATCCTGCGGTTCTTGCGCAACGAATTATTAATATTTCTTACGTAATTATTTGTATCGCTATTTACCTTGTTATTAAAGGCATTGCGGCACATATCGCTGCAAAATTTCTTATCAATACGGCCCTTAATAATTTCACCGCATTCAGGACAAGTGCGTTTTTCCATAATTAAGCTATAATTTTCAACGTGTTCTTTACTAATTTGGCTTTTTGTTTTGCTTTTAAAATATCGTCATCCACAATAGTGGCGTGACCCATTTTACGATAAGGCTTGGTAGTTGCTTTACCGTACAAATGCACATAAACACCACTAAATTTTAAAACATCCTCTAAGCCTTGGTAAATAGCGGTTCCGGAGTAACCAAAATCGCCAAGCAAATTAACCATTACACCGGCTTTTATAATAGACGTGTCGCCTAAAGGCAGGTTTAAGATCGCGCGCCATTGTTGTTCAAATTGTGAAGTAATATTTCCTTCAATAGTATGGTGACCCGAGTTATGCGTTCTTGGGGCTATCTCATTTACCAATACTTTTCCGTCTTTTGTCAAAAATAACTCCACGGCGAGCAAACCAACAATACCCAGCTTTTCGGCTATATCAGCGGCTAATTTAAGCGCGTCTTTTTCAACACTTTTTTTAATATTTGCAGGACTAAATAAGAACTCCACCAAATTTGCTTCGGGATTAAACTCACATTCAACAACCGGAAAACATTTAATTTCGCCACTGGCGCTGCGGGCAACAATTACCGAAAGTTCTTTATCAAAATCAACTAAACGTTCTAAAACGGAAGGGGCATCAAAAGCTTTATCTATATGATGTGGGTTAACCAGTTTTACAACGCCTTTTCCATCATAGCCGCCTTTACGCAGCTTTTGAAAGAAAGGAAAATAATCGGCGTATTTGGAAATTTGCTCTTTACCTTCTACTAAAAAAAAGTCAGGACTTGGAATATTGTTACGCTGATAGAACATTTTCTGCAAGCCCTTATCCTGTATCATTTCAATTATGTGAGGTTGTGGATATACCTTTTTTCCTTCTTTTTCGAGGTCTTTAAGTGCTTCTACATTTACATTTTCTATCTCAATAGTGATCAAGTCTTTATCTTTTCCGAAATCGTATACAGTTTCATAATCATTTAAATTACCATGCGAGAATTTTTTTACAAGGTGTCTGCAAGGTGCATTTTTATCGGGATCGAGTACAGATATGGTTAAATTGAGGTTTATTGCATTTTGAATAAGCATTCTTCCCAGTTGGCCACCACCTAATATGCCTATATTTATTTGTTGAATGGTTTTATTCATGTACCAATAATTTGATGGGTAAAGATAATTAAAGTAAAATTGATACCTTTAAATAACTTATTAAATACATGAAAAAAATTTTACTATACAGCTTTTTATCATTTGCCGGAATTGTAAGTGCACAAGAAGGATTAAAATGTGGTTTTCTTGAAGCGAACGAATATTTGTTCAAAGAAGATCCAACAGCTAAACAGCGCTTTGATAAGTTAATACAGGAAGCTAATAATCAAGCAAATAATAGCTCGCAATTAAAAACTACTGCAACTACATATACCATCCCTGTTGTGTTCCATATTTTACATTTAGGTGGTTCAGAGAACATCAGTGACGCGCAGATCAATGATGCGATGGTTATTTTAAACCGCGATTTTAGTAAGAAAAATGCAGATACAACAAGCATCATAGCGCAATATAAACCTTTAGCAGCCGATTGCCAGATTGAATTTAAATTAGCAACCCTTGATGAGAATGGTGTTTGTACCAATGGTATCACACGTCATTACACGCCAAACACCAACTGGGTGCCAAGTGGTGGTTTTTATTTATATACCTGGGACCGTACAAAATATTTAAACATTTATGTTGTTAAGACCATGCAAAGTGGTGCTGCCGGTTATACCTATTTACCGGGAACTGCGAGTGCAAATTCAGACGCTATTGTTGTTTTGCATAATTATGTTGGAAGTATTGGCACGTCTAATGCTTTTACTTCCAGAACACTAACACATGAGACTGGCCACTGGTTTAATCTACAACATGTTTGGGGTAGCACCAATAATCCTAATGTTGCCTGTGGCGATGACGGGGTTAGCGATACACCGGTTACGAAAGGACACACAAACTGCAGTTTAAACTCAGCTGTTTGTACTTCGGGTGTTGTTGAGAATGTACAAAATTATATGGAATACGCTTATTGCTCAAGAATGTTCACGATCGGTCAAAAAACCAGGATGCATAATTGTATAATCGGTGGTATTGCGGGCAGAGGTAATCTTTCAACTAATGCCAATCTAATAGCAACTGGCGTTATAAATCCAAACTCTAATTGCGCGCCAAAAGCAGAATTTATTAATAGCCCTGTTACCTGTGTTGGTAATAATTTTAGTTTTACCGATTATAGTTACAATTCTACAGTTACAAATTGGTTATGGAGCAGCCCTTCGGCAGCAAACACATCAACTGCTCAAAATGGAACATTAACTTTCACCGCATCAGGTATTGCTTCAGTAAAATTAAAAGTGAGCAACGCTTTTGGTGTAGACTCTATCACCAAACAAGTACTTGTAGTTTTAGCGGGTCCAAATAGCGGAACATTAAATATTACACAGGGCTTCGAGACCGTTTTTCCGGATAGTAACTGGATAGCCACTATACCGCAATACGGCGGAGGCTTTATTACCAACACGGTTACGGCAGCTACTGGAACAAGTTGCGCCTGGGTAAATAATTTTTTCGATAATCCAAATGGTCCGGTTAGCATTTACAGCCCTAATTATAATCTCCAAAACATTCTTAACGTACCGCAATTTTCTTTTAAATATGCTTATGCACAAAAAAACGCGAGCAACAATGATGATCTTAAAGTGTTTGCTTCTGTTAATTGCGGCAGCACATGGACTCAAATATATGCTAAAAGTGGAGCACAGTTAAGTACTACTGGCACTTTTGTAACATTAGCCTACTTAAATCCACAACCGTCAGAATGGGTTACTGAAGTTTTAAATCTTGGAAGTTACGTTGGCAATCCAATGGTAGCGTTTAAAATAGAGTTTACACCTTTCGCGTCGGGTCCGGGCAATAACATCTTTATAGATGATATTAACGTTAGTGGTATAGTGATCGTTAAAGAAAATAATTCCGTATTAAATGGGGTGGAAGTATTTCCAAACCCTACTACAGGCATGTTGAATTTTAAATTAGGATCAGTACATGATAAAAATGTAAAAGTTCAATTATTAAATTCACTAGGACAAATTTTAATGAATGAGGATCTCGATCAACATTTATCATTTAACATCCAAAATTACCCTCAAGGTATTTACTTTGTAAAATTAAGTTCATCAGAAGGAAGCAAAATGCTTAAAATAATTAAAGAGTAAATATGAAAAGAATTTTAAGTTTTTTATTTACACTTATTATTGTAAGTACTTTTTTTAATTGTTCAGGCCCAACTTCCGAAACTGCTGCTGTTAACAGTATTTCAGATATTGAAAAGGCCAGCTGGCTTGTTGGTTCATGGCATAATACTTCACCTGAAGTTAATTCTACCGAAGTATGGGAAAAGAAAAATGACTCAACACTGGCGGGAATTAGTTTTGCGATAGTTGGAAAAGATACAGTTTCCTATGAAACCGTTAGTCTTGAACAAAACGGAAAAACAACATATTATATACCCACTGTAAAAGAGCAGAACAATGCACAGCCAGTAAAATTTACCTTAACAAGTTCTACTATAAATAAAATGGTTTTCGAAAATCCGACACACGATTTCCCAACTAAGATCACCTACAATAAAATAACTAACGATTCTATGATCGCTGAAATATCGGGTAAGATAGAAGGGAAGGAACGTTCAGAACAATTCCCTTTTGTAAGAAAGAAATAATTTTACGTATACTTAATAGCGTTATCAAAGGTCTCTTCGTTGCTATGCATTACCTGCAGTTCCCAACCGCTTGGATATGGCGCTTCTAATAAAGAACCTTTCAATAAATAAGGATACATTTCTGCATAGGTTTGTATTTGGTTAGCACTTACTCTGCGGTAAATATGTGAGCGGTGTAATTTTTCAGGATGATCAATTCCTGCAGCAGCCATTAATTCAACAGCTGCCTTAATTGTTTCATGCTGATAATTAGCTACACGTACTTTTTTATCATCCACATCCAGACCTTTATAAAGTTTTGGATTCTGTGTTGCCACGCCGGTAGGGCAAGTATTTGTATTGCATTCCAACGCTTGAATACAACCCAATGAAAGCATCATCGCACGCGCACCATTGCACATATCTGCGCCTAATGAAATATTCTTTACAAGATCAAAACCCGTATGTACTTTTCCTGAAGCAATAATTTTAATATTCTTTTTTAAACCAAAACCATGCAAAGCATCATAAACAAAGGCTAATGCATCTCTTAGCGGCATACCAACAGAGTTGCTAAACTCTAAAGGTGCTGCACCGGTTCCACCTTCACCGCCATCTACAGTTATAAAATCAGGCATGATTTGTGTTTTTATCATGGCTTTACAAATTGCAATAAACTGACTTTTTTGTCCAATGCATAATTTAAAACCAACAGGTTTTCCACCACTTAGATCGCGCAATTGTTTAATGAACAATAATAATTCAATTGGGGTTTTAAAAGCAGTGTGGTAGGGCGGGGAGAGAACATCCTTTCCTTTTTCAACCAAACGTATCTTTGCAATTTCATCAGTTACTTTCGCAGCAGGTAAAATACCACCGTGGCCAGGTTTAGCACCCTGCGATAGTTTTATCTCTATCATTTTTACACTTGCTTGGTGCGCTCTTTCTTCAAAGGCTTTGTAATTAAAAGTTCCGTCAGAATTCCTGCAACTAAAATAACCGGTACCAATTTGCCAGATCACATCACCGCCGGGTTCTAAGTGGTAAGGGCTTAATCCACCTTCACCGGTGTTGTGCGCAAACTTTCCGATCTTAGCGCCACCATTTAGGGCCATAATAGCATTCTTACTTAATGAGCCATAACTCATTGCAGACACATTAAAGATGCTGGCAGAGTAGGGTTGTTTGCAATCTGGGCCACCCACTAATACACGTGGGTCGTGACTAACTTTATCGTGATGCAAAGGACTAATGGAGTGATTTAACCATTCGTAACCTGCCTGGTAAACATCTAGCTGGGTTCCAAAAGGTGTGGTATCATTAACTTTTTTTGAGCGCTGGTAAATCACGTTTCTGCTTAAACGATTAAATGGCGCTCCATCTGTATCTGATTCAATAAAATATTGATACACCTTAGGTCGCATCCATTCGGCCCACCAACGCATGCGGCCAATAATGGGGAAATTATATTTTAGAGAATGTTTTGTTTGCGTGAGATCTTTAATGCCTAATAAAATTAACAGACCAATTAAAATAAAGGTCCACCAAACCCAATGAAAGAAATAACCCAAAGTGCCAATTATTAAACAAGCAACAATTGAAATGATAGCGAATTTTGTCCTCATAGTATACTTATCAAAAATTTTAACTGATTATAAATATAACAAAAGAATTATTTAACAAGAAAGAAAAAGCCTGAGAACTTTATTGGTTCTTAATTGCATTATGATGTTTACGGAAAACAACGAAGGGCTGGAAGATCAGTGCTTTGACCGAATAAAGCTTTTAAATGTCTGTATGTGCCTTCAAAAGCGTATCTTAGCGCAATAATTAATAAAAAAAATACATTGACATTCGACGATTTTAATTTTGAAAGTTCTTTACTGGAAGGTTTATACAGCATGGGTTACAAAACGCCCACACCCATCCAGCAACAAGCAATACCGGTTATTACAGATAACAAGGATCTTATAGCCTGCGCGCAAACAGGTACAGGAAAGACAGCAGCTTACCTTTTACCTATCATTAACCATATTTTACATGCTCCTACAAGGCATTTAAATACGCTTATTATAGCACCAACCCGCGAATTAGTTGTTCAGATCGATCAGCAAATTGATGGCATGGGTTATTTTTGTTCAGTTGGCTCAATGTCTATTTACGGCGGCAGCGATGGCATGACCTGGGAAAAACAAAAACATGCGTTAAAAGAAGGAGTTGATATTGTTGTTGCAACCCCCGGCCGTTTAATTTCACTATTGCAGGCCGGAGATATTAATTTTGAACATTTACAGCATTTGGTTTTAGATGAAGCGGATAGAATGCTTGATATGGGCTTTTTTGACGACATTAAAGCTATTATAAGTTATTTACCTAAAAAGAGACAGACCATTTTATTTTCGGCTACCATGCCACCAAAAATGCGTTTGCTGGCAAAAGAGATCTCTAACGATCCTGAACAAATAAATATTGCCATCAGTAAACCTGCAGCAGGTATTGTTCAGCAAGCGTATTTGGTTTTTGATAATCAAAAAGAAGCGCTGATAAAAAGTATTTTAAAGAATGATGATTATCAATCGGTAATTATATTTTCTTCAACTAAAGAGAATGTAAAACTGTTGGAAAAAACCTTAAGAAGTGTTGACGGATCGATCAAAGCATTTCATTCTGATCTTGAGCAACCTGAAAGAGAAGAGATCATGCGCGACTTTAAAGCAAAAAAATTAAGGATCCTAATAGGAACAGATATTTTATCGCGTGGTATTGATGTGGATGGTATTTCTTTGGTTGTAAATTATGATGCTCCGGGAGATCCTGAAGATTATATTCACCGTATTGGAAGAACAGCCAGAGCATCTAAAGCAGGTGTAGCTATTACGTTCATTAATCAATACGATCAGCAAAAATTTGGACGTATAGAAGCCCTAATGGGTTATGATGTAACTAAGATGCCATTACCTGAAGGTTTGGGTGTAGGCCCTGTTTACGATCCACATGCGGTAGTTAAAAAACCGTCAAAGTTTGGCAGCAAACCAAAAGGACGCTTTAATCAGAAAGACAGGAAAAGATAAAAAAAAATCCCCGTACGAGTTGTATACGGGGATCTTTTTTTTGAAAAATAAAATTTATTTAACGATCAATTTTTCCGGAGAGAAATTTTCACCTTTATTTGAAATTTGCAAATAATAAATTCCAGCTTCAAGTTGAATATCCAATTTTTGTGTTTGGTCCTTATTAATATTAAATGCATTGTTTTCATAAACCAATTGGCCAAGCGCATTTAAAACTTTAATAGATCCGTTTGAAATACTAGAAGATGATCTGAAATTAATTGTTCCGTTAGACGGATTTGGATAAACTACACCTGCCGAATTGTGGTTTAGTTCTTTTATACCAACAGCAACCGGTGCAAACCTGTAAACCAAGCCGGATGGTGGATTACCATTAACATTTAACGAAGCCATAGACGAGGACGCCGATGGATTAGCTGCGGGACCTGATAAAGCTAAAAAAGATATTTGATCTTTATAGATACCTACTGTTGGTCCGGTTAAAGGACTATAAGTTGCAGCAGAACCGTTTGATGCTCCATTGTGAATTTCAATTACGTTTGATCCTTCGTATAACCAAAGTTGCACGTTAGCAGATTCGGTACCGTTAGAGTTATTAGTGTAGCCGGCATTTTTCGTTTGGATCTTATGTATCCTGTTTGGCGTAGTTCCGCTTGTTACAAATGAAATGTTTGATGGACCGCCTGTTGCTCTTTCAATAAGTTCTGCATCAAAAAAATAGATCTGATCGATAGGAAAATTACCAGCACCAACTTGGTGAAATGCTGCAAAACCACTAAGTATGTAAAGGCTATCTTCTATGTTTCCGAAAAAATTAAAAGTGAAAGGAAGATGTGTATCGATGATCGTAAAATCATCCCATCCTGAAGTTGTAAGAACTGTACCCCCATTAATATCAGCATAAGTACTGTTAAATTGAGAAAAAGCATAGGTTTGTGACTGCGATCTCAATGTTGTAAGTAAAAATGCAGCAAGAATAAAAGAAAGTAATTTTTTTTTCATATTAAAATTTTAGGGATTAAGGTCTAAAGATAAACAAATCTTTTACTTTTTTAAGGCTTCCTTAATTTCGACCAGCACATTTTTAATATCGCGTAGTAATTCATCATTATTGGATGATGATTTGTTATCGTTTGTTGCAGAAGTAAACTGGTATTTTTCTTTCATTACTTTTTCGCGTTGATTTAAGATCTCCAGTTTAAATTTTTCAGCATCGTTTATTCCTAACATGCTCATCATATTGTTATCATGTTTGCCGCCGCCACCTGCTGTTTCAATTCTAATCAACGTTAAACCAAATGCGCGGAGGATAGGGCCACCGTAAAACGAAAGATCCTGAATATTCTCTAATGGAATTGTTTTTTCGATGTGAAAAATAAGACCTTTAGAGAATCGTAAATTTTTTGTGGTCAATTGACATTCTAAAGTATGAAAGAACTTATCACTCAACCATTGTCCCAATCCACATAACCAAAAAGGGATAATTATCCAACCAATGAACGAAACGAATAAATAAAATAAAACAATTAAAAAGATGTAGGTCTTTACTTTCAGATTAAAAGTTGCCTTGTTTAATATTACTTCGTTGTCTATCATGAATTCTGTATATAAGTTATTTCCGAAAAGTTACCGTGTTTTATTTGAAAACAGCCTCTCTTCGAAATTACAAAACAATTTTCTATTGTCTATAAAAAAACAATATGTAATTAGTTTCTTTGTTCTGAACTATTTTATCAATTTTTCGTTCAGTTATTGTTTGCTACGGATACACAATTTCAAATTCCGTAAGAATTTATAAAAGGTTGTTTGAACTAACTTTTGCTTCCATTGGCCACTTTTTTTTATTTCCACATTACTTTTGTTTTAAAAAATTAATATATTTACTAAAAGAAATAAATTGGATTGTATAATTATAGATGACGACATTTTAGCGGCCAAATCGTTAAAAAAATGTATCGAAAGACGAGCATCTCTAAATCTTATTGCTGAGTTTACTAATGCCCAAGAAGGGTTGGATTTTTTAATGAACGAATCTTGCGATATATTATTTCTTGATATTGAAATGAACGAAATGAGCGGTCTCGATTTAATTAGAAAGTTAAATCGTGTTCCTTTTATTGTCATCATCTCTTCAAAGACAGAATACGCGGCAGAAGCATTTAATTTTGATGTAATAGATTATATTGTTAAACCTGTTTTATTTGATCGTTTTGAGAAGGCGGTTTTTAAAGTTGAAAAAGTGGCCGAAAACCTTAAACCAGCTGATAAAGAGTTTTTTTACATCAAACAAGATGCTAAAATGATACAGCTAATGTATAAAGATGTTAACTACATTGAAGCCTTGGCAGACTATGTAAATATTTTTACCACGGGAAAGCGTTTTACCATATTATCTACAATGAAAGCGGTAGAAAATCAACTTCCAAAAAACGATTTTATGCGCATTCATCGTTCTTTTATCGTAAGGTTGGATAAAATCAAAGAAATTGAAGATAATTCAATTTCGGTTGATGGAAAGTTATTACCTGTTAGCAGATCTAATAAAGATATTTTCTTAAAGAGAATTAACCTGATTTAGTTTTAAAATAATTTATTTCATTTATCGGGTAATTTCTACCGGTTATCGATTATTTATGATAGTGTGAAAATAAATTGATAATATCATGCTTAGATATAATGGGCAATAAAAATCCAATACCAGCCAATGAAAAAGACAGGCTGAGGGCACTTCAGCAATATGCTTTGTTGGATACCGAGTCTGAAAAAGAATTCGATCGCTTAACAGAGCTCGCTTCTATAATTTGTAATGTTCCAATTTCGTTAATAAGTCTTGTTGATAAAGACCGACAATGGTTTAAATCCAAAGTTGGCTTAAGCGTTTCACATACTCCAAGAAATATTTCATTTTGCCAATTTGCTATCATGGGAGATGGTGTTTTTGAAATTTACGACGCCACAAAAGACGAAAGATTTAAAGAGAATCCTTTGGTTACTGGATCTCCTGATATCCGATTTTATGCCGGCTATCCTTTATTAGATCCTAACGGATACGCTTTGGGTACGCTATGCGTAATTGACCAAATTCCCAAAAAACTTAATCCAGAACAATTAAAAGCCCTAAAATTGTTGGCCGAGGAGGTTGTTTCACAAATTGTTGCCCGAATTGAACGGCAAAGTTTGTATGATTATGCGCAACTTTTTAAAACATCCATTGATATGGTTTGTGTGGCAGGAACCGATGGGTATTTTAAGAAAGTTAACCCGGCGTTCACAAACGTTTTAGGGTGGAGCGAGGAAGAATTGCTTAATAAACCATTTTTTGATCTAGTTCATCCCGATGATCTAAAAAAGACACAAGATGAAATAAAAAAATTAGGATTAGGCATAAAAACAGTCAACTTTGTTAACCGCTTTAGTAAAAAAAATGACACTTATCTTACATTTCAATGGGTAGCTTATCCTGATACCAAAACAGGTAACTTGTATGCTATTGCACGCGATGTAACGGAAACAATAAGAACCCAGGAAGTATTAAAGCACTCATTTAACCAGCTAACCCAGCTTCAAAATGCTATAGATGAAGCTGCAATTGTTTCGAAAACGGATGAGAATTTTAATGTGACTTTTGTGAACGAGAAGTTTTGTGAGATAAGTGGCTATAACAAGGAAGAATTGTTAGGTAAAAATCAGATCAAAATCAGTTCTAACTATCAATCCGCTGATTTTTTAAATGAAATTATTGAGAAAGTAAAAAAAGGCGAAATATGGAAAGGGCAGGTGCAAAGCAAAAAAAAGAATGGCGAGTCATATTGGTTGGATACAACCATTGTTCCAATATCTGATAATAATGGAAAACTTATAGAGTATATTACGATCAGATATGATATTACCGAGCAAAAAAACATTGAAGCGGATATTCGCAATTTTGCAAAATTTCAAAATGCGATTTTAAACGGAACAGACTATGGGATAATCGCAACAAATAAAGAGGGTATTATTACTATTTTTAATGATGGAGCCGAAAAAATGTTGGGCTACACTGCTCTTGAGATTACAGGTGAAAATTCACCGGCTATTTTTCACGACGAAAAAGAAATAATTGCGAGAGCGCAAGTATTATCAAAAGAATTAAATACAAAAGTAGAGCCAGGTTTTGACGCCTTTGTAGTGAAGTCGCGCTTAGGAAAACCTGATATGAACGAATGGACCTATATAAAAAAGGATGGCACAAGAATACAAGTTTTACTATCTGTTAGTACTTTGTTTAATGAGAATGATGAAATTACAGGTTATCTTGGAATTGCCAGGGATATTACCGAAGTTAAAAGGAATGAAGAATTCGTAAAAATAAGCGAAGAAAAGCATCGCTTATTTTTTGAAAGTGCTCAGGGTCTTATGTGCACGCACGACAAAAATGGTAAGTTTCTTTCTTTGAATTCTGCCGGCGCAGCACTTATTGGTTATCGACCAGAAGAACTTATTAATAAAACGCTTTACGATGTTACACCTAAAAACATAAAAAGCAAGATTACTGAATATATTGATGACATTTATAAAAATCGTAAAAGTGAAGGTTTGATGAAGGTTTTGCACAAAGACGGAAGTGTAAAAGTATGGTTCTATAAAAATGTTTTAATAAAAGATTCTAACGGTGAGGAAATAGCAATTGGTAATGCTATTGATATTTCAGATAGGATAAGAATAGAGAGAGAATTAAAGGTTGCTAAGATGCTTACTGAAAAAAGTATGTTTGCAAAAGATCAGTTTTTAGCTAACATGAGTCATGAGATACGAACGCCAATGAACGCCATTCTTGGCTTCACTGAAGTTTTGTTTTCCACCGATCTTAATAGCGAGCAAAAAGAATATCTTTCAGCGATAAGTAATTCTGGCGAAAATTTATTGGTAATTATTAATGATATTTTAGATTTTTCAAAGATAGATTCGGGGAAATTGTCGCTCGAGCAGCAGCCAGTGAATATTCCAGATCTTTTGAGTAATATTAAAAAACTTTTGGCAAATAAAGCAGTTGAAAAAGGCCTATCATTTAATTTTTATATTGAGAGTGACATTCCAAACTGGGTTATTACAGATAGCGTAAGGCTAAATCAAATATTTATGAACCTTCTTGGAAATGCCATCAAATTTACCGACAAAGGAAGAGTGGAACTGTTTTGCCAATTAAATAAACAACAAGGCAATTTTTGTGAATTGCTTTTCAAAGTGAAGGATACAGGAATAGGTATCGCCAAAAATAAGCAGGAGTTAATTTTTGAACGTTTTAAGCAAGCCGATGATAACACTACGCGTAAATTTGGTGGAACTGGTTTGGGTTTAAGTATTACCAGAAAACTTGTTGAGCTATTCAAAGGTTCAATTCAAATAGAAAGCGCCGAAGGATCTGGTTCTGAATTTATAGTTAATATGCCTTTTGAAATTGGTAATCGGCATGAAAAAAATGAAACTGAAAAAGAAGAAAAAATAGATTTATCACGCGATATTAATGTACTATTAGTTGAAGACAATGAAATTAATCAGAAACTTGCAAAACATATATTGCAGTCACATAATTTTAATATTGAAATTGCCTCGAATGGACAAATTGCTATTGAAAAACTAAAAGCGAAGGAATTTGATATTATTTTAATGGACTTACAAATGCCTGTAATGGATGGCTATGTTGCGACATCATTTATCCGCAATGTTTTGAAATTGGAGACACCTATAATTGCTATGACAGCGCATTCGTTGATAGGAGAAAAAGAAAAGTGTATGAAAGCCGGAATGAGTGAATACATTTCCAAGCCATATAAAGCCAAAGAACTAATTAACAAAATAGGTATTTTGGTTTCAAATAAATCTTTGATGGACTCAAATGTAAATCAAATTGAGAAATTTTCGGCAGTAGTCGAGTATGATTTAAGTGATATAATTGAACTTTCAAATGAAGATAATAGATTTGTTCAGGAGATGATAAATATATTTCTCAGAGAAACTCCGAAAGAAATTGAAAAAATAAAGGACAATTTAAATAACAACAACTTTGATGAAGTTAAAAAAATTGCCCATAAAATTAAGGCCTCATTTAATTTGTTTATGGCTTTTAGAGCTGTTAATATCTGTAGCAACATAGAAGAAGAGCAGGATCCGAGTAAAATAAAATTACACGTTGCTGAGATATCAAAATTAACCGATAGCATATTGATGGGACTAAGAAAAGATCTCGAATAGGGGTGAATTTGCTTAAAAGGTGTTAATTTACATAATTTTCTATTTTTATTTTACGTAAGAAGTTCTCCTTATCAGTCGCGTGTTTTATATGACTGTGTTTTTTATAAACATGGTTTTATTTTTAATTGGATAAAACCGGAATTCGTGTTTATTGAATATTTTGGCTACTTACTCTTTAAAGCCGCTATCCGGTATAATCTTTTTTCACCGTTTCGATTAACCGATAATAGATACCAATTATCGGGAAAATTTTACAGCCAAACGAAAAATCAGGATTGCAGCCTACTGTAATGGTAATATTGTACCATGGAGCAAAAAGCTATCAAAATCTTTATAGTTGAGGATGATCTTTTAATAAGCAAATTATTGCAGGATTCGATTTCCAAAATGTTTGAAAATAGTGTATTGTTCTTCTATAAATCTATTGAAAACGCCTTAGGTAATATTAACGAAAAGCCAGACTATGTTATATTAGATCATTTTCTCGAAAAAAGTAACGGGATAGAGTCTATTCCTGCTTTTAAAGACCTTCAGCCAAGTACTAAAATTATTGTCTTATCATCCCAAACTGATATAAAAGTGTTTGAAAACGCGTTTGCATTGGGAGCCAATGAGTATTTTAAAAAAGATGCTGCAATGGTAGATAATATAATTGAGTTTATTAAAAATGATTTAGAAAGTATTGAATCTGGGTTTTTTAAGAAAATTCTAAAATCATTTAAAAATAATATTTTATTAAATAAGAGAAAAATAATCTATGTTTTGGATGACAACTTGAATAGCTCTCTTTCAATTGTACACTTACTTCAATCCGAGTCGCTAAATACGGTTTATACTTTTAGCCGATCAAAAGTCTTTTTTGAACAGTTGGAAATTGCAAAACCGGATGTGGTTGTATTAGATTATAACCTTGAAGAAAGTATAAGCGGCAAAGACGTTTTGGTTAAAATAAAATCTATGTGCCCTGAAACCGAGGTGATTATATTTTCTAATCTACCTGACATTGCTACAGCTACAAACTTATTAAAGCTTGGCGCCTCACATTATTTAACTAAGTCAAAAGACAATTTATTAAGATTAAAAACATATATAAACTAAAAATAAACAATAATGAAAAAACAAATACTAATTCTTGGCACACTTCTAAGTTTAAGTACCATGGCTCAGGTTTCTGATCATGAAGACAAATTACGAACTCAAAACACCGACACCATTAATGGATGGAAAAAGGGAGGAATATTCAGTCTTAATCTTTCGCAAGCCTCATTTTCCGATTGGGCCGGAGGGGGGCAAAACTCTATTAACGTAAATAGCTCATTGTTTTTGTTTGCCAATCTTGTAAAAGATAATAATAGATGGGACAATATGTTGAATTTAGGATATGGTTTATTTAGACAAGGTGATATGGGGAAATTTATAAAGTCTGATGATAAGGTAGAATTGAATTCAAAATATGGGCGAAAAGCAAGTAAAAATTGGTACTACGCAGGCTTAATAAATTTTAAAACTCAAATGACAAACGGATACAATTATCCAAACGATTCTGTTAGAATATCAAATTTCATGGCGCCAGGCTATTTGATTGCTGCAATTGGTATGGACTACAAGCCTAATGATAAGTTTAGCGCATTTATTGCTCCACTTACATCTAAAAGCACTTTTGTAAATGATCAAAAGCTGGCCGATGCAGGTGCTTATGGAGTTGATAAAGCTACTTTCGATACATCCGGAATGGTTATTAACCATGGAAAAAAATATAGAAGCGAATTTGGTGGTTATGTTAGGTTAGTTTACAAAACAACATTATTTAAAGACAAGAGTGTGACACTTGTCTCGAACATGGATTTGTTCTCAAACTATTTAAACAATCCTCAAAATATTGATGTGAACTGGGAGACTATTATTGGTTTAAAAGTAAATAAATTTATTTCTGCAACCATTAGCACAACGCTTGTTTACGATGATGACATTAAAGTGCCTGTTGATGGGAATGGAGACGGTGTTAAGGAAAGTTTTGGCCCCCGCTTACAATTAAAGGAAATTTTAGCCGTTGGCTTTTCCTACAAATTTTAAAAAATAAATTACTAAATATAATAATCAAGAAATATGAAAAAAACAATCCATACAGCCGCAATTTTAGCATCAACAATTTGCAATTATTTAATTGCGCAGGAAAAAATTCAAAATGGAGGATTTGAAACTTTCAAATCAAAACCGACAACTTACGATCAAATTAATATAACTAGCACTTGGTTCAACGCAAATAAAGGCACATCCGATCTTTTTGCTAATAATGCGTGCAAAAACTCTGTTGGTTCTCCGGAAAATTATATGGGTAAACAAAATGCTTTTGATGGCAATGCGTACGCGGGCATAATTGCTTTTTGGGAAGATGATTTGAATGTTGCAGACGAACTTTCAAATAAAGTTCTATCATCAAATATTAAACCATACCGTGGATATTCTGAATATATAACACAACAATTTTCTTCAAGTCTTGAAGCGGGCAAAAGTTATACTATTAAATTCATGGCCAGTTTGGCTGACAATAGCGCAAGAGCAATTAATAATCTGGGCGCTGTTATTAGTCCTGAACCCGTAAGTTCTACAAAAAATTCATTTATTAAAGATGTAGTTCCAACTATATTTTCTAAAGAAATAGTAAAGGATAAAGAAGGATGGGTTGAAATTACCGGAACATATATTGCTAAAGGAAACGAAAAGTACATTACGATTGGTGCTTTTGGAGATTTTAAATCCGAAAAGATCATTCCGGCCTTCACAAATGATTCACGAAGAGCTTATTATTATATTGATGGCGTTAGCGTATTAGAGATCCAAAACCTGGATACTGATAAAGATGGTATTAATGATAATGAAGATAAATGCCCAACAATATTTGGAAAAAAAGAATTTAAGGGTTGTAATGACTCTGATAAAGACGGTATTGCCGATTATGAAGATAAGTGCCCAAACGTTTTTGGAACAAGCGCCTTCTTTGGATGTCCTGATTCTGATAAAGATGGAATAGCGGATAGCGATGATAAATGTCCACTTGTTTTTGGTAGTAAAGAATTTGGAGGATGCCCTGATACTGATAATGACGGTATTGCTGATAATGAAGATAAATGCCCCAATTCTCCGGGCTTAGCTGCGAATAATGGTTGTCCGCAAGTTTCCCAAAAAACAATTGCGGTCTTTCAAAAGGCCTTAACAGGTGTGCAATTTGAATCAGGAAAAGATGTAATAAAACCTACTTCGTTCGGCATTTTGAATAATGTAGCTGAAATCATGAAAGAAAATGCAAGTTATAATCTGGGTATATCAGGGTATACAGATAATATGGGAGATGATAATAAAAACAAAGATCTATCTAAAAGAAGAGCGGCCGCGGTAAAAAAATATTTAGCATCAAAAGGTGTTTCAGCAACCAGAATGAGTGCTGAAGGTTTTGGCGAAAGTAATCCTATTGCTGACAATAATACGCCGGAGGGAAGATCAAAAAACCGTAGGGTAGAATTTAAAGTGCAATAGAAACACTTTCATTAAATATAAATAATAAAAATAAACTATGGAACAATTAATAAAATCAGTAACAGAAAAAGCTGGAATTTCTGAAACACAGGCAAAGCAATCAGTTGAAGCAGTATTGAACTTCTTAAAAGATAAAATGCCAGGCGGTATTGGAAGTCAGGTAGAACAATTTATTTCCGGAGGAAGATCTTCTATTAGTAATATGGAAGACACCATTAAGGGCAAGCTTAGCGGTTCGTTTGGGAAATAATAATTTAAAAAATATAAACAAATAAAAACATAAAGTATGGGAATGATAAAAGAGTTTAAAGAATTTGCCATGAAGGGCAATGTTGTTGATTTAGCAATTGGTGTTATTATCGGCGGCGCATTTGGTAAAATAATATCTTCATTAATTGACGATGTTATTACACCGTTACTATTAAAACCAGCGCTTGATGCGGCTAACTTAAAAAACCTGGCTGAACTAACCATTTTTGGTTCGGTAAAATATGGTAATTTCTTATCGGCAGTTATTAATTTCATTATTATTGCTTTTGTACTTTTTATGATAATTAAAGGAATGAATGCTTCTAAAAAGAAAGAAGCAGAAGCTCCGGCAATGCCTGTTGAACCTTCAACTCAGGAAAAATTGTTGATGGAGATTCGTGATTCATTAAAAAAATAATAACTAAAGATCGTATAGCCCGAGAATTTTCTCTGGCTATATGATTTAATAATAAAGTAGGATGGAGTTTATGTCGAAATCAATAACTACAAGAATTTAAACAGTTAGCTTGTGGAATGATACAATATTATTTATCGATATTAAGGAAAACCAAAATTTTGAAACTATTGATTTTTATGAGTTAGTTGTGGTGCAGCCTATGAAATTGGAAAAGGACGACAGTTAAAAAATCTGATAAATGTTGGTGAGTATACTTTGGTGAGTATTGAGGTCATAAACCTTTCTGTATCAAAAAACGGCAGTAAATATAAATTAGCTGATGCATTCGTGATTTATAGTCCAACTCAAAAAAATTTAGCTGATTTTTATCTGAAAGTTAGAAAGCCCTAAGTGCCAACTATGTTTTTCTCAAATATAAATTGCGCAAAAAACTGGCTGCTTAAGTTAGATTAATAATTTATTTTCAGGTTCTAGCGCATTAACACCATCTTCCCAAAATCCTTCACAAAATATTTATCGGCAGCATTACCTGCTTTTTCAATATCGTTTCCGTTGAGTTTAGTAACTATTTTGTATAAATAAACGCCATTACCCAACTTATCACCATAATCGTCTTTACCATCCCATGCGTAATCTGTAATATTTCTACCAATATGTACATTGCCTAATTCTGAGCGTTGGATCTCGCGTACAATTTTACCGGTTATGGTCATAATTTGTATGGTAAATACTTCCGGCACTTCGCTACCCGTTAGTGTAAACACAAATTTGGTACTTGTACTAAATGGGTTAGGGTAGTTCAATACATTAGTAACGGTGGGTTTATTATTTATCTCGAACTGGATCTTATAATCCTGCGAACCAGAGTTATTACGACTTCTATCTTTTGCTTGAACGATCAGCATATATTTTCCATCAACCGGAAAAGTAGGATTGTAGGTAATACTACAACTATTCTTAGGCAAACTGGCAGGAGTAAATTGCAAGCCCTGCGCAAAATAAATACGTTGTTGCAAACTTTGGTTTGGAGCTTGTATAAACACAGCAAAAGATCCAGTGTCGTTTAGTGCCAAAAATTTATTTTCATCTTTTAGTGTGACTAAAATAGATGGTTTTGCTGAAACAATATCTCCGTTTAAAATGCGTATCCCGTCAAAGGTCACATCCAACAAGGGATTAGTAATGTCTTTAGAAACCTTAAATGAATAACGTCCAATATTATTAAATTGTGTTTGCTCTTTTTGATATTTAGAATTCGTTAATGGATTTACGTAGATCCATAATGCATTATTACCAACGTATTGAAATGAATTTACCTTCACCGTATCAATAAATACTTGTCCCGGAACAAAAGGTTTCGATTTCATTTTTTGTGGCAGCGGTGTTTGATTACGGTTATTATCTTCTATCCAATAGGTAACAACTAAACTATCGGTAAAATTTTTAACACCAATATTCTCTATAGGGAATTTAAAAGTTACTTCATCACCTTCCTGTAATGTATCGTTTATACTTTGAAATCCTTTTAATGGATTGATAGCGCACTCAGGTGCCTCATCATAAATTACCTGCCATTTTTTTAATTGTGGTGATGTTGTGTTCACATTATCCTTCATAAATGCCACCAGTTTTAAATAAGGATGTACTGCTGCGTCAGCGTAATTATAAAGTGCTAAAATATCTGTACTGTCTTGTACAAAAGTTTGCAGTGTATCTATTTGTCCATTATTCCGTATACCTACTAATTTTAAAACAGTTGTATCACCTGCCAATGCATCAAGGCTTTTTACGCGCCAGTGTAAGCTATTCCATTTGTATGATGGACCAATGATCTCAGACGCTACATAACCATTGCTCCACCTTGTTTTAATACTATCGTTTAAAGTAATAATAGATTGTTTGTTGGTTCCTTTCACTTCGTGTCCCTGCCCTGCAACCATTCCCTTCTTTCCAAATAAAATATACGGCACAGTGTCAGCCGTTGTTCTTATTGAAACAGCGCCAATACTTTCGAATGCATTATAAAGCGAATTGTTGTATGTTGTTATTTCTGCGTAGGTAGGATTTTGAGCACCCATGGTGTAGGCAAGAACATAGTTATTTGCCGGAATGGCATTTAGAAAGTTTTGCATAGTAGTCTGAAAATTACCAAAGCCGCAGTAATTGGCGGCGCCAAAAGAATATACATGCAATACTTGATTTGGCACACAAACACAGTTACTATAGGTTCCCGGACCGGCAGCGGGCCAGTTAACGCTTACTACATCATCCGGTTGGCCGCTAATTGAATCAAACACAGCAAAATTCCAGCCGTCAGGCGCACAGCCCCAACTAGAGAGAGTTATGTTATTAAAAAAGAAATTAATGTTAGTCGAAAAAATTGCTGGATAAATTGCATTTCTGCAAGAGATACTTTGTTTGTTATTTTCAAAAATAAATCGTCGTAACGCTTTTTTATAGTTTACAAATTTATAGTTATCATTTTTAAATTGATGAAAATGCGCCTGAGCCCAACCGCGTTTTGTACCAATGGTTTGGAAAGAACTTTCGCGCCAGATAAATGGTGTTGTAGGCATGGTACTATCTCTGCTCACACGCCAAAAATAAACAGTACTATCAGCAAAAGGTAAATTAACATTCCATTCTAAAACACCACCGCTACTGGTTATTAAAGTAGATTGAATAGGGCTTAAAAATTTATCGCAGGTATCTAATTGAAAACGGTAGGTAGCAGCCGGTGCAAAAGGATCGGTTGTAGAGGCTTTTAAGGTAATGGTATTTGTTTTTGGTACTATCGCGTATTTGTAAGGATAAACCGGAACCACATCACCCCCGGGTATAAAAATATCAACGCTGCCTAACGTGTTGTTATTTGTTTCTATACTTTCGCTGATCTCATTAAATTCATCCAGTTTAACTTTAAATTTATTTAAACCAATGCCACGGTTAAAATCTATTTGTGTAAAAAACACCAAACTATCTTTAAAGAAAGGAGCCAGCTTTCTTTTAAAGATAATGCTCGAATCACCATTAGGGAAATAACGCTCTACCTTAACGAAAATGGAATCACTTACAGCTTTTCCTAAATTTTTCATTTTGATCACCAAACCTAAAGAATCGGTATATTTTTTTATATTAAATGCTACATCACTGTTTTTAATTTGATAGTCTGGCAGAGCACCAACGGATATTTTTAATGACGGATCGCCATGAAGGGTCATATCCAAACTGGTAAATTGAGTAACTTTATCAAATGATAGCGCGTTTTTAATGGCCGCTTCTTTTACAATGTCGCCAATACCCTGATTGTAATGTGTTTTTGAAAGCGCCTGGTAAAGCCAATTATCATATGTGTTTAAAGCATGTACAAAGCCTAAAGACGTTGCCGCTAAAAAACCTATGCTTCCTTTTTGGTTTGAAAAGACAAATTTTTCGCTAACTGAGATCCTTCCCGGAATATGAATATTGCCCGAATAGCAAGAGTTAGCAATTACAAAAGGATATTTACCGGTATTATTATAAAGTTCAGGATCATCAATTGCCTGGTCAAATCCCTGTTCTGAACCATGCCCGAAGAAATTTATAAGCGCAGCACCATTACTTATTATACCCTTTATGCTATCACTTATAGCTGTTTGAATTGGCGCGGTTGTGTTTTTTTTGAAGGTAAACACCTCTGCGCCGAAAAGTGTGTCTTTAACTATTTGCTCGTAACTTGCCATGTAAGAAGACAACAGGTTGGCGAGCGTTATTTCATCGCCCCCAACAAAATGCAAGACGCGTTTTTTCCAGTCGGCGGGTGCTGTACTTTCATGTTGTTGTACTTTGGCAAGGTAGATATTCACATCTGTATTTGATAAAGCGGCAATCCTACCAATAGGAATTTCTGGTGCAAATAAATTTGGGTTGGTGGCTGTTAAAACAGAGGTTAAAAGGTTATCACAGCTTGGAATACCCATTGTTGGTACCAGGTTCAACGATTGAGAACTGGCGCCTAGGGCATCGCAACCAACAGCCTTTCCTATAAGAAAAACGTATTTTGGTACAGTTGTTAAACTATCTTTCAAAAATTTACAAAAGTTCTTAATCGCTAACGGATGCTTGTTTACACCATAACAAAATTGCTCGTATAAAGCACTAACGTCTACCGAAATTACATTGTATGAGCCTCCGGCAATTGTTTGACGGTAATTTTTATATGCTGTTGCACCAGACTGCAAACTGTTATGATAAATAATAACAAATGGATTAGCCGATGGTGAAGTTTTGAAATTAGTGAATGTACCGGTTTGATTTACCGGTGTTAAGGCAGTAACGGCAATAGTTTGAGACTCTGCCGCCATGATACATAATTTACGACCTGTGCCGTTTGGTATCACCGCTCTAACCTGAGGCGTAACTGTGAGTTTTGTGGTGATCTTTTTATTGTTGGTAATGTCGTATAATAAAACACTGGTTGATGCAGCTAAATTGAAATTCGAGAAATTAAAAAATGTTTTTGGAAAAGAAGCATGATCATCTACAAACAACCTATAGAACGATTTGTTACCTAAATCGGGGATCTGTGGATGAAAAAAATTGATGTAGTGTAACATCGTATTATTGTTAATAGATGCCAGCGATGGCACAGCTACAGAAGTTAAGGAAATGTTCGTTGCATTATTTGTGTTCTGTGAATTCAATGTAAAGGTTTGCCGTATTGGCAAATAACCTGTAAAAACTGTATCCGCCAGTTGCACACTGTTATTATTTTGATCGGAATAAAACGTTTTTACCTGATGATCTTTATAAAAGGTGAGATCAACACTTAGCCCCGAAAAATTTATTGAAACAAAAACCGGCAGGCTACTGGCCGTGTAGGTATTTAAATTTGAAAAAGCGGTTGTAACTGTATTTCCTTTAGCAAAGGATAGGCCTTTACCTTCAGCCTGTGTATACAAAGGGTCGCTTGCACCTGAATTGTATTCTGCAACTGAATTATAAACAGAATTACCGGTAAATATTTTTTCGGAATAGAAATAATTACCTAGGGGATAACTGGCGGCCGTTGTGTCTCCTTCAACAACATAACGTTTGTTATTGGTAAGGTTATTTACAGTAATAAAACCGTAAAGGGTGTCATTAAAAATTGGCGCATATGGATTGGGAAGGTAATTAATGCCTCTGTAAAGTAACGAGTCTACATCACCCATATTTGGGCTTGCATAGAACTCAACATAATCGCCAATGTTTATTTTATTATCAGCTTCGCCATTAATAAAAAGATGTTTTTCTTTTCCTTTAATAAATAACTGAAGGTTCTTTGGATTAAGCGTGCTTAGATTAAATCTTGTAGAAAGCGTAAGAGAGTCAATTCTGTATATTCCTTCTTTGGCAATTGGGAATTTAAAATACTGTTGAGAATAATTTATCCACTCATTACCATAATTTTGGGCTTTAATGGTAAATGCAACAAAACAAAATATGCTTATTGCGAGTAGTTTTCTCACTTGTTCATTTTTTTATTGATATCGATTTTTAATGAAAAAATATTTGAATATAAAGCAATAGACCTGTCGCCAATATCGGTCAAAGCATAATCTAAAGTAAAGATCTTGTACTTAACGCCCACACCAAAGTTGGGTTGAAATGTGGTAATGTATTTTGTTGCATCATCACTTAATTGTTTTTGAATATTGCCAATGCCGCCTCTTAAATAAACAAAACCTTTGTAACCAACTTCAGTTCCTAGAGCCGGTTCCATGCTCCAAAGATCTGTTTTTACTACTGTATTTCTTTTTCCGTCAAACGAGTTTATTAAATTTAGTTCTCCTAATACAGAGATCCTGTCTTTCCAGAATGAAAAGCTGCGCGCTGTTCCTAATATTAATTTTGGAGCAGTTACTTCGATTGAAGATGATGGAATTTCATTACCGGTTTGCTGAAAAGTAGCAATATCCTTATCGCTTAAATTATAACTCCAGGCGTTAAAAGTTCCTGTAACATCTCTTGCCATGGCGGCAAATTTCCAGTTCTTGTAATTGTATTTAGCACCTGCATCTAAACCAAAACCCCAGGCACCACCAAATTGGCCAAGCTTACGGCGAATGATCTTAAAATTACCGCCTACTTCAACACCCTTTAATTGCGGAATGTTACGCGCATAACTCAATAAAGCTGCAAAATCTACAGCATTAAAAGTGGTTATACGGTTGTAATCTACATTACCATTGGCATCTACAAGATCTAATGTGTTTGGGATATTATCAACCCCGAAACGTAAAATAGAGATACCGGCAACGCTGTTACTATCAATTCTTTTAGAAACGCCTATGTAATCGTATTTAGCAATACCAGCAAAGTACTCGGCATGCATTAAACTTACCTCAATGTCAGATTTTTGCTTTAATAATCCTGCAGGATTCCAGTAGCCTGAATTAACGCCCTCCACACTGGTAATATTGGCATTACCCATACCTAAGGCGCGGGCACCAACACCAATGTTTAAGAATTCGTTACTGTATTTACGAAATTGGGCTTGTGCAGCCATCGAAAACACTACTAAGAAGAGAATAAAAGACTTTTGCATATCCAATTACTAAAATTAAGCTAAAAAAATGAAATTCTACTCTATTTTAACGAAATAGTGGCGATTTTATTGTTGAATAATGAACAAAAATGAGTGGTGAATTTCGTTGCTCCAAAATGGTTCAAATGGTAATGGTCAACGAACAGATTTCGCTCTTTACAAAAGGGTAGGGACGAGAGATCGTAATAATGAATATTATTTCTTTTTGCAATGTTTTGGAGTTGCTTAATGATCTGGCCCTTATTTTTCAGGTCAACCTTCCCGCCCGCAAAAATTGGCGAACTTACAAGGGTTATTTGAGTATTGCGTTGCTTGCAAATAGTAATTATCGAATCCAAATAATTGCGGTCGCTAACATTAAAAAAAGTGTAGTACGGCGTAATATGATTAAATAAAAGACTTGGCCTTAAGGATTCTTTAAAATAACCTTTATAGTATAAACTATCTATTTGGTTTGGAATATTTAGCCAACCGTGAAGACTTGTACTTAAATTCTTAAAACCGGTATAAGGAAAAGAATAGTAAGGGTTATAATAAAAATGAGTCATGCGCGGGTCTATTTTGCTGAACTGTGTTCTTAGCTCAGGTTCAGATAAATAAGGAAAGTAATTATTGAACTCCTTTACTTGCTCGCTTTTGTATTTTAAATAGTGATAATCTACTTCGTAGATAAGGTATTTTGGCGCTTTACTTTTTTGCAAATAAGTTTTAAGTGCCGCAAAAGCTATTTGTGGATTGGCACCAGCCAGACTTAAATTAAAGGAATTTAAAGTTGTTAAACTGTCGAACAATCTTGTGTCATAATGCATTTCAGCACGCGATGAGCCAAGGAATAACAAATTAAAATCGTTTTTCTTTAAAAAGGCGGTATTGTACTTATCATAATAACCGGCTGTTTGTTTAAGCAAACCTTTGTAATGCAAGTATCTTAAGCCATAGAGCAGGGCAGTGACAATTAAAAAATATGTAATTATTTTTTTTGTCAAAACTGGAAATAAATAAAAGTGTTAGCCGAGAAATTTCCTAAAATAAATAGGAGTACAACAAAACCTATGTACACCAGGGGTTTTAAGAATGTGTATGCATTTTTATATTTATTAATGATGGCATACTCTTCATTCAATTCTTTTAAGAATAAAATAAATATTGCAATAAATAGGATTAAAAAATATAGCCTATCCTGATAATTTAATAATGTGTTTAACGAACAATTCCAATTACCAATTGAGAAAATTTGTTTATAGATGTAATTTAGATCGGTAACGTTATTCGTTCTGAAAGCAATGAGTGTGATTGTGTGGAAACCCAGCAAATATAGCCTTCCCAGAAATACTGGTACTTTTACATTTGGAAATTTTTTCATGAGCAAGACCTCTAAAATGTAAAAAAGTCCGTGCAACGTTCCCCAAATTACAAATGTAAAATTGGCACCGTGCCAAAATCCACTTATTACAAATACTAAAAATATATTCAGTAACCAGCGGTTATAATTTACGCGGCTTCCACCTAAACCAATGTATAAATAATCTCTAAACCAGGTAGTGATGCTAATGTGGTTGCGTTTCCAGAATTCGTGCAAAGATCTTGAGAACAAGGGTCTTCGCCAGTTCAAAGTTAAATTAATATTGAATAATTTGGCTACCCCTGTAGCAATATCGCTATAGCCGCTAAAATCGCAATACACCTGTATGACAAATAAAAAACCGGCGAGCAGCAATTCTAAACTGCTAAACGCTGTTACATCATTAAAAACAGGCGTAACAATTAAATTTAAATTATCGGCTATTACCAGTTTTTTAAAATATCCCCAAATAACAAGCGTTGCAAAAGAAGACCAGTTGATATTCTTAAAATAAGTGATGATCTTAAACTGTGGCATTAGATCGTTATATCGTACTATTGGTCCGGCTACCATATGCGGAAAAAAAGAAACGAATAACAAAAAATCAGAGAATTTATCGTCAGCCTTGTATTTTCCTCTGTAAACATCAATGGTGTAGCTTAATGATTGAAACGTATAAAAAGACAGACCGGCGGGAATTATAAAGTTATTTAAGATCTTAGAATTAAGATCGAAGATCTCTACTGAAGAATTGTAAAAGAAAACAAAGTATTTAAAAATAAATAATACACCCAGGTTGCTTGCAAGGCTTAGGACCAAAAACAATTTCTTTCTTTTTTTGCTCTCTGTAGAAGAGATCATTCTTGCCAAAAGATAATCTAAGCCTGAAGTACCAATTAACAGTAATAAGAACCAGGGATCATAACTGTAATAGAAATAATAAGAAGCCAGTAACAAAAAGTAATTGCGGTATTTTGGCGGTGTTATCCAGTAAAGAATAAAAACTATGGGTAGAAAAATTGTAAATATGAGTGAGTTAAATAACAAATCAGATTATCTTTTTCCTTAATTGTTTTTGTTCGCTTTTATGTTTTTTACTTTCAATTTTTCTTTTAACAGATCCTTTAGTTGGTTTTGTGGCCAAACGTTTTTTAACCGGTTTTAAAAGCTTGTTTAATAGAATGATCAGTTTTTTTGAAGCCACTTCTTTATTCCCCAATTGCGAGCGGTCACTATTTCCAAGCACTTTTATGAGTGTTCCTTCAATAAAGTCGGGGTATTTTTTAAAGATTGTTTTTTTTTGTTCGGGTTTTAAAGCAGCAGAACTTTGCACATTAAATTCGAGCTCTACCTTTGTTTCAACTTTATTAACGTTCTGTCCGCCTTTACCACCAGAGCGGGAAGTCTTAAAGCTGATCTCCTTTGTAAGTATAGTATTTACCTGTTCTTCAGTTAACATAGCGGTTTTGATAACAATTTGAAAGTACAAATAATTTTTGAGTGAATAATTTTAATTTTATAAACATGAAGCGACTACTTTTTATTTTGGTTTTTATTGCGAGTTTTGCTTCAGCGCAAACGCCGGTGCAACGTTGTAAGTACCGGTTTGATAATTACCTAAATTTTAAAGGTTCTTTAAATAACCGCATCGAATTTCAGAAAGAAGTAATTTTTATTTTAGATAATAAAGGCAAAAAGATCTTTGCTTTTAATGAAAATGAAATTGACATAGTTGCCAAATATTTTATTAATAACACATTTCTATCACAGGAAAAATTTATAAAATTTAAGGGAATAAAAAGGTTCTCTTCAACGCAAAGAGACAGTATCTCTAAAAAGATCGTCGATAAAAGGATCATTGCAAAGAAAGATAATGCGCTGCCTCTTAGCGGTTACCGTGTCGCGATTGATCCTGGTCACACAGGTACTAATTTGACTGATGCCCAAATAGAACAAAAATTCCTGTATTTTGTACAAGACAGTATCAATCACCCTTTGGATACAATTAAATTGTTTGAAAGCGTACTTACGTTTAATACTGCACAATTAGTACAAAAAATGCTGGAAGAGCAGGGTGCAAAGGTTTTAATTACCCGTTCGCAAAGTAATTTTAATTCGTTTAATCTCACTTACACACAGTGGATAGAAAAGCACAAAAAGAGAGTTTTGGATAGCTTACAAAGAAAGAAAGTGCACACTAAAGCACAGCATAATAAGTTGATGAAAATGAGCGACAGGGATCTTTTCTGGGAATTTTTCAGAGATTTTGATTTGAATCATCGCGCAAAGCTGATGAATGATTTCGATCCTCATGCGAGTTTGATCATCCATTACAATGTAGATGAAAAGAACGAACCCTGGAAACAAACCAGTAACCGCAATTTTACCATGGCCTTTATTGGCGGGGCTTTTACGAGTGATAATATTGATAAACCCGAGAACATGATACATTTTTTGCGCTTGTTATTGACAGATGAATTAAACCAATCCGAAAAATTGGCTTCTTTAGCTGTAAGCAATTTTAATAAGAATCTTAATATTCCAATAGCTTCGCAATTTGATGCCAATTATTTAAAGGATAATTGTTTATTTACAGCAAGTCCCGGTGTTTTTTCGAGAAATTTAAATCTGTGCCGTTTAATTAATTCGCCGTTGGTTTATGGTGAAAGCCTTTACCAGGACAATGAAAAGGAGTGTAAGGAGCTGATGAAGATGGAAAGCAATTATAAAGGTATTAAAACAAACGAACGTGTATTAAAAGTGGCAAAAAGTTATTACGAGGCAGTTTTTAAGTTTTTAAAAAACTAGTATATTAGATTCAAATATGGCAGGCAAAGTAAAAATATATTTAGTAGACGATCATCAAATGTTAATTGATGGTTTAAAAGCAATTATTTCGAGCGAAAAAGATTTTGAAATAGTAGGTGAGTGCACTTTACCTTTATTGGCCTGTGAACAAATTCAATTACTAAAACCGGATATTGTTTTGACAGATATTAATATGCCCGAACTTAGCGGTATTGAATTGGTGCGTAAATTAAAACCCCGTGTTGGCAATACAAAATTTATTGCGTTGAGTATGTTTGGCGAGCGCAGCTATATTAAAGATATGTTGCAGGCAGGCGTGAGCGGCTATATTTTAAAGAATACAGGCCGCGAAGAGTTAGTAAAAGCAATTAATTTAGTAATGCAGGGCCACGAATTTTTTAGTGAAGAAGTAGAGCAGGTAATTGAATCTAATCCTGTAAACGACGAAAAAATAAATACCATACATTTAACGGAGCGCGAAGTAGATATTATTGATTGCATTGCCAAAGAAATGACCAACGCGCAAATTGCAGAAACGCTTTTTATAAGCGAGCGCACGGTTGAGACCCACCGTAAGAACATCTTTAGAAAAACAGGCATTAAAGGCGTAATAGGTCTTGTAAAGTTTGCGCTGGATAAAGGGTTTATAAAATAGTTACAAGTCTCAATAATCTACTGTTACATCTGTATTTGGTAAGACCTCCTTTAATTGTAAAACCAAGTTGTTATTTGTATTTGATACTGTCAAAGTTTTTAGCTTCAAACCCTTAAAACTGGAGATATCTTTTTGCTCAAGATGAGACACGTAAAGTGTCTTTAAATGTTTAAATTCTTTAATTTTTTCAAATGATTTGATACGGCAGCCTCGTAAGTTCAACTCTTCCAACATTGATGCTTTTATTGATGAGAGGTCGTTAAAATCCGTGTTAGAAAGATCTAATGATAGAAGGTTTGGTAAAGTTCTAAAAGTAGTAAAATCCCTTATTGATTGATTGTTTTTCAGATTCAGTTCTTGGAGTTTTACAAGACTGTCAAGGAAATGTATGTCATGAAGGTCATTATTATCTATATATAGCTTTTTCAACAGTTTTAAAGAAGACATTGATGCTATGTACCGAATTCTATTGTTAGTTAAATTTAATGTTTCAAGAGAAGTTAAAAAATTAATATTATTGATAGAATAGAGAATATTAGATTCTAAGTGAAGTTCTTTCAGTCTCTTAAATTTTGTAACATTAGCCGTTTTATTACTCATCAAATCAAATAAAACATCAATGTTTTTTAAACTATTGGAACTAAGGTTTAAATATTCAATAGTAACAGGTGGCTTTAATTTTAGCAAATTTTGTAGGGCAGGTGAGTTAGTAATATTAAGCCGTTTAAGAGATATTAACTCAGGGATTTTATCAGGGTAGGTCTGCAAATTCATTGCTGAGAATGATTCTAACTTTGGAAATAGTTCTAATGGTGTTAGATCATTTATTTTATTCCCATTCAGAGAAAGTTCTGTTAATTCTTTTAATATAGGCAAATCATCAAGGTGTTTTAAATTTGTATTTGAAATATCCAACACTTTCAGATTCATCGTTTTGTTAAGATATTTTAATTCAGAGATCGGGTTATTAGCGATAGATAAATAAGTGAGTTCTTTCAATAATGGTAACGAGTCAAGTGTCAATAGATAATTTCCTTCCAGGTCAAGCTTTTGAAGTTTTTGAAAATTATTTAAGTCTTTTAGACTTATTTGCCTTCCATTTTTTATACTTAATTCCCTTATATTGTTTATTGAAAATATTGGCTTTAAATTATAAACATATAAAGATGATAGGTCAAGGCTGGTTATTAACCCTTTGTTATTTAGTTCTTTTATTTCATTTAAAACCCTTTGCTTCCTGTAGTTAAACGATTTCCAATTTAGCTTTTCGTTATTTTCAAGAAAACGATAAAGTTTACGATCGAGCCATCGCGCATTTTGATAGCCATAGGCATACTGATAGTGATATAAAGAATCAGTATTAAAGTCTTTATTATTTTTTATTGTATATAATTGACCGAGATTTGTTTCGGATAAGCTAATGAGGTATTTTTTATCTAAAGAAGCTACATATTTTATTCTAGACAAATTATAATCACTTATGTATTTATCCCAATCAATTCCTGCGCTCGCTATTAGTATTATATATGCAAAAAACGAGTTACTTTTAAATAAATACCAGGCTGACTTTGTTTTAAAAATCTTTATAAAAGTTGTAATAAGTCCGATAGTAGCTAAGAGCAACCAATAATAAACTCCAATTCTTTTATATGTGAAAAGGGCTTCGTTAATATACATGTGGTTTCTGAGACCTGTTGAAATGACCATCATCAAATTTTGCCCGATCCAGATGTAAACAAGGATCTTTGCCAGTTTATTATTTTTATCAAAATTCAGGTTCCCCCTAAAAAAATAAAGAATTGTTGTGATAGCTAATAATATGGATAGTATTAACATGCCAACGCCATTATGTACGAACTCCTTATGCGTAATTCCTTTTGGCATTCCGGCTCCTAGGTATAAATAATTAACATCAAGTATATTGATGAAAATGAGCATTACATTTAATAAAACAAACAAGACGGTTATTGCTTTTTTCTCATCCCATTTGTTTAATGAAGCTGAATTCTCTGTTTTTGTTACCGTCAAAGGAAGTTTATTCTCCCATTCATCTATTGGTACAATTCGATTATGGTAAAAGATACCATACACAATAAAAAAACCTGCCAAAGTAAAAACTACCCATTCAACGCTTATAAAATCAAGGTTGATTTTTTCGGTATAATTTGCAAATAAAGGATTCGCATTCTTATATATAATAAGGAAAATGAACGCAATCAGAACCGGTACTACAAATGTCAGGAAAAGTGAAAGCATGCTTTTTTTACCATTCTCGGTGCTGTTTTTGTTTTTTGTTGAAAGGTTTATTATGATAAAAACAATTGAAGAAACCACAGAATAGAGGCTGTGAATCAAATTAAAGATCACCGAAGATCGGTCACTGATCGAAAAGGAAGACAACAATAATAATGAGACAATATTAGCAAGTATTGCTAACGATGAACCATAAGTCAAAACAAAAAATGAAGACAATAGGGTTAAAGAGGCGTAAAACAACCATTCTCTTTTTTTAATATGGCTTGGATTTTCCGCCACCATTAGAATAATGATTACAAAGGTTATTAAAAGAAAATTTAAACCAGCGCATTGATGGTAAAATAAAAAACTATACGCCACCGTGGCCAACAGAATTGCCCAATCACTTTTTTTCATGAATTTATTAGTAAAATGTTAGAAGATATTAATTCCAACGTAGGCGAATAAAAAATATTGTATTGTTGTATAAAAGATAAACAGAGAAAACTGTTTTATGGAATATTCATATACTTATGCGTCTGTAAGCTTATCATCCATTTTGGATTATTTTTTACGTACTCAATAATTTGCGGGATCAATTCCTGGTGTTTGCTCCACTCAGGTTGTAAGTATAAATAACAGTCTTTACCAACTTTTGCAGCTTGTTCTTCGGCCCATTTAAAATCATGCTGATTGAACACAATTACCTTTAACTCATTGGCTTTTTCATAAACTTCTGGTAATGGCGCCATTGTTTTTTTTGGACTTAAACAGATCCAATCCCAGTTGCCACTTAATTTATAAGCGCCGGAAGTTTCGATGAATGTTTCAATATTTTTTGCTTTTAACTGTGCCGTTAAGGCATCTAAATTATAGATCAACGGTTCGCCGCCGGTAACAACAACACTCGGCGCTTTCCATTCCAACACATTGGTAATTATTTTTTCAATAGGCGTTAATGGGTGAATGTTAGCATCCCAGCTTTCTTTCACATCGCACCAATGGCAACCAACATCGCAGCCGCCAATACGTATAAAATAGGCAGCTTTGCCGGTATTAAACCCTTCGCCCTGAATGGTGTAAAACTCTTCCATCAAAGGCAATAATTTGCCTTCGTTTAAAAGCGCTTCATCGTTAGGTTTAAGACTATGTAATTTGTAATTCAAGATCGTAAAGATAGTTACAAATTCCATATTCAACTTTCAAACTATCTAAACCTTCTAACTTTTTAACTTTGGTATAACAATATTCCAGCCTAATAATTCGTAAATTTATAGCTTAATAAATTGATCTCTTTATGAATATAGGAATGGTTTGTTTTCCAACCTACGGTGGAAGCGGGGTTGTAGCAACAGAATTAGGTAAGGCCTTGGCCAAAAAAGGCCACAAGGTGCATTTTATGTCGTACAGCCAGCCTTTTCGTTTAAACCTGTTTGATGAGAATTTATTTTATCATGAGTTCAATGTAAACGATTATCCTTTATTTGAATATCAACCATACGAAAGTGTATTGGCCAGCAAAATAGTAGATGTGGCCATGTACGAGCAGTTAGATGTGCTGCATGTGCATTATGCTATACCACACGCCTCTGTAGCGTACATGGCTCAGCAGATCTTAAAGTCAAAGAAAATTAATCTACCATACGTTACTACTTTGCATGGCACGGATATAACTTTAGTGGGACGTGATCCTGCTTTTGAGCCGGTAATTCGTTTTTCTTTGAACCACAGCAATGCCATTACATCGGTTTCTGAAAGTTTAAAAAAGGATACTTTAAAAACGTTTAAGATCGATAATAAGATAACTGTTATTCCCAATTTTATAAATATTAAAGAATACGAAACACCGCATGAACATTGTGTTGCCAGTAAATATGCGCCAAATGGCGAAAAGATACTTGTGCATATTAGTAACTTCCGTAAAGTAAAAAGAATAGAAGATGTGGTGATGATCTTCGAAAAAGTAAAAAATGCACTTCCTGCAAAATTAATTCTTGTGGGTGATGGTCCTGAAAAAGCTGCCATTGACCAATTATGCAGGCAATTGAATTTAAGTCACGATGTTATTAATCTCGGTAAAATTGCCGATCCTAAAGAAATTTTAAGTGTAGCCGACCTGTTTATTTTGCCATCAGAGACCGAGAGTTTTGGTTTGGCTGCCTTGGAAGCAATGGCCATGAAAGTGCCGGTAATTAGCACCAACAGCGGTGGTTTACCGGAAGTGAACATCAACGGCAAAACGGGTTATTTAAGCGATGTTGGCGATGTAGAAGAAATGGCAGCCAATGCTATTAAATTATTGGAGGATAAAAAATTGTTCAACCAATTTAAAGAAAATGCTTTTACACAGGCAAAGAAATTCGATATCGTAAACATATTGCCGCTTTACGAAAAGCTTTATCAGCAATTGGTTTCAAACCAGGCTGTACCGGCTTAAATTTGTTAAATTATTAGAAGTCCACAACTTTTATTAAAAAAACGGTTTAATATTGCAATATCAAATGGTAAAAACCACTACACATAATATCGAGATCTCTGTAGATGTGAGGTACCTGGCAGATCAAAGTGTGCCAAGGGAGAACCATTATTTTTTCATTTACTTTATTACCATTGAAAATAAAAGCGATTTTTCTGTACAATTATTAAAACGCCATTGGGACATTTTTGATTCTATTGGCGAAAAACGTATGGTAGATGGAGAAGGTGTAATAGGCGAGACGCCAATTATTGAACCTGGCCAAAAGTTTGAATACAACAGCGGTTGTAATTTAATAAGTGAGTTAGGTTATATGGAAGGTTTTTATGCAATGACCCGATTAATTGATGACACTGAGTTTAATGTTCAGATCCCGAGATTTGAATTGGTTGTGCCTTCTAAATTGAATTAAGAATTACTTACAGTATTTATCAATTATCTGTGCAGCGTGTTCGTTGCCCAAACCATCTGCCTTATTTAGATCTTCGCAAGCGCCATATTTGTCTTTAATAGCCATCTTTGTTGCCGCACGATTGTAAAAGGCATCGGCGTAATCAAATTTAAGTTTCAAGGCCATATCGTAATCTTTTAGAGCTTCCTGAAATGCCTTGTTCTCTGATTTTGCAACTGCCCTGTAACAATAGCTCACCGGATTCTTACCGTTTAATTTAATAGCTTCATCAAAGTCAGCTATAGCGCCTGTATTATCTTTTACATTAATTTTTGCTGCACCCCGCGCTATTAAAGATTCTTCTTCTCCGGGAATCCCATCGATATAAACATTCCAGTCGGTTACGGCTCCTTTAAAATCCTTTACTTCAAACTTAGATTTTGCCCGGAGTTTGTAAGCCGTATAATCGGGTTTTTCGGCTGGCATTTTTTTTATGGCATCATTTAATTCTTTAATGGCATAGTTGTATTCCTTCATCACAAAGCGTATTTCGCCTTTAAGTACAATTGCTTTAATACATTTTGGTTCTAATTCTGTTACCGATTCTAATGCGCCTAAAGCGGTCTTGTAGCTTTTGCCTTTGTACATTAAAAGCGCGCGGTAATAAAAAAGCTCCCAGTCATCAATCTTTTCATCTTTGGCAATTTCAACAGCTGTGTCAATAGCGCCCTTACTGTCGTTAAACTTATTGTTTAAGTAAAAATTAATGCCCTTTAATTTAGAGGTTTCAAAGTTTATGGGTTGTATTGCTTCTGCTTTTTCAAGATCTTTTTCGGCGCCTTTATAATTTTTTTGCTGAATTTTTATGTAAGCTAATTTATTATAAGCTTGCCAAAAATCTTTTTTTTCTTTTAGCGCAGTTTTTAAGATAGGGGTTGCCTCATCGTACTTTGCAGAGTCTATTAATTTTACGGCTTTATTGTATAGTTTTTGGTACTCCGGCACACTATCAACGGCCACTTCCTGGCAACTCAGCGTCTTAGAGCTTAGCCAGATTAGCATGAAAAACAGCCACTTATATGTGTTTTTTACCACCTTTAAAAACGATTTTGAAACAGGGAAAAAATTTCATACATTTATACAAATATAAATCTTTATGGGTCCAATTGGCTTAATTATTATTCTGGTTCTTGTTTTATTAACAGTTCTTTTATCTTTTGTTACTGTACAACAAGGAACCATTGCAATCACTACTATTTTCGGGAAATTCAGCCGTATCTTACGTCCGGGTTTAAACCTTAAAATACCTTTTATTGAAAAAGTATTTAAAAAGATCTCTGTTCAAAATCGTAGCTCTGAACTTGGTTTTCAGGCAGTTACAATAGATCAAGCAAATGTAAACTTCACAGCTATGTTGCTTTATTCTGTAATTAACAGCGACGAAGAAACAATAAAGAATGTTGCCTTTAAATTTGTTGATGAGCGTAACTTTATGCAAGCTTTAGTTCGTTCAGTTGAAGGATCGGTGCGTGCTTTTGTTGCAACAAAAAAACAATCAGAAGTTTTAATATTAAGAAGAGACATAGTTGAAGCTGTAAAAGAGCAGTTAGATAATACATTAGAGCAATGGGGTTATCATTTAATTGATCTTCAACTGAACGACATCACTTTTGACGAAGAGGTTATGCGCTCCATGGCAAAAGTAGTGGCGAGTAACAACTTAAAATCTGCTGCTGAGAATGAAGGTCAGGCATTATTAATTACGCGTACCAAAGCTGCTGAAGCTGAAGGGAATTTTATTAAGATCTCTGCTCAGGCAGAAAAAGATGCTTCACAATTAAAAGGTGAGGGTATAGCATTGTTCCGTCAGGAAGTAGCAAAAGGTATGGCCGGCGCTGCGAGAGAAATGCAGGATGCTAACTTAGATTCTTCTTTGATCTTATTTAGTATGTGGACGGAAGCCGTTAAGAATTTTGCGCAAGACGGAAAAGGAAATGTTATTTTCCTTGACGGTAGTGTGGAGGGTATGCAAAAGACTATGAAAGACATGATGGCTTTAACACAAGTAAATCAAATTCCAACTAATCAAAAAAAATAAACACATAAAATAAATCACATGAAAAAACAATTATCAAAAATAGCACTTGGTATCGCTCTTCTTTCTGCGGTAACTGGTTTTTCACAAGATGGCAAAATTCAGCCATGTAATACTTTTGCAGCTATGGAAGAGTATTTTGTTTCTAATCCCGAAGCAAGAAAGAGTTACGAAGCTCAACAGGAGCAACTTCAAAAATTAGTTGTTGCACAAAGTGCAAATAAGTCATCAGCTGCATTTCAATATACCATTCCGGTTGTATTTCACGTTTTACATTTGGGTGGTTCTGAAAATATATCTGACGCAACTTGTATAAACGCTATTAATCAAATGAATTTGGATTATGCTGCTGCTGGCCCTGATGTTAGCACTGTTGCTGCTCCATTCCAATCATTATACATTAACTCGGATATTAAATTTATGTTAGCACATAAAGATCCGGCTGGTAACTGTACTTCAGGTATCGAGCATATTTATGATGCAAGAACTAACTGGTCACAGTCTAATGTTGGAACAAATTATGCGGGTTTAACATGGGACCCTACAAAATACTTAAATATTTTTGTAGTAAAACAAATTATACCAACAGGTACAGTTACAGGTGGTGGAATTATTGTAGGTTATACTTACAAGCCAGGAACCTGGGGTACAGGCGCATTACAGGATGCGATCACATATAACTATCAGTTCTTAACTGGTATGACCAACATCCGTTCATTAAGCCATGAGGCAGGTCACTGGTTAAACTTAACCCATACTTTTGGTAATACCAATAACCCAGGTGTTGTGTGCGGCGATGATGGCGTTTCTGATACACCATGGACAAAAGGAAATTTTAGTGCTTGCCCTTCCAGTTTAACCGGCAATACCTGTTCAGGTGGGCCAGGGTCAAATGTGGAAAATATAATGGATTATTCATCTTGCCCAAAGAACTTCACACAAGGTCAAACCGCGGTAATGCGTGCAGCTTTAGCCTCAGGTGTAAGCGGAAGAAATAACTTAAGTACAGGTGCTAACTTAATTGCTACCGATGTGGATGGTGCAGGTATTTGTGCACCAATTGCAAACTATATTTCTACTACAGGTTACACGGTTTGTTCGGGTGGCTCTTTAACGATGAAAGATTTGTCATATAACGGTGTTATTACAACTTATGCATGGAGCGCTGATAATGGTGCTGTTATTGCAAGCCCTGCAGCTTCGTTAACTTCTATCACTTTCCCAACTCAAGGGGTTACAACAATTACATTAAATGTTAGTAACGGACAAGGTAATAGCTCTAAAGTGCGCACTGTAACTGTGTTAAATGGAACACCATTTATTACTGGTAACTATTATGAAAGTTTTGAAAACCCTGGAGTGCCAATTAATTGGTCGGTAATTAATACACAAGGTATTGGCTGGGATCAAACAAATATAGCTGCTAAAGACGGATCTGGTTCTTATTTCCTTGATGGAACGCAAAGTCAGTTTGGGCAAGTGGATATGTTAGTGATGCCAATTATGGATGTTGTTAATAATCCAAGTAACCTTCTAACTTTCTCTTATGCTTATGCAAGACAAACTTCAACGCATAACGATAAATTGGTATTACAAGGTTCACTTGATTGTGGTGGAACGTGGATAGATGTTGTGAACTTATCTGCTGCTACTATGGCGTCGGGTTCTGGTGGAGTTACCAGTACACCATATGCTCCTTCATCAGCATCTGAGTGGAAAGATGTAGATGTTACAACTTATCCATACTGGTTTAACTTTACGAATTCACCAAGCGCTTTATTCCGTTTTGTGTTTACTGAAGATGCAACTAACGGAATGGGTAACCGTTTGTTCTTAGACGCGTTGAATTTTCAAAATCCAAATGGTTTAAATGAGTTAACCAGGAGTTATAATTTAAACATTTTCCCAAATCCATCAAGCGGTGAGATCACCGTTAAATTTAATTTAAATGACGCTTCAACAGTTAAAGTAAACGTTGTTGATGTTTTAGGGAAAAATGTTTTACCTGCTTCTACTTATAATTTTGGTTCAGGTGAACAAGCTATCTCAATTAATAAAGGAAGCACGCTTGCAAAAGGTATTTACTTTGTAAATCTTAACGTAAATGGCGCTAAACTATCTAAAAAATTAGTGATCAACTAATCCATATTTTTTTATAAAGGATCCCGTTCAGCTTTATGCCGGACGGGATTTTTTTTTAGTTTTACATTGTGGTAAGGGTGTTTACAAATATTCCTTTTTTCAGAATACTGATTCCTTTCGTTCTTGGTATTCTTTTTAGTTTACAATTTTACCCCCAGCCAATAAATTTTTTATTTTTAATTATCCCAATTGCCGCTGCTTTTGCGTTTCGTTATTTTAAAACTCAGTCAATTTATTTAAAGCGCGCCTTTCTAATTTGTCTTGATGCTTTCTTATTTATGCTGGCGATCAATTTGGTTCATCATGCAGATACCATCCGGCAAAAGAATTATTACGGTAACTACATCCAACCAGATTCAGCCTCCTATCTTTTAGTGACAATAAACGAATTGCCCGTTCATAAAGAGAAATTTATTAAATGCCGCTTACAGGTAAACGAGGTTAAAACAGATTCAGGTTACTTAAAGACAGATGGAACAATTTTCGGTTATTTTAAACGATCTTCTTCCGATAAAAAATTAAAGGCAGGTGCTACTTTTATCATAAAAACAAAACTATTGGCTGTTAACGGTCCGCAAAACCCTTATGAATTCAATTATCAAAACTATTTATACAACAAACATATTTATCACACAGCTTTTATTGATAAGGATGCTTTTCAGGCCTTAGATATTCCTATTCAGTTAAACCCCGTTTGGTATTTTGGCTTAAAAATAAAAGATCATATTCTTCGGCAATTAAAGAATAGTGCGTTAAATGCAGATGCCTATGGGATCTGCGCAGCTCTATTAACGGGTTATGACGATGAAATTGACAAACAGGTAGTAGAATCTTTCTCGCATTCCGGTACGCTTCATGTGCTGTCTGTTTCCGGTTTACACACAGGTTTGATCTATTTGGTCTTAAGTTTTTTATTTGATCTTATTGATAAAAAGAAAAAATACAAGATCCTTAAGTTCTCTATGATCACTATTTTATTATGGGCTTTTGCGCTCATTACAGGTTTTTCAGCACCTGTATTAAGAGCCGTAATAATGTTTAATTTGCTGGGCTTTGGCAAGATGTTTTTTCGCAGCAGTCATCGTAACCAGGTTAATATACTTTTAGTTTCTGCATTTATTTTATTGTGTTACGATCCTTTTTTTATCACAGACGTAGGTTTTTTATTAAGTTATTTTGCTGTATTTGGGTTGTTATATTTTCAACCAAAATTAGAAGCCAACTGGCAACCCGAAAATTACTTCCTTAAAAAGCTCTGGCAGGCTACAACGGTATCTTTTGCTGCCACAATTGCCACGCTGCCGTTAACTTTATTCTTTTTCAAACAATTCCCGCTATGGTTCTTTATTTGTAATATACTTGTTGTGCCGGCAAGTTTTGTGATCTTATTATTAGCAGCTTTGATCGTTCTTAAAATGGGCTTTGTTGCTGCGTTTATTAATTACCTTGTTAAAGGCCTCATTGCATTTATTACATTTTTTAATTCAGCAGAATATGGGTTTATCGATAGCATAGATTTTAGTTTTTATGATGCGATCTTTTTGTCTTTTTTTATCATTATCGTCTCGCTTACTATTCAAGATCGTTCGTATCGTTTGTCAGTTGCCTGCCTTGTGCTGCTTATCTGGTGGCAACTCTCTGCTTTATTTTTATCCTTCAACACAAAAACAGAAGATCTCTTAACAGTATACCAAGTAAATAAACACTCTACCATTGGCGTAAAGAATAAACAAACAACAACTTTTAATCAGATCGATTCGTCCGATTTTATGTACCACGTTAAACCACATGTTACATCATTCAATAATACAAGTCTCAATATAAAGGAGTTTAATTATGTAAAAAAGGGTGATAAACAGATCTTAATTCTGAACAAACCAAACCATTGGCCAGACTTAGCTTTAGCTAAGATCAGTTTATTGGTGCTTGCTAATAACTGCAAGCTAAGTGATAAGGACCTTGAAAATTTCTCAGCCCTTAAAACAATAGTGGTAGATGGTTCAAATAATAATTTTTCTATTAAAAAAACAGAGGAATTATGTCGTAAATTTGATATTGAATTAATTAAGACAAAACAGCAGGGAGTCTATATCCTAAATTTATAATGAAACTCAGAATTGGCGATAAAGTTAGATTTTTGAATGAGACGGGTGAGGGTGTTGTTTCTCGTATAAAAGACAAACTGTCGGTGTTTGTTGAGATGCAGGATGGTTTCGAGATCCCTTATTTAGCATCTCAATTAGTGCCCATTCATACAGAATTAATAATTGATAAAGACGCTGACAATATTGAGTTGAACCCCGAAGCGCACGTAAATGACGCCGTTTACTTGATTATTGAACCTGATCATGAATTACCAACTTTAATTAATGATTATAAGATCTATTTATTCAACTCTTCATCTTACAATGTGTTGTTCTCTTATTCTATAAAAGATGAAGAATATTTTCAAACGCTTAAACATGGCGAGTTGGGCGCTTATCAAAAGATCTTATTAAAGCAGGTAAAGATCCAGTTCTTTAAAGAGTATAGTTACCACAAAATAGAATGTTTGTTTTATAAGAACACACATTTTAAAACACAAATGCCAATTGTTGAGATCGTAAATATTAGCCCTAAAACCCTTGCGGAATCTAAGGTCATTAAACACGACGAATTTAAGTTCCCTGTTTATGGTTTTTTATTAAAGGAAGAATTTTTCATGCAAACTAATGTAGAGCAGGAGCTAAGCCTGGTTGATATTGCCAAATTAAAAAGCATTAAAGAATTCAATTCGCGTGCAAAGACCTCTAAATCAAATAAAGAATATCTTAAGTCCCTAGAAAAAGAAGTTGATCTTCATATTACTGAATTAATTGAAAATCCCGAAGGTTTAAGTAATTTTGAAATGCTAAATATACAATTAGAAAAATTTGAGAACGAATTAGATAATGCCATTTTAAAGAACATGAAAAAAATAGTTTTTATTCATGGAGTGGGCAATGGCAGATTAAAACAGGAAATTATTGAACGCTTAAAAAAAACAAAAGGAGTAACCTACCAGGACGGATCTTATAAAGACTACGGCTTTGGTGCAACACAAGTAAACATATTATAATTAATCTATAATTTAACATTTATAATTTATAATCTCCGTATGATACCATTTTCACCACCACGCATCGACGATAAAATTTGTAACGAGGTTGTTGCTGTTTTAAAAAGCGGTTGGATAACTACCGGACCACGCACAAAATTATTCGAAAAAAAGATAACAGAATACTGTGGTAATAAAAGTACTTTATGTTTGAACTCCGCCACTGCGGGACTTGAGATCATGTTACGTTGGTTTGGGGTTAAAGAAGGTGATGAAGTTATTTTACCTGCTTATACGTATTCTGCCACAGCGAACGTGATCATTCACGTTGGGGCAAGACCTGTTTTTGTAGATGTAAATGCAAACGATTTTAATATTTCGGTATCAAATATTGAAAAAGCGATTACCTCTAAAACAAAAGTTATTATGCCCGTAGATTTCGCGGGCTGGCCTTGTGATTATAATGAAATGAATGAGCTTGTGGTTAAACACAAGAGCAAATTTGTTGCCGGTGATAACGAGAATCAAAAAAAATTAGGACGAATATTGATCTTAAGCGACTCTGCACATTCTTATGGCGCCACTTACCATGGTAAAAAAACCGGTTCGCTTACTGATGTGAGTGTTTTTTCTTTTCATGCAGTGAAGAATTTAACCACCGCAGAGGGTGGTGCAGTAGCTTTAAATTTACCCGCGCCATTTGATAATGAGGCCGAGTACAAAAAATTATGTGTCTCTACTTTGCATGGTCAGAATAAAGATGCGCTTGCAAAAACACAAAAAGGTAACTGGCGTTACGATATTGTAGAGGCAGGGTATAAGTGCAACATGACGGATATTTGCGCTGCTATTGGTCTTATTGAGCTGGAACGCTATGATAATGACACGTTGATAAAACGCAAACACATTGTTGATACTTACAATGCGTTATTAAAGAACGACGCGCGTTTAGAATTGCCGGTTTTTGAAACGGACAATAAAAAAAGTTGTTATCACATCTATCCATTAAGAATTAAAAATGCAACCGAAGCGCAACGCGATGCCATTATGCAACATATTTTTGATGCAGATGTAAGCGTGAATGTCCATTTTTTACCGGTACCGGGCATGAGCTTTTATAAAAGTTTGGGTTATAATGTAACAGACTATAAGACCACCTGTGATATATCGAGCCGCGAAATTTCTTTACCAATATTTTATGATCTAACGGATGAACAAATTAAAACAGTTGTTAATGCCGTTATTAATGGTGTGAATAAAGTACTTAAATAATGGAAGAAATAGTAGCAGAGGCCGCAGGATTTGCTATTGAAGCTATGATACAATCAAAACCAAAACGCATATTTGATGTTTTTTGTTCCTTTATCGGAATGATCGTTTTATTTCCTTTTTTCTTTTTAATTGCTTTTTTAATTGCCCTTACAAGCGGCTTCCCCATCTTTTATATTCAGCAAAGAGTGGGGCGGGGCAACGAAGATTTTGGTCTCTTTAAATTTCGCACCATGAAAAAAAATGCTGAGAAAGGTGGACTGTTAACGGTTGGTGGCCGCGATTCACGCATTACAACCGTTGGTTACTATTTACGTAAATACAAACTAGACGAATTACCACAGCTCTTAAATGTGTTTATAGGCGATATGAGTTTGGTTGGTCCGCGCCCCGAAGTACGCAAATATGTTGATCTATATAATGCTGAACAAAAAAAAGTACTACTAGTAAAACCCGGTATTACCGATCTTGCATCCTTAGAATATTTTAGCGAGAACGACTTATTGGCTAAATCTGCCAACCCCGAAGAAACCTATATTAAAGAAATTATGCCCGCAAAGTTAGAGCTCAATAAAAAATACATTTCGCAAATGAGTTTGGGTACTGATCTTAAAATTATTTTCAGAACGTTGAAGAGAATAGTTTCTTAATAATGTATTTTATTTGATTTCCTTTATCTGTCCTCAGAAGCAGTAGCCCTGCCTTCAAACTAAGTGTTTTTATCTTTACTATTTAAAACTCTTTCAATGTATTTTTCCGTAGGAAGAAGAGATGTTTGAATGCGTTTAGCATATCTTAAACTATCAGTGATGCTTTTGTTTTTCTCGTCTATAGTTTGTTTTTGTTTTTCAGTTATCTTAAATCGCTTATATAATAACATTGAAAAAATTACCAATAGCACCAGTATGGCGGCTATAGTGTATATAATTAATTGTTGTTTAGTTGATTTTAAATTGGAAATTTCCTGTTCTTTTTTCGCGTTTTCTACTTCGCTTTCTAAGCCTTGAACCTCGATCTGCCGTTTAATATTACTTAGAAGTTTAGATTTTTGAATGTTAAAGGCCAGATTCCTATTTCTAAACGAAATTTTATTATAGAGAAATGCCTTTTCAAGGGCTTCAACATCTTTATTTGACTTAAATAACTTATAGTTAAAATTTGCTAGTCTATAATATAGTTGTTGGATCTTTTCATAGTCAGAAGTATCTTTAAGTATATTTTTATAATCTTCATAATACTTGGATGCGGAATCCAAAAGCCCCATATTTTCGTATGCGGTTGCTTTGTGCAATGAAAAAAAGTTAAAAGATTTGCCTATTTCTAATTTATTCAAAATTACTAAACCCGTATCTGCATAAAGTATTGATTTTTCCGGGTACTTCGAGTTGCTATAGATGTTCGATAATGACGAATAAACTTCGACTAGTGTTTTTGGATTATTTTTTGATAGAATCTTCGCTAGATTTAAATAATAAATGGCCGAATCCGCATTATGCATTTCAGCAAACAGCATGCCGAAATTTTGATTAACATTTATAAGTTGTTCAGTGTTATTTGTTTTTTGAGAATAGCTTCTCGAAAGATGGTAATATTCTAATGCTTTTTTATAGTCTTGATCACGTTTATAAATAACGCCTAAATTATTTAAAGTAGTTGAGAGTCCTCTTATGTCATTTAATTCTTTTTTTATCTCAAACGCCTTAAAAAAATAATCTATAGCTTCTTTTCTTTTTCCAATAGCATCATATAATGATCCTAAATTATTATACGACGATCCAATACCTTTTTTATAATTAAGACTCTCCGCTAACGCTAGCGCTTTATTTCCATAATTTAAGGCTTCCTTAGTATTGCTTTCTTTAAGTAAAAAGCATAATTTGTATAACACTTGAACTTTATTTGTGTCTTCGTTAGCGCTTGATTTAAGTAAATTTGTCAACGAATCAATTTTTCTTTGCTGTGCAATACCTTCAAAGTGAAATAGGTAGAAAAAAAGTCCTATTATATACAAATATGTTTTCATTTTTTAATTTCCAATTCTGAGCATATCATTCACTAGACAGAAATCCTTATTTTTTGCCAAGTCCAAGTTACACATTTGAGCGTTAACACACAAAAAATGGTCGCAAGACCACTGCTATGGGCTGGCTTATTGTCTGTAGGTTTTGCAATTAATTACTTCGGTCTTAATGGTTTTGTTTGTCAGCCAGTCGAGATCAGTTAAATGAGCTTGAGTGTCGAACGTTAGCTCTTTTAAGAATTTCATTTTGTTAATCGGTAGTAGATGCTCAACTGTCAACTTTCGAACCCATGTAAAAGATAATTTTTCAATTTTACCGATGTCAGGAAGCTTGTCGTAATTTGTCGCGCCGCCTAACATAAAATGCAATTCCTTCAAATTCGTAAGATTAGTAAGGAAGTCAAGGTTTTTCAAAGTCATTTTTGAGAACGTAATTTTTTTCAGATTTGTCATTGAGCTAATAACCTCAATGTCTTTGAGTTTTTCAAAAAGAAAAAGTTCTTCTAACTCTTTCTGTTCAGTAATTGGTTTTATCGAAATGCTCCCACCAAGTCCTAACTTTTTCAGTCTAGTAAATTGATTTATTTTGTCGAGCTGATTGTTTTTAAACATATCAACTGTCAGTGATTTAACATTGGATAATTTACTCAAACAGGCTAAGTCATTTACTGCGTCATAACCATTTAATGTGAATCTTAAACTGGGGTTTTTGTCAGCGGTCAACAGGTGATGATTAATTAAGTCAAATGTGTTGTCCGAAACATAGAAGGATTTAGCAAACTGTATTTGTCTGAGTTTATTTGTCGAGAGAATGGATTTACAGTCTTTTTCGTTTAGGTCATTATAAATATTTAATACTCCGCCAACTGTCAAAATGAAATTGTCAGAGTAGACAATTGTGGTGGATTGAATTGCAGGACTGCCTTCTACTATTTGTTTAGTCGTCGTTTCCATTGGTGTCCTTGTCTAAGCTTGCCCATAACGTTTGGCAAGCAGGCGCGAGGCGGGTTTATGAAACATTGTCTGCCGAAACGTTAATTTAAAGATACATGTTTCTTAGCCTTTTGCAAAATGAAAATCTCTGTCCGCGAAGCGACCTTGACTTTGCAAAAGCCTTATTCGTCTGCCCGCTTGCGCTTGCTTGCTGTTAGCACCGAGTTACCGCCACACAGTTTTTCAAGTTGGTGTCTACTTACAGGTCTGCCTGAGTTACGTAAAATTCACATTTAACTTTTTCTTTCCCAAACCTTCTAAGTTTCCTTTTATTTGGAATTGTCCAATTGTCACAGTTATTGTGGTCTTTTTTAATAATACCAAAAGTGGATTTTATATAAAATATTTGAGTTCTATTAGGGCAACATTCAAAAGTCTTTTTGTTACCAAAACCGCCAAACGAATTAACGAGAAGGTTGTCACTAGGCTGAATGTCTTTAGTGATGGTGTCAACAGCATTAGAAGGCCCAATATTATATGTTATTCTTAAAATTTGATTTGTTTCGTTAAATACTTTTATGTCCCCATCCTCTGGAGTGTCACAATTTGTCAAACCGGAAATTGCAAATAAAATGAATATTTTTTTAATAGTTCTCATGTCTGCGGTAATTGGTGCTAACGTTCTGCAGCTACTGGCAGTTTTTTGCTAAGTCCAAGTTATGCATTTGAGCAGTAACACGCAAAAAATTGCAAGTAGGTGCTGTTACCACGTCGTAGGGCGCACACAGATTAAACTTAGCTTACGTGTCCGCCGTGTCGTGTTATTTTTTTCGCAAGACTTGATGTCCCATAATTGGGCTATTAAATTCAATTCTGTCCTCGAAGTCTTTTGATTCAGTCGGCGGGTCTATTGGCACCGAATGAATTTTGTCACCGTTAAGTTTTGTGGTCTCTGCAACTAAATCGTCTTGGATATAAATGTATGATTCATTTATTTCAATATAAGGAGACCAACAAGAGTTTTCGTGTCGCTTTAAGGTCTTTGTTGTAATGTCTATAACGCCCCATTGATTAAGCGCCTTAAAGAAAATTACATTTGTCTCGGGTATATAGAGAAAGTCTGATTCGTTAATTTGCGTATCGTCTTTCCAGTCAAACCGAATTTTTATTTCCCATTGTCTGCCTGTTAAAGTCACAACACTCGTCGCGATAATGTCGGTGAGACCATTAAGAGGCTCAATACAAATGATGTCGGCGTCCGCATTTTCTTTGCGAAGATATTCGTCTTTATGAAAAGTAATTTCTTTCATTTGTCTGAAGTCGTCATTGCCGAATGTCTGTCCGCCCTATGCGTGGTAACGTTTGGCAAGCTTGCGCAGTGCGGGTTATAAAACTTCATCTGTCTGCCCGCCGAAACGTTTATTAAATGTACAAATGTTTATTAGCAAAGCAAAATGAAAAAAAGAATCTGGCGTCGGCCAGGCAAAAACTTTGCTTTGCGATGCGCCGAAATGCCGCATTGCGCAATTGCTTGCTGTTATGTGCTGCTCAACCGCACACAGTTTAGTCAACGTCAAGGAAACTCGGTCCTTTTTTTGTCTTTGGATTGTTACCCCAGCAAATAACTTTGGGGATGCTTTTTGATGTGAAATACAAATTGCACAACTTCAGTCCGTAAGTCATTTCTCGTGTCTTCTTAAATGAGAAAGTCAATTTTTCTTGAACGTCGAAATGCATTGTGTCATTTTTTACAAAAGCGCTGCCAACATAATAAGACTCATCGTCAAAAGGTAAATACTTTATAAGATGAATACAAAACTTATTGTCGACTTGTATTGTTTGAAAATATTCATCCCAAATAGCAGCGTCGTGTCCGAATTTTTCCGGTTTGAATTCTGAATGCCAGAATTCACCGCAGTCTGTAGAATTGGAGTCTGATTTGCATGATGTCAAACCGAGTAATAACGAAATTATGATTGTCTGAAAGATTTTCATGTTTGTCGGTTGGTTGCACATAACTTCCTTATAGGGGTGACTTTATGGCTCCAATCTGGTAAATTTTGCAAGATTGGGGTAGTTTTTTCATCCTTATCTGCATATTTAAGATAAGCGTTTTTTTAAATAAGTCAACGCACTAAACTAAAGCCTTTGCGATCTTCTCTTTCGATTCTTTGCTTACAGGGGCATTATTCCGGTTTATCCATTCGTTAATGGCAACTAAGAATGTGGCTTTATCGTCAATATGAATTAATTTTATTTGAAAAGCCTTCTTATCTTTTTTCACAAAGTAAAAGATCTCATGCCTAAATTCTATGATCTCGATCTCTGAAGCAAAGATCTTTTTTAACCGGCTTTCGGCAAATAATAAATAATTGGCGTAAATACTTATAAAGCAAAGTCCTTTTTTGTATTTAATAAATAATACAATAAGCTCTGTTAGTGCAATTATTAAACAAATAACGTATAAATATTTTGCACGACTGCCTGAAGTATAAAGCATTAACGCAAAGGTTACAAAAATACTGGCCTTTAAAATGCGCAGGGCAACCAAACTAAATGTAAAGTAAGAAAAACGTTGCACCGGTAAAGCGGCCTTGTAACTTGCATTTAATACTTCGTAGCAGCTTAAAAAAATGTAGGCCAAACCAAAAATGAGTTGGATCTTTAATAACTCAGTCCAGTTAAACCAGCCATAAAAAAAATTAAATGCCGATAGTACAACAATGGCAATAAGCAGTAGATTTTTTCCGATGGAGGCAAGAGCTGAATTCATTGCGGCAAACTTACGAATTAATTAAGTTCAAAGTTTGGAAAGTTCAAAGTTTTTAAGGCTTTGGTCAGGAGTCATGTGTCCTGCATCCTTTGTCAATAGAGTAAAACACTGTTTTAAGGTTATTTAAGAAAAAACAAGAATTCCCCTTTGTAAAACTCCGGCAAATTTGTAACTTTATGCTCTATGATGTTTGTTTATCCCGCATTTTTATGGGCTTTGGCGGCGGTTACAATTCCAATTATTATTCATTTATTTAATTTCAGGCGTTACAAAAAGGTTTACTTTACCAATGTCAAATTTTTAAAAGAATTACAACATCAAAGCAAATCCAAATCGCGTTTAAGAGAGATCCTTGTTCTAATTGCCCGTTGCCTTGCTATTGCTTGTCTTGTTCTGGCCTTTTGCCAACCTGTACTTTTTGATAAGGATACCGTAATAACCAACACCGGCGCAAAAGCGGTAAGCATTTACATCGACAACTCCTTTAGTATGGAGAACGTTAATAAGCAGGGGCCATTACTGGAAATAGCTAAGAACAAAGCAAAAGAGATCATTAAAGCCTTTGGTAATGGCGATAAATTTCAAATTATTACTAATGATTTTGAGGGCAAACACCAGCGCTTTAACTCTAAAGAAGATGCTATTAACGTTATAGATGAAGTAAAGATATCTTCTGCCACTCGCTTATACAGCGATGTTTTAAAACGTCAAACAGAATTTTTAGGATCTTCGAATCTGGCAGATCAAAAGATCTATGCATTAAGCGATGCGCAGGAAACAACCTTTAACTTAAACGAGATCCAGAACGACACAGCCGTTAAAGTAACCCTGGTGCCCTTAAAAGCAAATGAGGTAAACAATATTTATATTGATACTTGTTGGTTTGAAACGCCTTTACAGCAAAAAGGATTCATTCAAAAATTACATGCTAACATTGTTAACTATGGTAACGTAAACTTAGAGATCGGTTCCGCCAAACTATTTTTAAATAAACAACAAATTGCAATTAGCTCTTTTTCGGTAGAAGCCAATTCAAAAAAAGAGATCCAATTTACCTTTGAATGCAAGAAAGAAGGTGTTAATTACGGATCCATAAAAATTGAGGATTTTCCCATCACCTTTGATGATGAATTGTTCTTTGCTTTTAACTCTAAAGTAAATGTGTCTGTTTGTTTAATAAACGGTAAAGATCAAACGCAGGACAATGCCATTGCTACGCTCTTTAAAACAGACAGTTTATTTAAACTGAATTCATTCTCAGAACAAGCCATAGATTTTGGCGCTTTTAAAACCAGCGATGTTGTTATTTTAAACCAGCTCGCAGAACTTAGCTCTGGCTTAATGGCCGAAGTGACCAAGTTTACTAATACGGGTGGGTCTGTAGTTTTTATTCCCGCACAAAATGCTAATATCCCTTCATACAATCAGGCGCTGACGATGCTGCAAATGCCAAATTTAGTGGCTTTAGATAGTAGTAAATTAAAAGTCGACAAAATAGAAATGGCTTCTAAATTTTACGCCGGGGTTTTCGAAAAAATCAGCGATCGTTTGAATTTACCACTCGTTACTAACCATTTTAAGCTTGCCAGAACAAACAACATGGATTTTGAAACTATTTTGATGCTTCAAAACTCAGATGCCTTATTTGGACTAAGCAGGAAAGACAACGCTTTGGTTTACTTGTTCTCGGTACCGTTAAATGAAAAGTGTACTAATTTCCCTAAGCACGCATTATTCGTACCAACCTTCTACCAAATTTGTTTTAATAGTTTAAAGTCGTTGCCATTATCTTACCAGGCAAGTTCTAATGTTGTTATCAATATTAAGAACGACATTGCTTCAGCAGATCAACCGCCACATATAAAACAGGTTGGTGGATTGCTGGATGTTATTCCTGAATCAAGAGCGTTGAATAACAGTATGGCTTTGTATACGCAGCGCCAGATCAATTTGCCGGGCTTTTTTGAAGTGCAGCGTAACACTACTTTATTATTGCCTTTAGCCTTTAATTATTCAAGAAAAGAGTCAAATTTAAAGTGTCTTGACACTGAACAATTAAAGAAGATAATCGATGATAAAGCCTTTAAAAACATACAGTTAATTGAAGACACAAGTATTGATATAACTGGTCAGATCCAGCAGGGAGCCGAGGGTAAAAAACTGTGGAAAATATTTATTATCTTAACCCTGTTGTTTATAGGAATTGAAATAGCTTTACTACGATTTTTAAAATAAATAAAAGATGAACATATTAATTAAACAAGCACGGATCTTAGCAACCAACTCGCCGTTTTACGATAAAACGGTTGATATTTTAATTGAAGGCGGCGTGATTGTTGAAATTAAGAAGAACATAACTCCCAAAGGAACCGTAAAAACAATTGAAGGCAGCGACCTACAAGTTTCTAACGGTTGGGTGGATATGCAGGCTGTTTCCTGCGATCCGGGCTTTGAACACAAAGAAACGCTCGAAACAGTTATTAAAGGTGCAGCTGCCGGCGGTTTTACGTCTGTTTGCATTCACAGCTACAACAACCCTGCATTACATAATAAATCGCAGATAGAATACATACTTAATAAAACTGAAAATAAACTGGTAAACATTTTACCTTTTGGAACCATTACTGTTGACGGAAAAGGGAAAGACCTGGCCGAAATGCACGATATGAAAAAATCGGGCGCTATTGGTTTCAGCGATTACAAACACGCCATAAAAGATGCCGGCATGATCATGCGTGCCTTACAGTATTCCAATAACGTTAACTCTTTTATTGTAACACATTGTGACGATGAGAGCATTTCAAACGGTGGGCAGATCAACGAAGGAGAGGTATCTACAACTTTAGGTTTAAAAGGCATTCCTGTTTTAGCAGAAGAACTTAACCTTCAAAGAAACCTGGCCATTTTAGAATACATTGGAGGCAAATTGCACATTCCAACTGTAAGTACAAAAGGCAGTGTAGAAATGATCAAGAAAGCAAAAGCTGCCGGTTTAAACATAAGCTGTGGTGTGGCTGCTGTAAATTTATACTTAGACGATACAACCTTAACTGAATTTGATACTAACTACAAAGTAAATCCACCACTGCGTTCGAAAAAAGATGTACAGGCTTTAAGGAACGGGGTGACGAGTGGTGTAATTGATGTAATTGTAAGCGACCATTTTCCGCAGGATGTAGAAAGTAAAGACCTTGAATTTGACCTAGCGGACTTTGGTATGATCAACCTTCAAACGGCTTTTTCATGCGCTATGGAAGCGTTGAAAGATAAAAATATTGATTCTATAGTAAGGTCGATGTCCGACAATGCCTATAAGATCCTTGGAATTAAAACACCTATAATTGCAGAAGGTAACGAGGCTAACCTAACGGTTTTCTCGCTTACTGAAAGTACTACTTTAACTGAAAAAACAAATTTTTCAAAGTCAAAGAACTCGCCTTTCTTTGGGAAATCGCTGGCGGGTAGGGTTGTAGGCATAGTTAACGGTAGCAAGTCTTTCTTTAACTAATAGTATTTCTTTTTGAGGAAATTAAACAATGAAAAAGCATTTATTCATAATAGCATTTTTATTTTATTGTTTAAATTTTGTTTCTCAAAATAAAACAAAAGATTCTCTCTTGCTGGCATTAAAAGGGAAAATGCATGATACTACACGTTGTAATCTTTTAAATGATCTTATTGAACTAGAAGACAACGATTCTATTTGGCAAATTTATTCAAGAATAGTAATACAAATAGCTGAAAAGAATCTTTCATCCAATAATTTGACACCGCTGGAAAGAAACAATTTTTCAATCCACTTGGCAGCAAATTTAAACAGTTTGGGTAGCTATGCTAATCAAACAGGCGATATCGATGGCGCGCTTGTAAAATTTAATAAAGCTTTAAAAATATACGAAACACATGCTAACAAAAGGGGGCTTGCCAGCACGTATAATAATATTGGTTCGGCTTACCACTATCAAGGCGATATGAACCTTGCAATTTCTTATTTTACTAAAAGTTTGAAGATAAGTGAAGAACTAGGCAGTAAAGAAGGCGAAGCGCATTCGTTGCATAACATAGGTGTTATGTATGAAGGACAAGGTAACCTGCCAAAAGCATTAGAACATTTTCATAAAAGTTATAAAATTTGGGAACAAACAGATAAAAAAACCGGACTCGCCTCTGATATAAATAGTATTGCCAACGTTTACCTTACTCAGCGAGAATATCCAAAAGCTTTGAGCTATTTTCTTAAAAGTTTAAAACTATACACCGAAAAAAATAATAAAAACGGAATGGGTACTGTGCTACTAAACATAGGAAGTGTTTATAAACACAAAGGGAAATTTGTAAATGCCCGATATTATTATTTAAAAGGGTTAAAGATATTTGAAGCTTCAAACAACACAATGGGTGTGGGCCGTGCATATAACTATATTGGCGCAACCTATAAAAATAAAGATGAATTACCCATTTCGTTGCAGTATTATGAAAAAGCACTAAAAATATTTACCGATGCCGGGTCAAAAGTTGGTATCGCAACCGTTCGTGCAAACATTGGCAAAGTAAATTTTGAACAAAAAAATTATGCTACCGCGCGGCAATATGGTATAGAAGCGTACCGACTGAACAAAGAAATTGGTAATTTGGAATTACTATCGCAGTCAACAAACCTTCTTTACGATGTTTACAAAGCAGAAAATAACACTGCGGATGCTTTAGAAATGCATGAGAAGTATATCTTTTACAGAGATAGTCTTTTACACATGCGTGATAGAAACGAAAGTATAAAACAGGAGTATCAATTTGAATACGAAAAGAAAATTACTGCCGACAGTGTAAAAACAGTTGAAGAAAAGAAAGTTATAGCCGCCCAATTTAAACAAGAAAAAACACAACGTTATGCTTTGTACGGTGGGTTAACAATGATCGCCTTGTTTGCGCTATTCATGGTTAACCGTTTCAGGATCATCCGCAATCAAAAACAATTGATAGAAATAAAAGAGAAAGAAACTCAAAAACAAAAGACTTTAGTAGAGGAAAAGCAAAAAGAGATCCTTGCCAGTATCCGCTATGCCAAAAGGATCCAGGACTCATTATTACCATCTGAAAAATACATTGACAGGAATTTTAAGGAGTTAAAAAAGTAAACCTATTTTTTTAAGATCTCAATCTTATAATGCACATTCATATCAAATTCATTTTCGGTGTGATTATTTTTAATGAATTGATAAAGGTTTAAACACTTTATTTTAAGGGCATTATATTTTTCTTCGTCATTATTTTGCGCATGCAAACTCAATTTTTCAAACAGCAGGTCGGCCAGGATCTTTAACTGATCAAGGGTGAGGGTAGGGTTATTAAAAACTTCTTTTTCAAAATCTTCAGCACTTAAACGTTCAACCTTATGTATTTCAAGAGAAGTAAACTTTAAAGCCGCGTTATGAATTTCTTTTTCAAATTCTTCCCAATTCAATTGTTTTTTGAAACCCAATATAACAGCCATTACTTTTCCAAATTCTTCAAGCTGTCTTAGTATGTAATCTTTTCTAAGCATTTTTATATTTCTCGTAAACAGATAATGCTTGTGTAATTAGAAATTCTTCTTCGTTATTGTATATCACCACATCAGATCTGGTAATTTTTTCCTCCTGTGGTAATTGTGCTTTCATTTTGCGCACAACTTCCTCTTCAGTAAGGCCATCACGCCCCATTACACGCTTAATACGTAGGTCATCATTGGCAGCCACCAAAACTATTTTATCTACCTGTGCTTCTAATTTTGCTTCAAATAATAAAGCTGTTTCTTTAATAATTAATTTTCCTTTATTCTGTTCTTTAAAAGTTTTAAATCTTTCAATAACTGCCGGATGAATAATGGCATTTAATTGATGCAATAAATTAGTATCAGAAAATATTTTAGTGCTGATGTATTTTTTGTCAATTTCCTCATCTGAAACATAAGCCTCTTTTCCTAAAAGTTTTACTACCTGTGTTTTAATAGTGTTGTCAAAATAGATCTCACGGGCAACGTCATCGCTATAAAAAACAGCACAACCCATTAACTCAAATAGCGCCGCTACTGTACTCTTTCCACTGCCTATGCCGCCGGTTAAACCTATTACCATTTTATTTTATGATTAAAATTTCCACTTCTTTCGGTTCTATCCCTAAAATATTAACGCCCGGTGGTAAGGCGCTTAAGAAAACATTACACTTATTGTTAGAATTTATTTTCCCCGGGTCTATACTAACTTTAAGTAAAGACGTATCTGCTATGCTAAAGGTGTTTTGTATACTGGTAAATTTCACATTTGCCTTAGCGGGAAAAATATTTATTTGCTTGTAGTTTTGGTTGTTTATTGTTGTAATTGGTAAAGTAATAGTATGTTCGATTAATTTATCTACTTCAATATAAATTTCAACTTCACCATCTGATGTACTAATAGATGCGTTAGGCTTTATAATTACAAGATCACCGGTATAACTTTTGTTTAAGCTAACCAAATTTAAAGGCTGCGAATAAACAGTATCTATTTTATTAATATCTGCCGTATCGCCCCATATTGTTATATAAGCCGGGGTTATAACAGGTTGCTTAGAGCCATAACCCTGCAAACACTTTAAATACAACGGCACTTTTACAGGAACTTTTTTCTGATGTCCGTTCTTCTCGGAAAAATAAAGTGTATCAGGACTAATATGTTTTATTTGTGTCTCAAATTTAAAACTGCTTTTAAAGTTAATAGTGCCGCTGCTTAAAATATAATTTTGTTGTTTGTTAACCGATTTTAAGTCATTAAAATCAATTTCAACAGGTTTAAACGGTTTACTGGCGAGCACCAAAAATAATTTTAACCCAGACGCTTTAATGTCTATAGAAAGTTGGCTTGGTACTTGCGTTAAAGGCTTTTTGTTTTGCGGTAAATTTTTAAATATTACTGGCACAGTTACAGTATATGTATAAACAGTATTTAAAGCCTGTAATATCCAAAGCAAGGCAGCGATGCCAACGCAAATAAAAAAAGCCGTGGCTTTGCCAGGCTTTAGTTTTTTATTTGAATATGCAGTGTTTGAATTATTCAAACGTTTTAAATTATGGTTGGTTTAAAGTTGCAGTAGCATCTTGCGAAACAGCATTCTTCGAAATTCTCATTTTGCTGCCGTCTTCAACTTCCATTATAATTGTTCCATCTTCTTTTATGTCGGCAATTTTTCCATAAATGCCACCAATGGTCAATATTTTATCTCCTTTTTTTAAAGCTTCAATATATTTTTTTTGATCTTTTGCTTTTTTCATTTGAGGGCGGATCATAAAGAAGTAGAAAACAACGATTATTGCTACTAAAGGTAAAAATTGCATTATGGGATTTTGACCCGGAGTAGGTGCGCCCATTAAAATTACTAATTGGTTCATGTTTTGTTTTTTGGTTTATGATGAATGCGATCTTCGATCTGCCTCACCGGTTTATTTTTAATTTACTTTGCAGTTTCTGCTACAATTATTTCTGTTTTTATTCTTAAGATCCTTGTTGCCGGCTCACAATTTGTAACAATGGTTATTGTTTTATCCTGTATACCGCTTTTACCTTCGCTACTAAAAACAACATTAATTTTATTCTCTTCACCGGCTCTAATAGGTTCTTTTGGCCAATGAGGCACTGTACAACCACAGCTTCCACTAGCACCGCTTATAATTAAATTCTTTGACCCGGTATTTTTAAAAGTAAAGGCATGACTAACTATTTCGCCTTGTGTAATTTTTCCAAAATCAAATTCTTCTTCTTCAAATTTGATTTCAGGCAGGTCTGAATTGCTCTTGCCGTCAGCACTAGATGTATTATTTACAATGTCAGAATTAATTGTGCCATCGTCTTTAGAGTTACAGGCACAAAGTGAAATTATAAAAGCAGCTATCAGTATTCTTTTCATAACAGGAGGCAAATATAAGCACATTAAAGAGGTTTTAAAACAAAAAAAATCCCAATTGCTTGGGATTTTTTTAAATATTGTATGGCTTAGAATTTAGCCCTGATCTTTCTCATTTTTCTTTTCTTCCCTTTTCCGAAGAAACCATGTCTGGCACGGTAAAAACTACTTTTTCCTCTGATAACATAACTGTAGCTTAAGCTCATGGTCATATATGCATCTTTGTGAGTTTTGTCTCCTCTTTTTTGTCCCCAACCATGTGAGTTATATGCTCCTGGATTATCAGATATACCTTGTGCTCCAAGTTCCGTAGTTCTTAAAATTAAACCTTGAGTATAAGCATCGCTTGGCGCAACGTCAGGGTAATTACCACTAATATCATCTAAATAATCTGTAAAGGTTTTTCTGTAATTCATTTCAAAACCTAAACGGTGTTTTTTATCCAATGTAAAATAAAAGCCTAAGCCCATTGGAATATTTAACCCAATTTTTTTGTACTGAACACCTTCTGAAGCATAAGGTTGCATTTTTACATACTCACCTTTGTAAAGTGTTTTTGGGTTGGTATAATAGCCACCAACTCCGGCAAAAGCATAAGCTCTAAAACCATTACGGTAACGGTAAGTGTTTCCAAGGTCATTGTTCTCATAAAAGAACCATTCGCCTGTAAAAGCAAGATCAAAAATATCGTTCCTGAAATTAAAATTCCTGTATTTGCGTCCCGGATTAGTAGATAATTTATCATCACCTTCTATCCTCAAATAATCAAACGCTAATTTTAAAGAAAGTTTTGGTCTCCATTTATATCTCACAAAAGCACCGCCATTCCAACGGGTTTTAGCCAATTTCATATCCGCAACAAAATCTCTGCGTGTTTTTTCATTACCACCAATATCACCAAGATAATTAGTTGCTCCGATAGATCCGCCGTAATCCCACAGCCACTGCGACTTTAAAGTAAAAGTAGAAGAAATAATAAATAGAAATAATATAAGTTTTTTCATGTATCGATCCAAAGTTCTAAAATACCATCCAAATATAGTAAAAATTCTTTAAAATATGCAACATTTAATGTACGAATAACTTTGTTGTGGGGTTTTGGTTTAAAAACATAATTTTATGCCAAAATTTAGCAATAACCCTGCCATGAAAAATAACCGGATCTGTGAACTGTTTAAAATAGAAAAACCTATTATCCAGGCAGGTATGATCTGGTGTAGCGGCTGGGAACTGGCCAGCGCTGTGAGCAATGCCGGGGGGCTGGGTCTTATAGGCTCAGGTAGCATGTACCCTGATATTTTACGGGACCAGATCCAAAAATGTAAGAAAGCCACAAGCAAACCTTTTGGGGTTAATGTGCCACTTTTATACCCCAATATTGAGGATCATATTAAAATTATTATTGAAGAAGGTGTTAAAATTGTTTTTACAAGTGCTGGTAATCCAAAAACATGGACAAAACACCTAAAAGACCATGGTATTACTGTTGTGCACGTTGTAAGTGCCGTTAAATTCGCATTAAAATGTCAGGAAGCAGGGGTTGATGCTATAGTAGCAGAGGGTTTTGAGGCAGGTGGCCATAATGGAAGGGAAGAAACAACCACTTTGGTTCTAATTCCGCAGATCCGAAAAGCCGTAACTTTACCTTTAATAGCAGCGGGTGGCATTGGCTCGGGAAGTCAAATGGCCGCTGCTTTTGCCCTTGGTGCAGAAGGGGTTCAAGTGGGAAGCCGCTTTGTTGCTACACCTGAAAGTAGCGCGCACCAGAATTTTAAAGATGCTATAATTAATACGAATGAGGGTGATACGGTGCTAACCTTAAAACAATTAACACCTGTTAGATTAATAAGAAATAAATTCTTTGAAGAAGTTGAAGCGGCCGAAAAAGCTGGTAAATCTAAAGAAGACCTTGAAATGCTATTGGGCAGAGGTAGGGCTAAAAAGGGCATGTTTGAAGGCGATCTTAAAGAAGGCGAATTAGAGATCGGGCAAGTGAGTTCGGCTATAAAAGATATTAAGCCCGCGGAGCAAATTGTTGATGAGATGATGAGCGATTTTAAAGCTACCATTGAGGCTATGAAATCTTTAGCTTTATAATTTTTTTAGAAGTAATTTTGATATTTAACAGATAAACACTGATCTTAAGAGGGTATGATTGAGTTTGAAAAGTTCACATTAGAAAATAATTTACGGGTTATAGTTCATAAAGATAATAGTACGCCATTGGCCTGCTTAAATATTTTATATGATGTTGGCGCAAGAGATGAAGATGAGAACAAAACAGGTTTTGCCCATTTGTTCGAACATTTAATGTTTGGTGGCAGTGTAAATATTCCAAGTTTTGACGAGCCTTTGCAAATGGTTGGTGGCGAAAATAATGCCTTTACCACAAACGATCTTACCAATTATTATTGTACAGTTCCTGCCGAAAATATAGAAACTATGTTTTGGCTGGAAAGCGATCGTATGCTGAGTTTAGCCTTTACGGATAAGAGTTTGGAGGTGCAGCGTAATGTTGTTATTGAAGAATTTAAACAACGTTACTTAAATCAACCTTACGGTGATGTTTGGTTGATATTACGTCCGCTGGTTTACGAAAAACATCCTTATAAATGGGCTACCATTGGTAAAGAGATCTCGCATATTGAAAATGCTACCATGGATGACGTGAGGGGCTTCTTTAAAAAACATTACACACCGAGCAATGCCATTATGGTTGTTGCCGGCAATGTTGATGTTGACCAGGTAAAACAACTTGCTAAAAAATGGTTCGAGCCAATTCCTGCATCGCCAAAACCTGTTAGGAATTTGCCGGTTGAACCCAGGCAAACAAAGCCAAAACGCTTAACGGTAGAAAGAGATGTACCTGCAAGTTCTATTTACAAAGTATATCATATGTGCGCGCGGGTTGACGAAGAATATCATACAGTAGATATAATTTCTGATATTTTAAGCAGAGGAAATTCATCCCGCTTGTACAAAACCTTAATTAAAGAAAAACAATTATTCAATGATATCAACGCTTACGTAATGGGCGATCTTGATAAAGGCGTTTTTGTTATTAGCGGCAAGATTCCTGATAATGTAAAAATGGAGGATGCAGAACAAGCCATTATTGATGAAGTTGAAAAATTAAAAACAGAATTGGTTGGCGAAATTGAATTACAAAAATGTAAAAATAAAGTAGAATCCAGTTTAACCTTTAGCGAGACAGATATATTAACAAAAGCTACCAATCTTGCTATCTCTGAGCTTTTAGGAAATGCTGAACTTATTAACGAAGAAATTACACGCTATAGTAAAGTTACAGCCGAAAAAATTAAAGAGCAGGTCAATATTATTATTAACGAAAATAATTGCACCACTTTATATTATTTAGCAAAAAAGAAATGATAGATGTAACCTATATTTCAAATCGCTTGCAAAAACTGGGTTTTTCAGATTCAGTTTTAAAAAGGTATGAAGAGCATCAGCGCTTTTATCATACAACTACACATTTATTGGATGTTGTTCAGCAACTTTCTAAAGTGCAGGATTTTGATGATGAGTTATTTTTAGCAGCTGTTTACCACGATGCAGTTTATGATCCGCAGGCAAATGGTAATGAGGAAAGATCTGCCGCTTTATTTTTAGACGAAGCGAAAAGCACAAAACTTTCCAAAGCACAAAAAGACTCAATAAATCAATTAATACTAGATACAAAAACACATTCTCCATCTAACGATAAGTCGCAAACCTTAATTAAGGCCGATCTTAATATTTTAGAACAAACTTTGGATAAATTAATTGAATATGAACATCAGATCTTTAAAGAATACCAGTTTGTTGATTATAAAATTTATCAACCAAAACGCATTGAGGTTTTAAAGAGTCTAAATGTAAACGGAAAATTAAACGCTTTAATTGATTACGTAACATATCGTAAACCTTTAATCGGTCTTTTTTGCGGCAGCTTTAATCCTTTTCATAAAGGTCACTACAATGTCTTACAAAAAGCCGAACGTATCTTTGATAAAGTAATTATTTCGTTTGGAAAGAATCCTGATAAAAAAGAAAGGACCTGGGATATTCCAAACTCAATTAAGAATCGTCAATTAACTGAATACTCAGGACTACTTACTGACCATGTGGAATCATACGGTTATGACGTAGTTGTGGTGCGTGGTTTACGTAACTCAACCGATTTTCAATACGAACAAAATCAATACCGTTACATTCAGGAATTAATGCCTCAAATAAAGATCATAAATATTTTCTGTGATAAAGAATTTGAACACATTAGTTCTTCAGGTATTAGAACTTTAGAAAAATACAACAAACATCAATCTTATTTACTGGATTAACAGATGTTGGTTTTAGAAAAAAATTTCAATAAACTTTTCTGGTTACTCTGTTCTGTTATTTTTGTTATTATTTCACTTCGTGCTTTTCTAATTCCGTTCAGTCATGATGAGGCTGCTACTTTTTTCTTTTATGTTCAAAGCGACAATTATTTGCCATACAGCGCTCACGTTTACACAAATAACCATGTATTAAATAGTGCGCTTACAAACGTGTGTTATCATATTTTTGGTTCTCATCGTTTTGTGTTAAGAATTCCCAATCTGTTGGCGTTTTTAGTGATGTGCTATGGTATTTATAGACTTTTCCGGCATTTAAAAACAATGCCTTCTAAGTTAATTTTGATCGCTTTCTTTTTACTAACTTTTAATTTTTTAGATTTCTTCGAAGTCTGCCGTGGTTATGGCTTATCATTTGGGTTTATGACCTTTGGACTTTCTTATTTACTTGATTATTTTTTAAAGAAAGAACTCAGTTATGTTTTGTTATTCTCCGTTTGCTGGCAACTGGCGTTAGCGGCTAATCTAATTTTGGTTGTAGTTTTAACTATTTTATTTTTTTATGTATTTGTTTTCCAAATTAAAAACAAATTGTTTTTTAACTTAAAGAATATTGTTTTACAATTAGTAAACCTATCTCTGCTTATTTTCTGGATCAAATTCTCCTTTTTTTATAAAGAACAAGGCATGCTCGATTATGGAGTTGGTAATAACTATTGGACCGTTACCTTTAAAACGCTTATTCTATTTTTATTTGGTACAGATCAGTTGTGGATCCAGATTGCTAGCGCAATAGCTATTACGTTTGTAATTATTCTCGCACTAATTTTCTTTTTACATAAACCGTTTTCTGTTTTCAATATTTTTTCGTCTACTTTATTTTTCCCGGTTATTTTTATTACTTGTGCACTCGCATTTTATTTACAAAAAATACTGTTGAATGTTAATTTTCCTGAAGACAGAACAGGGCTTTTCTTTTACTTATTATTTGGTTTAAGTTTTGCGTTTTTAGTTGATCAACTTGGAAAAGTGCCTGCAAATATTGTGGCTTCAGGCATACTATTAGTATCCTGTTTTCATTTTTTAACAACTATAAATTTTAAAGATTTTACTTCGTTATATTATCACACAATGCCAAAAGCGTTATTTGATAAATTAACAGATGAATACAAAAAAACAAACCAGATCTTTACCGTTGGAGGGCACCGCGTTCGTGAATTGAATTATGCTTTTTTAAATTACCGAGGCGGTGCTGTTTTAAACCATATGGACGAGTCAGAGCAAATGACTATGAACTGCGATTATTATTATGCCATGAAAAGAGAAAAACCTTATTACGAACAATTCTATGAAGAAATTGGAGAAGATAAAACATGGGATAGGGTGCTTTTAAAACGCAAAGAAAAAATAGAAAAAAAGGAACTAGTTTCGATTATCGACAATCCAACAAGTTATAACGGAAATAAAGAATATTTTGAGTTTCTGCGTTTTGGTGATAAAGTTATAAGCTCCGGTAATTGTATGGAGGCAGAAGTGAGTGTAAGTTTTAAAAAAATGCCGAAACCTTTTAATGGTCAACTGGTTTTTAGTATTGAGAATGAAAAAAAGGAACAAGTTTATTTTAAACGCGTACCTTTAAACTGGTTAGCAGATGACTTGAGCGGCGAAACAAAATATTTTAAACTTACAACGGGCGTTACACCTAAGAAAGGTTTTACTGCTGTTGTATTTATTTGGAACATTGATAAACAGGAAGTGGAATTTAAATTAAACTATCTTAAAATACATGAACTAAGCGGTAAAGGTGTCAATTTTGCTATTCCGGCAACCTTCTATCCTTTAATTGAATCAATTACAAAAACATCTCTTCTATAATATGCTAAACAGACTCGAAACTCCTGCCTTTAAAACAATCGACAAGATCGATATCATTAAAGCAAAAAAAGAAAAACTCACTAACGGAATTGATTTCTTTTCTATGAATGCCGGTAGTCAGGAAATAACAAAAATTGAATTTGTTTTTAAAGCTGGTATGTATTATCAACCCGCAGCTTTAATTGCTTCAACAGCAAATACGTTGATCGAAAGTGGTACCAGGTCATACACAGCTAATCAAATTAGTGATGGTATTGATTTTTTTGGTTCTTTTTTAGAACTGGAAGTAGGGCAGGATTTTGCAATTGTAACTTTATATTCTTTAAATAAATACCTCGATAAAAGTCTAAAATTTGTTGAGGAAATCATAAAATATCCAAGCTTCCCCGCTGATGAATTTAAGATCCATTTGGCCAATAAAAAACAAAAGCATTTGATCAATTCACAAAAGGTAGATATTATAGCACGAAGGGAATTTTCTCAATTGTTATTCGGAAAAAAACATCCTTACGGCGTGCAGGTAAAGGATAATGATTTTGAAAGAATCAATTTAGATGAGATCAAAACATTTTTTAATGATCATTATCACGCTGGTAACTGCACCATTATAGCTTCAGGACATTTGCCAAACGATATAATAAATACGTTAAATACTTTTTTTGGAAATGATAGTTGGGGTAATGCAACAACGGTTAAAACAAGCACCGTTGCTCTTGAAACTACCAAACAACAAAAACACTTTATTGAAAGGCCTGATGCTATTCAATCTGCGGTTAAAGTTGGAAGACTATTGTTTAATAAAACCCATCCAGATTATTTTAAATTCCAGGTATTGAATACTATTTTAGGCGGTTACTTTGGTTCGCGTTTAATGGCAAATATTCGTGAGGATAAGGGCTATACATACGGCATTGGTAGCGGACTGGCTTCGTTTGTAAATGGCGGATATTTTGCCATCTCTACTGAAGTTGGCGCTGATGTTACAAAACAAACATTGGAAGAGATCTACAAAGAAATAGCGCTTTTACGTAAAGACCTTGTTAAAGACAATGAGTTGGAAACGGTTAGAAATTACATTCTCGGTCATTTTTTAAGAAGTGTAGATGGACCTTTTTCTTTAGCCGATAAATTTAAAGGCATTTGGGAATTTGGTTTGGATTACTCGTATTTTGATAATTATTTTAAGGCGGTTAAAACAGTAACACCAAGTGAATTGCGCGACCTGGCCAACAAATACCTTACAGAAGAAGACCTTATTGAGTGTGTGGTAGGCAAAATGTAGTCATATGGACCAAAATCGCTATTAAACTTAATTTTTTATTCTTATTTTTGAACCTATTACAATTAAAGTTATGAGAGTTATTGAATTTAGAGAAGCCTTAAGAGAAGCCATGTCGGAAGAAATGCGCCGTGACGAAAAGATATTTTTAATGGGGGAAGAAGTTGCCGAATATAATGGCGCTTATAAAGTTAGTAAAGGTATGTTAGCTGAATTTGGCGAGAAACGTGTTATTGATACGCCTATTGCCGAGCTTGGTTTTGCTGGCATTGCGGTTGGTGCAGCCTCTAATGGATTACGCCCAATTGTTGAGTTTATGACCTTTAACTTTAGCCTTGTAGCTATTGATCAAATAATAAATAGCGCTGCTAAAATGTATAGCATGAGCGGCGGCCAATATAATGTGCCCATTGTTTTTCGCGGACCAACAGCCAGTGCAGGCATGTTAAGTTCGCAGCACTCACAAGCCTTTGAAAATTGGTTTGCTAATTGCCCGGGTTTAAAGGTGATTGTTCCAAGTAATCCATACGATGCAAAAGGGTTATTAAAAAGTGCAATTCGTGATAACGACCCTGTAATTTTTATGGAGAGTGAGCAAATGTATGGCGATAAAGCAGAAGTGCCTGAAGAAGAATATATCATCCCAATTGGGGTTGCCGATATTAAACGCGAAGGCACAGATGTAACCATTGTTTCATTCGGGAAAATAATAAAAATAGCATATGCTGCTGCAAAGGAATTAGAAGCTGACGGAATAAGCGTTGAAATAGTTGATCTTAGAACTGTAAGACCAATTGATTATGAAACTGTAATTGCTTCGGTTAAAAAAACCAACCGTTTGGTAATTGTCGAAGAAGCCTGGCCATTGGCAAGCATTTCTTCTGAGATAGCATTTAAAGTACAAAAAGATGCTTTTGATTATTTAGATGCGCCAATTTTAAGAATTACTACTGCAGATACACCTTTACCTTATGCACCAACTTTAATTGAAGCAAGTTTACCAAGCGTTGCAAAAGTTATTAAAGCGGTTAAGGAAGTTATGTACGTTAATAAATAAGATACGATGCAATACCGTTTGCCTGTAGTTAAACCCTCAAACCCAAAATGGATAGAGACGGTAATGGCAAATTTCTCTTTCTTTTTACAAGATCACGCTGGTTGCGAGCGAAAAGCTTCGGCTTCTGCCATGAGCCTTGTTGCTAAGTATCCAAATAGGGTAGAGATCATTCCTGAATTAATTGATACGGCTCTGGAAGAAATGGAACACTTTAGAGATGTGTATAAACTTTTACAGGCACAGGGAATTCAATTACAACACGAGATCACAGAAGACCTTTATGTGAAAGAACTTTTAAAACTTTGCAGAACCGGGCGCGACGAACATTTTATGGATCGTTTGCTTTTGGTCTCAGTCATTGAGAATAGGGCTGCAGAGCGTTTTAAACTGATCTACGAACATTTACCCGAAGGTGACTTAAAAAAATTCTATCACCAATTATGGGCGAGCGAAGCAAAGCACGGCGATCTTTTTGTAAAAATGGCTTTGAATTATTTTGATGAAGAATCAACTTATAAAAGATTGAACGAATTAAATAATGCCGAAGGCGAAATATTAGATGCCATGCCCATTACGGGCAAGCTTCATTGAAATGCGAATAGCTTTAATTACAGATGGGATTTGGCCTTATGTTTTAGGCGGTATGCAAAAGCATTCATATTACCTCTGTAAATATTTAGCACAAAAAAAAATACAGGTAGATCTCTACCATTTTAACCAAAGCAGTTACGATATTTCAAAGCTTGAATTTTTTACTGATGAAGAAAAACAATTCATTACATCTATAGTTGTTGATTTTCCGAAAAATTCTTCTTTACCAGGACATTATATTCGTAATTCATATGCACATTCAAAATTAATTTTTGAAGCGCTAAAAGACAAATTACAAAGCTATGATTTCATTTATACCAAAGGCTTTACCGGTTGGTATTTGATAGAACAAAAAAATGCAGGTAAAATAAAATGTTGTAAAATAGGAGTGAAGTTTCATGGTTACGAGATGTTTCAAAAGGCGCCAGATCTTAAAACCAAACTGCAACACGTTTCTCTATTAAGAAAACCTGTTAAAGAGATCTCTCAAAAAGCAGATGTTGTTTTTTCATATGGCGGAAAAATCACAGATATAATTAAGAGTATTGGCGTCGATCCAAAACATATTATTGAATTGCCTTCCGGTGTAGAAGCGCAAACAGTTTCAAAGGAAATAAGAGCAACCGAAGATACTTTAAAATTTTTATTCCTGGGCCGTTACGAACGAAGGAAAGGTATTGAAGAATTAAATTCAGCCATTCTATTGCTCAATGAAAAAAGAAAAATAGAATTTCATTTTATAGGGCCAATTCCAGCTGATAAACAATTACAAAACAAAACTGTTGTCTATCATGGCGAAGTGCGTGATAAAGTAAAATTGGCTGAATTAATAAAGAATTGTGATGTATTGCTTTGCCCGAGTTGGAGCGAAGGAATGCCCAACGTGATCTTAGAAGCAATGGCAAATGGTTTAACAGTAATGGCTACGGATGTTGGTGCTGTAAACGTATTGGTGAATGAAAGAACCGGTTATTTAATTAATAATTCAGATCCTGAAATAATAAAAAATACTTTAACAAAGATCATAAATTCAACGAACAACGAAGTAGATTCAAAAAAGCAACTTGCCTTAACTGCTATTAAAGAAAATTTTGTTTGGGAAAATTTAATTGAACGATTATTAAAAAACATTTCATGAAATATTTAACTCTATTCACACTAGTTGTTGTTATTTTAATTTCCTGCACTAAAAAGGTTGGAAAGAACCCTGAATTAGCTTACTCAGACCGGGCAATTCTGGATAGTATTAACGCTCCTGGCTTCACTTATTATAAGAACGATCCTAATACATTTCTTCCCGGCACAAATGGTCCGCATGGCCCATATAAATTACGTTTTAATAAAATTGGTTATAGTGCTTTAACCGATAACGGCAAATTACCTATAGGTACGTCAATGCCAAATGGCTCTTTAATTGTAAAAGATATTTACGATGGAAATAATAATATTAACTACTATGCCTTTATGTACAAACGCTCGGGCAGTTGGATCTGGGGCGAGATAAAACCTAATAAAGAAGTATTATATAGCGTTTATAAAAATCCTTCTACTTGCATCAATTGTCATTCTCAAACAGGTCACAGGGATCTTGTGACAACCTTTTATTTTCATTGATGTTAATCAACCCAATCGGCAATAAACAAATTGGTATCTCTTGTACCGCCATTTGTTCTATTAGAAGAAAAAATTAATTTTTTCCCGTTTGGCGAGAACATTGGAAAAGCATTAAAGATACTTTGATCAGTAATTTGCTCTAAGCCGGTTCCATCTTCATTCACCATAAATAATTGAAAGTCGTAACCTTTTTTACTGTGATGGTTACTTGAAAAGATTATTTTCTTTCCACCCTGATGATAAAACGGTGCCCAATTGGCTTTGCCTAAATGTGTTATCTGTTTTAGATCACTGCCATCTACATTGCAGGTATATAACTCCATTGCCGTTGGGGCAACAAGCCCTTGTGCTAATAATTCTTTGTATTCTTTCACATCAGCTTCTTCGGTTGGACGGGATGATCTGAAAACTAATTTCTTTCCATCCGGCGAAAAAAATGCGCCACCATCATAACCCAAGCCAAATGTGATTTGCTTTTGGTTTTTCCCGTCAATATCCATGGTCCATAGTTCAAGGTCGCCACTTCTATCGCTGGTAAAAACAATTTTATCTCCCTTAGGCGAAACTGTTGCTTCTGCATCATAGCCTTTTGAGTCGGTTAACTGTTTGGTAATGTTACCCTTCAGATCGGCAATATAAATATCGAAGGAACTGTATACCGCCCATAAATATTTTCCTTTTATTTCCGGTACGGGTGGACAATCATCTCCACCTTTGTGCGTTGAAGCATATAAAATGTGTTTGCCATCCTTTAAAAAATAACTGCAAGTGGTGCGGCCTTTGCCACTGCTTACCATGGTAGGTTTATAAGTAGAGTCCTTCGCAGCTTTGTCAATATCCAAATTAAATATCTGGTCACATTTTAAACCCCACTTTGCATTATTACTTTGAAATGATGCGTTTTTGCCATCAAAGCTAAAGTAAGCCTCTGCATTATCGCCACCATGAGTTAACATCTTTAAATTCTTTAAGTGTTTTTCGTTTTGCGAAAAAGTGTTGTACGCTATACTCAATAGGCAAGATAGAAGTGTGATCGTAATTTTCATAAAATAGAATGTCGTTAAAAACCGTTAAAGTACAACTTTAAGTGCAAAAATAATAGTTACATTTATAAACTATTGTAAAAATAAACTATTAATAAAAATGTCGCTAAAAAAAGAAATAAATATTCCCATAGGCACCAAAGCGCTTATACTCTCAAAATTCTATTTTGGAGTTTTAAGTAAAAGCCTCGAGAATATTGATGCAGAGAGATATTTCTCAATTCTATATTTTTTGAATGATAATAACGGTTGCACGCAGCAATGCATTTGCAACAACCTGGCTGTAGATAAAACGGCCATGGTAAAAGTAATAGATTACCTTATAAAAGCCGATATGGTGGAACGGGACATTAATCCAAATGACAGACGCGAACACTTTATTAAGCTCACTAAAAAAGGTCAAAAACAAACTGAAGAAGTGGTAAAGGCATTTTCTGCTATAGATAAAGAAATGTTCACCAACGTTTCTAAAGATGACCAGGAAACTTTTACCAGAGTACTTTCGCAATTATCTTCTAATTTAAAGAACCTTCCTTCAAATGACTTGTTCTTTAATTACAAAAAAACTGCCCGGAAGAAAAGACTAACTACTATTAAAGCACATTAATATGAAAAAGATACCCTCCTGGATAATTATAGTTATAGTAATTGCGCTTTTAATTGGCTCTAAATTTCTTTTCTTCTCGAAAAAAGATGAGAAGGTGGGCCCTGCAGGCAAGAACAAGAAGAGTATGCCTGTTGCCGTAAACTATTATGTTGTAGAGCCAGTTGGTTTAAGCAACGATATATTTACAACCGGAAAAATTGGTGCTCTGAATCAAATTGAGATCATGCCTGAAGTAAGTGGAAAAGTTACAGCTATTTATTTTAAAGAAGGAGAAACAGTAACCAAGGGTTCTGCTTTAATAAAACTAAACGATGCCGATCTGCAGGCACAATTATTAAAATCAAAAACACAATCAAAATTATCAGAACAAAAATTAGATCGTCTAAAAAAATTAATGGCTGTTAATGGTATTAGCCAGGAAGAATTGGATATACAGGAAAATGAGTTGAATGCTTACAAAGCTGACCAGGCGTTTATTAAAGCCCAACTGGCAAAAACAAATATTACTGCGCCCTTTACTGGCGTTATTGGTTTAAAGAATATAAGTGAAGGCTCTTTTGTGAATTCAAATACAGCAATTGCTTCGCTAATACAGGTTACACCTTTATATGTAGAATTCTCTGTGCCTGAAAAATATATTTCACTATTTAAAAAGGGGTTATCTGTGAAGTTCTCCAGCGATAATTTAGATGGCGCTAAAACATATTCTGCAACCATTTATGCAATTGAACCGCGCATAGATGAAACCACTAAAACCATTAAAGCCCGTGCTATGTATAATGGCAACGTTACTTTTTACCCGGGAAGTTTTGTAAAAGTATTTGTTAATCTTACTGAAACAAAAAACACATTAATGGTTCCAACACAAGCTGTAATTCCAACCTTAAAAGGACAAAAAGTTATTGTCTGTAAAAATGGAATTGCTACTGATGTTTTTGTAACTATTGGTGTACGTACCGATGAGAAAATACAGGTATTGGAAGGATTGAACATGGGTGATACAGTTGTAACCACCGGACTTTTGTCTATTAGAAAAGACTCAAAATTAAAACTATTAAAAGCAGGTAACTAAATATGGATCTGGCATCGCTTAGTGTAAGACGTCCCGTATTGGCAATAGTAATGTCTATTATTATTGTGCTGTTTGGCGCCATAGGTTTTAATTATTTGGGCATACGCGAGTATCCTTCGGTTGATCCGCCAGTAATTACGGTGCGTACGAGTTACACAGGCGCAAATGCCGATGTTATTCAATCTCAAATTACAGAACCACTCGAAAAAGCAATTAACGGCGTGGACGGTATACGGTCTATTTCTGCCTCTTCAAACCAAGGTTCAAGTGTTATTACTATTGAATTTAATCTGAGTTCAAATTTAGAAGCTGCAGCTAATGATGTGCGCGATAAAGTTTCGCAGGCAGTAAAACAATTACCGCAGGATATTGATGCGCCACCTGTTGTTTCAAAAGCAGATGCCAACTCAGATGCGATCATCTCAATGACCATTTTAAGTGATACCCGCTCTTTATTGGATGTGAGCGATTACGCTGAAAATATTATTGCACAAAACCTGCAAACAATTTCGGGAGTTAGTTCCATCCAGATCTGGGGCCAACGTAAATATTCAATGCGCATTCGTTTAAAGCCTGATCAGTTAGCTGCCTACAAGTTAACACCTTTAGATGTTAAGCAAGCATTAGATCGTGAGAACGTGAATTTACCTTCCGGAAAAATTGAGGGTAACAAAACAGAATTAACAGTTAATACTATTGGCAGATTATCCACTGTTGCCGAATTTGAGAACATGATCTTAAAAGAAGACGCAAGTAATATCGTCCGCTTAAAAGATGTTGCCAAAGTAGAATTAGGTGCGGAAAATGAAGAAACAATTCTAAAAGAATCAGGTACTCCCATGATAGGCCTCGGATTAGTACCACAACCTGGCGCAAATTACATTGACATTGCAGATGAATTTTATAAGCGCTACGAACTTATCAAAAAGGAACTTCCAAAAGATTATACTGTAAATATTGCTTTGGATAATACACGTTTCATTAAAAAATCGATCGTTGAAGTTGGGGAGACCCTTGCAATCGCATTGGTATTAGTGATCCTCATCATCTTTTTATTTTTTAGAGATTGGTTAATAGCCTTCCGTCCTTTAATAGATATACCTGTATCGTTAATTGGTGCCTTTTTTATTATGTACTTAATGGATTATTCGATTAACGTACTAACGCTTTTGGCCATTGTGCTTGCAACAGGTTTAGTGGTGGATGATGGAATTGTAGTGACCGAAAATATCTTTAAAAAGATAGAAAAAGGTCTGTCACCAAAACAAGCGGCTATCGAAGGTACAAGGGAAATTACAACTGCAGTTATTATTACCTCACTTACATTAGCGGCAGTATTTATGCCGGTAATTTTCTTAGAAGGATTTGTTGGTCGTTTATTCAGGGAGTTTGGTGTTGTACTTGCCGGCGCGGTTCTTATTTCTGCGTTTGTATCGCTAACATTAACGCCAATGCTAAATGCAAAACTGGTTAGGAAAGATCCAACCAAGAAAAGTAAATTCTATTTATGGTCGGAGCCTTATTTTGTTGCATTGGATGTTTGGTTTAAGAATAGCATTACCAACTTTTTACGAAAGAGATGGTGGGCAATTGTAATTTTGGTTGTTTCGGGTGTGGCTATTTATATTTTCGGATCGCAACTTCCTTCAGAGCTTTCTCCATTAGAAGACCGTAATTGGCTTAGATTAACCGTTAGTGCGCCTGAAGGAACATCTTTTGAATCAACAGACGATCTAATGGATAAACTCTCTACATTTATTGGCGACTCTGTTCCTGAAAAAAGAGTGTGTTTAACGGTAACGGCTCCGGGTTTTGCTGGTTCCGGTGCTGTAAACACAGGTTTTGTGCGTTTGGCTTTGAGCCCGGCAGGTGAACGTAAACGAACTCAGGGAGAAATTGCTGCTTACATTACTAAGAATATTTCGCAATTCCCGGAAGGTAAAGTATTTGTTATCCAGGAACAGTCTATCTCCTCGGGTGGTGGACCAAAAGGAACATTACCTGTGCAATTCGTACTTCAAACAAATGATTTTAATAAGTTACGTGAAAAATTACCTAAGTTCTTAGAACTGGCAAATAAAAATCCAACCTTCCAGGGGGTTGATGCTAATTTAAAATTCAACAAACCAGAATTGGTAATTGAAATTCTTCGTGACAAAGCAAAGACTCTGGGTGTTTCAATTGCAGATGTGGCGCAAACTATTCAATTAGCATTAAGCGGCCAGCGTTTTGGTTATTACATTAAAGGTGATAAACAATACCAGGTATTGGGTCAGGTAAACCGTGAGAATAGAGATGATCCAAGCGATATTAAAGAGCTTTATGTTAGAAATAGTAAAGGCGAAATGATACAGTTGGATAATATCATAAATATCGAAGAACAAAGTAGTCCCCCACAATATTATCATTACAACCGTTACCAGTCTGCCACAGTTTCTGCAGGATTAGCCCCAGGCAAAACAATTGGCGATGGTATAGATGCCATGAACCAGATTGCATCGCAGGTGTTGGATGACAGTTTTAATACGGCTTTAACCGGGCCTTCGAGGGATTTTTCTGAGAGTTCTTCTAACATTATTTTTGCTTTTATCCTGGCTTTGGTTCTGATTTATTTATTGCTTGCCGCTCAATTCGAAAGTTTTGTAGAACCTTTGATAATTATGTTTACTGTGCCAATGGCCCTGTCTGGTGCTTTATTCTCTCTTTGGTATTTTAACCAGACCTTAAATATTTTCAGTCAAATCGGCATGATCATGCTTATTGGTTTGGTAACAAAGAATGGTATTTTGATAATTGAATTCACGAACCAGCTTCGTAAAAAAGGATTAAATGTAAAAGAAGCTTTAATAGAAGCATCAACAGCGCGTTTACGTCCTATCTTAATGACAAGTTTAGCAACAGTGTTAGGCGCATTGCCAATTGCCATGGCACTAGGTGCCGGCTCTAAAAGCAGGATGGGTATGGGGATCGTTATAATTGGTGGTTTACTATTATCAATGATATTGACGCTTTTTGTAATACCCGCCATGTATTCTTATTTAGTAAAAGATAAAAAGATAGATGATGAAACTGTTTAAATATTTTTTTATTGCTTTTGGTTTTTGTAATTATTTGGTTGCACAAGACCTTTTAACTGTAAACGATGCCATTAAAATTGGTCTCGAAAAGAATTATTCGGTTTTGATCGTAAAGAACAATCAGGAAATTGCTAAAGCGCAAAATAATTTTGGTAATGCCGGTATGTCGCCAACTGTTAGTTTAAATGCGAGTTTAAATGCCGCCAGTTTAAATTCTCACCAGGAATTTAATACCGGTGTGGTGCAGGATAGGACAGGGGCTAAAACAAATAATCTTGCCGCTTCGGTTAACGCCAATTGGATGGTATTTGACGGGTTAAGGATGTTTGCGGTAAAAAAAAGATTGGAACTAAATGAAGGTCTTTCTGCGATACAATTAAAACAACAAATGGAAAACACGGTTTACGATATCATTGTAAGCTATTATAATATTGTTAGAACAGTTGAATTAATAAAAGCAGCCAAGCAAAACTTAAGTATTTACGAAGAGCGAAAAAAGCTAGCCAAAATTAAATTAGAGATCGGTTCCGACTCTAAAGTGGATCTGCTACTTTCACAATCAGATGAGAACAAAGCTAAAAGCACCATTATACAATTAGAGTTGCAATTACTGAACGCAAAAGTTGCTCTTAATAATTTATTGAATAAGCCCGTTGATACTGATTTTAAAACAAGCGATTCAATTGTTATTAATTTTGATCCTGCGATTGATGAATTAAAAAAAGGTACAGCAACAGCTAACAGTTCTATCCTTATTTCAAAACAGAACGAATTAATATTTAAGCAAAGTGTAAAAGAAGCGCGTGCGGCTAATTTACCAATGGTTCAATTGAACGGCGCATATAATTTTACACGTAACCAGAGTCAGGCCGGCATCATTTTCTTAAGTCAACAAGCCGGTTTAAATGGCGGCATTACGGCAAGTTGGTTAATATTTAACGGCAATAAAAATAATCGTTTGGTAAAAGAGCGAAATGTCTTAGCCTTAAATCAAAAATATTTTACCGAGCAAACACAACAGGTAATAGATGGAGTTGTTTACATAAATTACAAATCCTATTTATTGAACAAACAAATTGTGGCATTAGAGCTTCAAAATTTAAAAGATTCGAAAGAAGTTCTGGATGTTTCTTTAGAAAGGTATAAAATTGGTAAGGCAAATTTGTTAGAGACTATCGAAACTCAAAAAAATTTAGAGGATGCGCAAACGCGATATATCAATGCGTTATATTCTATAAAAATCGCTGAAACAGAATTATTAAGAGCGAATGGAAGCCTTGTGAAGTAGTTGTCAGCGTATTTTTTTTAACACATAGACTCATAGAGTTTCGGGTAGTTTTCTAAAATATTCGTTAACCATTGTTTTTTGACCTTCAGCAAAAATATTCTTACAGTTAAAATTTATTAGAACTCCTTTTGGCGCTTTTAAAAAGTTCATATAGGTTAAAAGCTGCGCTTCAAACACTGAGTGTATTTCGTGTGTAGCTTTTAGTTCTGCAACTAAGCAATTTTCTATAAATAGATCACATCTTAGATCAATATCAATAAGTTTTGTTTTATATAAAACAGGGATTTTCAACTCTGTGGAAAAATTTATTTTTCTATGCTTCAACTCTTCCTTCATGCATTGATGATAAACATTCTCTAATAAACCGCTGCCAATTGTTTTATGAACTTCAATTGCAGCACCAATAACCTCATATGTAAGCTCGTCAAGAAATTTTTTGGTAATTGGCCTTTCCATAATTATAACTATGTGCCTATGTGTTAAAAATTATCGGCTAAACCGCATCTGGAAAACGCCCCAGAAAGCTTCTTTAAAGATCTTTGTACTCATTTTGCTTACACCTTCAACCCGGTCAACAAAAGTAATTGGTACTTCAACAATTTTAAATCTTTTTTTATAGGCACGGTACTTCATTTCTATCTGGAAAGCGTAACCCATAAACTTGATCTTATCAAGCTCTATTGCTTCTAAAACTTTTCTTTTATAGCATTTAAATCCTGCGGTAGTATCTTTAACGTTGAACCAGAGGATCATTCTTACATACACAGATGCGAAGTAAGATAAAAGGATACGCTTCATATCCCAATTACTTACGTTGCCGCCTTTTACATAACGCGATCCAACAGCAACATCTGCACCATTTTCACAGGCTGCTAATAAACGCTCAAGGTCTTTTGGATTATGGCTAAAATCACAATCCATTTCAAAAATATAATCATAATCGCGAGCCAAAGCCCATTTAAAACCATGAATGTAGGCCGTGCCTAAACCCAGTTTTCCTTTCCGTTCTTCAATATGTAATTTGTTTGGGAATTGTTTTTGAAGTTCTTTTACCTTGTTAGCGGTTCCATCTGGCGAACCATCGTCAACAATTAGCAATTCAAACTCACGCGCTAATGAAAAAACAGCTCGTACCATTTTATCAATGTTCTCAATTTCGTTGTATGTAGGTATTATTACTAAATTCTTGCCCATTAACGCCTCTAATATAACTATAATGCTTTTAAATAGTAACAAAAAAAGTCCGATTATATTGTTCTTTTAAATAATTTTACCAATTGCGGGCTTTAAAATTTAAATATTTGAACTTTATACGAACACATACAAAACAACTGCTGGTTTTGCTGGTTCTAATTAACTCTCTTACTTCCGGTTACTCTCAAACAGATTCTCTTATTCCTAAAAAAAGGTACAAGATCTCAGGCTTCCCTGTTCTATTTTATACACCTGAAACCCGCTTTGGATTTGGCGCAGCAGGTATCTGTACTTTTAATTTTAAAGGTGATAGCGCACGAGCTGCTGCTTCCAGTTTTAATTTGGGTTTCGCATACACACAAAATAATCAGGTTTTATGTTATTTGCCTTACGCATTATTCTTCAAGAACCGCACTTACCAGTTATATGGCGAAATAGGATACAACAAATACGCTTACAATTTTTACGGTGTTGGTAACGATCAACCAAAAGATTATGTAGAAAAATATGGTGTCGAATTTCCACGATTAAGAATTACCGCTTTAAAAAAAGTGAGCAAACATTTTTACGTTGGTCCCCGTTATGCCTTTGATAACTTTAGTTTATTTAAACTCGATACAACCGGTCAGTTAATAAAAGGTAATATACCTGGCTCTAAAGGTGGTTATGTTTCGGGCTTTGGCATCGTTACTGTTTATGATACGCGCGATTATGTTTTCTACCCTTCAAAAGGGGTTTATGGCGAGTTGGTTGTTTATCGAGACGATAAAATTACAGGTAGTTCGTTCAAGTATACCCGAATTGCATTGGATGTAACAAAATATTTCGGCTACAGAGAAAACATCCTGGCTGTTAATCTATATTCTATTTATTCAGACTCTGACCTTCCATTTTTTCAAATGGGTAATTTAGGCGGAATGAAAAAAATGCGCGGTTTTTATGAAGGCAGATATAGGGATAATAATCTTTTGGTTTTGCAGGCAGAATATAGGAGGCATCTTTTTTGGCTATTAGGTTTCACAGTTTTTGCAGATGCCGGGCAGGTAGCTAAACGTTATAATGCTTTTAATGATAAGAACTGGCGTTATACGTATGGCTGCGGTTTACGTTTAACAATGGACAAGGTGCAAAAGATCAATTTGCGCGTGGATATTGGTATAGGCGACAATAAGGTATTGCCGTATTTTACAATTGCAGAGGCTTTTTAAGAACCATTAACTGTTTAAAACCCTTCGTTTTCCCTAAAACAGCCTCTTTTTTTTGATTAAATTTGATTAAACATAAAAATCAAACCCATGAAAAAACTTTACACCTTAATTTTATTAATTACTGCGGCTTTTTCGGTTAAAGCTCAATACACTTTAACAAGTGCTTCAAACCCCGTTATTGGAGACCTGGAAAAAACATGGAAAGCTGATACCTTAACTCCTAATGGTCTATATCCTGCTGGCGGAACTAACCAAATTTGGAATTTTAGCGGTATATCTGTTTCTCCAACCACAACACCTTTAACCACTACCTATGTTGCAGTTTCCGCTGCACCAAACGCCAGCCTTTATGGTTCTGCTAACATTGCTGCAACTTCTGATGGTATTACTTATGAAATGAGTAATTATAGCAGTAATAGTATTACAATATATGGTTCAACAAATAACTCTGTATCTATAGTTTATCAAAACCCTGAATTGCTTGCCAATTTGCCTATCACCTACGGTACTTTTTGTACTGATACATATTCAGCAAGCTATACTGAAAATAGCATACCAGTGTCAAGAACCGCTACTGTTAGTACTACCGGCGATGGAACCGGCACATTAAATATGCCTGGCAATAAAAATTATACAAATGTTTTACGTCTTAAGTTACAACTCACGCAAATAGAGAACTACGGTGCCATTGCTTCTGTTACTGCTACGTTAAAAGGTTATGTATACGTAAATGCTTCCAGTAAATTTTCTATACTTTCTACAAATATTTTCACATACACCCAGGTATCAGGCACAACTACCTCTACATTCTACGGAAAATCAGTTCAGGTAGGTGATACGTATTTTTCGGGAATAAAAGAAAATATTAATAATGCCAATTTTAGTATTTTCCCAAATCCTTCTTCTAACAAAGAAATCTCCATTCAATTCGCGCCAACAATGAACGAAACTTATGAATTAAGCGTTTGTAATACATTAGGTCAGGAAGTAAAACATCTTTCCTACGCAAACATGCCAGTAGGCGATCATAACGAGAAGATCAATTTATCTGAGCTTAATAGTGGATTATATACCATTAAATTAAAAAGTAAGAACCACCAAAGCAGCCAAAAACTGGTGCTTGATTAATCTTCTATTGCATTATTTTATAGAGCCGGGATCGTTTCTGGCTCTTTTTTTATGCCTTTTGTGGTAAATAGTGTAAAAACATTTTGCAACATGCCGTTTTATTAATTGGCTTTATCCTAATTTTGCATTAGTGAAAAAATTTAATGTAAGGGTATATGGCATTTTAATGCAGAACAACACTGTTCTGGTATCTGACGAATACATAAAAGGCAATAAGATCACTAAATTTCCGGGCGGCGGTCTCGAATTCGGCGAAGGAACTAAAGATTGTCTTATTCGTGAATTTAAAGAGGAGCTGGATCTTGACATAGAGATAGTGGACCACTTTTACACTACCGATTTCTTTGTTGCTTCGGCATTTCATACCAATAGCCAGGTAATTAGTATTTATTATACTGTAAAAGCAAAAAGTAAAGCCAATTTTAAGGTTAGCTTAACAGAACATAATTACGATAAAAAAGAAGGCGCCCAGGCTTTACGTTGGTTAGATATAAAACAATTAAAAGACTCTGATCTTACCTTGATCATTGATAAAAGAGTAGGCGAAATGCTTATTAAAAAATTCGGGTAATATTATTTATCAATAACTTCAAATTTACATTGCACAGACTCGCCATTTGTATCCGTTAACTCTAAAACGTGCGCCCCTTTTTCGGGTAAAATAGAAAGCTGATGGAATTTTTGTGTGCTGCCAATATAAACGCCGTCCAAATGCCAGAAGATAGTCACCATTGCATTTTTATGTGTTGCTTTAAAGATACATTTACTGCGCGCACCGCTTTGGTCAATTGGCACATAAATTTTAAATCCTTCTCTCGGGTAAATAATATCCATTTGATGAAGGTTCATATCATTAGCGCATGCGGGTAAATATTCCGGCAAAGGTCTGTAAAACAGACTATGCTGCTTGAAGAAATATTCTTGCGTAGGCGAAACAACAAACCAGGGCACATGTTTCATTTTATCAACAGGGTAACAATTGCTGTTTACTCGGTATTGTTCTGTCTCATCTAAATGAATTAACTTATGAAAAGGACATTGTTTTGTTTTGTTGCAGCCTTTTTGATAATACTTTACTTCAACGTCTTTACAAACTTCAGAAGCTTTAAAGCCACTTTGTTTGCATACATTTATTTTTTCAACGTCGCTTGTTGGCTTAGTGAACCATGTTTTATGCGAGAGGATATTAAAAATAGAAAACAATAAAGGCGCTGCTGCAGCTGTACCGGTCAACTCTGGCCTACCTTCTCCATCTGCATTTCCAACCCAAACGGCAACAGTATATTTAGAATTTAACCCAACAGCCCAGGCATCCCTAAAACCAAAACTGGTACCGGTCTTCCAGGCGATTCGATTTTTTGAAAGAAATTGCATCCAGCCAACGTAGTCCTGCGGACGCAGCAATTCCGTCATAGCATTAAAAGTGTACCAAATGCTGGAAGCACTTAGAAGATCATCGCTTTGTGTGGCAGTTTTATTTTCAGTCACTTCACTCTTTAAATAAGTAAGCGCACGATAACTATCTGCAGCATATTTATTTTTTGTATTCGAATAATGTATCAATGCTCTGCCCATAGATGAATAGGCTCCTGCTATGTCCCACAAGGTTGCTTCACCGCCACCTAAAATTAAAGAGAGGCCATAATGTGTTGTTGGTTTGGTAAATGTTTTAAAACCCAATTGTTTTAACCGGGCATGAAATTTTGCGGTGCTATATTCCTGTAACATTTTTACGGCTGGCACATTCAATGAACGGGCAATGGCTTTATTGGCCGGCACCAGGCCATCATAGGTTAAATTAAAGTTCTTTGGACCATAAGAACCAATTTGTGTTGGTACGTCTTCCAATAAACTTGCCGGTAAGATTTTATCCTCACTTAACATAAAGGCATACAAAAAAGGTTTCAAGATACTCCCAGTGCTTCGGGGTGAATTAACAATGTCTACATAATTTTGGTACTCATTTTTTAATGAAGAACTGTTACCAATGTAAGCGAGTACTTTCCCTGTCTCGGTTTCAGATACAATAGCGCAGGCATTATTTATTTGATTAGCCGATAGATTCTGTACACGTTTATTTAATAATTCGCCAACCTGTAATTGCAAATTTTTATTAAGTGTAGAGTAAATTATTTTTGAACCGCCTTGCTCTGCAATAAAGCGGCCAAGTAAATGAGGAGCCAGCTGCGGAATAGGGTAGGGCTTTAAAGGCAAAGGTTCTTCTATAGATAATTTGTAGGTAGAAAGATCTATAATGTTTTTATCAGCTAACTTTTTTAATAAACGGTTACGTTTTTTTATGAGTGCGTCATGATTTTTACCGGGATAAATTAAAGAGGGCGAGTTAGGAAGTACTGCAAGTAAAGCGCTTTCGGCCCAGCTTAATTTTTCGGGACTTCGGCCATAATAGCGCCATGATGCGGCAGAAAGCCCAACAACATTACTTCCAAAAGGTGCATTGCTACAATAAATATTTAAAATGGAAGATTTTTTATAAGAAAGCTCAATCCTAACCGCTAATAATATCTCAACTATCTTTTGATAATAATTCCGTTTTTGGTTGTGGCGCATCATCCGTGCAATTTGCATGGTAATTGTACTGCCACCACTTTTTATTTTGCCCGCTCCAAAATTGCGCTTGATTGATTTTGCTATTGAGAAAGGATTAAAACCCGGATGATAATTAAAATACTCATCCTCAAAAATAGTAATGCAATGTTTAAATTTTTGTGGCACTGTATCACTTTGAGGAAAACGCCATTGGCCATCAGCGGCTATCTGAGCCGCTAAGAGCTCGTTGTTCTCATCCAGCAGAACTGTGCTGCAAGAATTATTAAATAGTTTCGTTGGCAACCACCACCAGTAAATAACAGCTACTATAAATAAAATGATAAATTTTATTTTATGTCTGCTAAAAAAAGTGAGTATTTTGGCTTTAACAAATGACAATCAGTAATTAACTTAGGCTTTAAAATTAAGCAATTATGAGCCTGTTTAGTATAGTTTTAAACGAAAGTGAGCAAAATGTTCTTTTATTCAATTTCTTTATTAAATTTGTTTTAAACTTTTAAAATTAAACACATGAGAAAAACTTTACTTTCTATTTTATCGTTAATGTCGTTGGCTACTTTTTCGCAGTGGCAATCAACACCACTTTTTTTTGAAGGACAGGATTGTATTTCTGCTTTTGGAAAAGTTTTTACAGCGCAGGTAAATTTTAATAATGTTCACGTTTCTACAGATGAAGGCGCAACGTTTAACCCATCTAATACGGGCCTTAGTGCAGGCGTTCGTTTTGGTGTTGTAAATGCAGGAACTTTATATTGTTTTGGCGGAAATAGTATTTACCAATCAACAACGGGTAATAACTGGACAGTGATGTCAGCCGCTACTGCAACGAACGATGTATTTAAGGCAATGGCAGTAGTTAACGGAACCGTTTTAGCACTTACAACCCCAATTAGTGGTGTTAGTTCTAAGATCTTTAGATTAAGTGGCTCCAATTGGGTATTACATTCTAGTTCTGCATCGTTATTATATACAACTATTGAAAATTTAAACGGCACGCTATATGCAGGAACAACAGCTACCTGCGTTTTAAAGTCAACTGATGGAGGTCTAACTTTTACAAATGCATCAACAGGAATTACGCCCTTAACAAACTTTTTTGATAAATACATTGTTGCTTTTGGCGCAACCAGTTCTGCTATATTCTGCAGTACATTGGGTGGCAGGGTTTTCAAATCTGCAGATGCCGGAGCAACATGGTCAAATGTTTATACTATTGGTAATGGTTCAAGCACAATTGGTATTAGCGATTTTTATGTAACAACCAATAATGCAATTTTTATGGCCGGCGATTCTGGCGTTGTTTGCAGCACAGCTAATGGTGTTAGCGGCTCTTGGGTAAAATACAACACTGGCCTTGCAACCGTAAGTGGAAACTATCAAACCATTAAACTTACTTCAACAGCTAACTATTTGATAGTAACAGATAGAGATGGAAAAGTAATGCGTAGGCCATTAAGCGAATTGCCGTTGGGAATAAACGAAAAAGAGAATTATAATTTATCCACCAATGTTTACCCAAACCCTGCAACAGATGTCCTGACAATAGAGACAAGCGATCTTTTGTTTGAGAAAAATTGTGAAGTAAAAATAACGGATGTTCTTGGGCGCGAAATAAGTAATTATAAAATGCTGGAAGGAAAAACAACTATTGATGTTCAGGCGTATGCCAAAGGTATTTACACTTACCAGGTGTTTAAAAACGCTAACGCAGTAAGCAAAGGAAAATTAATTGTGAACTAATAAAACTTAAAGCCCCTCTTTTTTGAGGGGCTTTTTTATAACCCAAAAACTATGTTTGATTTCCTGAAAAAATTATTTGGCAGCTCTAAAGAAGAAGAAAAAGGTGATTCCATTCCAAAGGAATATGTTATACCAAAAAAAATAATTCCAAAGGAGGATGTAAAAAAAGAAACTTCTTTTGATGACCCAATTGTTGTAACATTTGCCGAGTCGGACAATGTTGACCTTTTTGACGAAGCCTTTGCTAAAGTTGAAGCGGTTAAAAAAGTGGATAAAAATAATACTTATTCGATAGAAGAGGAGTGGGAGCTTTTTGAAGAGAATGGAAAGTGGGGTTTTAAAGATGAGAACGGTGATAAAATAATTGCTGCAAAATTCGATGACGCAAATGACTTTATAAAAGAACGCGCCATTGTAACCGTAAAAGGCAAAAAAGGAATAATTGATGCTAAAGGAAATTATCTTCTTGAGCCAACTTACGAATATATTGACGATGAAAGAGAGGGCTATTTTAAATTGGAAACCCACAACAGGGTTGGTTTTGCTAACAGGGATGGAAAGATCGTCATCCCCTTACAATATTTAGATTGTGGCGAAGTTTCTGAAGGCCTTGTGTGGGTGGAAAAAGAGGATGCATTGGTTGGTTTTATAGATATGAATGGAAAGAAAGTAATTGATTTTGTGTTTGATTATTGTGGTGACTTTTCGGAGGGTTTAGCCTCGGCTACTCGCTATGCACAAGAGGAAGGGCAAAAAGACACTCATGGATATATTGACAAAAAAGGCAATTTTGTAATTAAAATGGATTATGATGAGGCCGGGGATTTTAAAGAAGGATTTGCTCCTGTTTGCGTTGATGGCAAATTTACTTTTATAGATAAAAAAGGTAAGTTGGTTGGTGAACCTAAATATAGTAGCGCTGGAAATTTTGTACTTGGCCTATCCTGTGTTAAGTCTGAAGATAGCGGCAAATGGGGCTATGCAGACAAAACCGGTAAGCTTGTAATTCCATACCAGTTTGATAGTACTTCTGATCTTATGGAAGAGGATGAGCTTAATGATCACCTGTCGGGGCTAAAACAAAAGTTCTCTATAAAATAATCTGCCTAATTGCAACTTTTTTGTTTTTAGTCCGTAATCATAGTTGAGCAAAACCTTTTATGATGGCAACGAAACAACAACAGTACCAATTAACTGTTAAGTGGACAGGTAATACAGGCGCCGGTACCGCCAGTAAAGATTCATACGAAAGAAGTCATGAAGTTTCGGTAAAAGGTAAACAAAAGATAAAATGCTCATCTGACTCAAATTATAAAGGCGATAAGACCAAGAATAACCCTGAAGATCTTTTGCTGGCCTCGCTTTCGGCCTGCCATATGCTTTGGTTCTTGCACTTTTGTGCTTTGGAAGGAGTGGTGGTGGTAGATTATGTAGATAATGCCGAAGGCAAGATGATACAAACTACAAATGGAGCAGGGTACTTTACGGAAGTAATTCTGAACCCAACCGTAATTGTACAACACAGTTCAATGATTGATAAAGCACATCAGTTAAATAAAAAAGCATCTGAATTTTGTTTTATTGCTAACTCAGTAAAATTTCCGGTTTATAACAGACCAATTGTACTTGAATTAAAAGCTGGAGCAGCGGCTTAAAAATTATTTTATTTTTAGTTTAGTCAAACCCCCACCGCTATCAACGCAATAATCGCCTGACCATTTTTTGCGATGGGAATTAACCGCTTTGTATTTTTGCACACTATAGGTCCATTGCATTTTTAATCTTTTGCCATTAGCTTTTTTAATTTTTAAGGTATAATAATGATGCCTCATAAACAATGGATGCCCACCAAGCACTGAAAGACCATGCCAATACTTAAAAAAAGCTAACCTGGAACTAAAAGTCACTTTATCCGCTTCATCAAAATAAGCCTTGCAATTGTAGTTACAAGTTTGCTCCAACGAATCTGTTATTCCCAAAATAAATTCATTTTCTTTTTGATCAGACAAAATAACCGAATTCTGTTTTTTACTTAGTTTTATTATAATCGGTTTTTTAGATGGGCTATATAAATCGAATTTCCTGTTCGTTGTTAACGAGTTGTTGCTCGTATCCGGTGTGATAAAAATACTAAGGTTACCCGTATTGCTATTATCTTTGTAATTATTGCCACCGGCAAAACTTACATCCATTTTTTGAATTGAAAGCTCTTTTTTATATGTTTTACAACCAAAACCGATTAGCAAAAGTACTATGGCTAATAGATTTTTTTTATATAAGATTGATTTCATAAATATATAAATGGGAGTAATAATCAGAAGTTAAGTATCTGATTTATTCAAATTTTTCCCCAATCAACACGGTTTAATTTAAACCAATCGCTTTCTTCGCCATCGTAATCAAATTTTTCAACCAAAGAAAATCCCATTTTTTTTAACACATTATTTGAATTTAAATTCCTGCTATCGGTCATGGCGTAGATCTCTTTCAGATCCATTTTATTGAAACCATAATCTATACAAGCCTTTGCGGCTTCTGTGGCGTAACCTTTTCCCCAATATTTTTTGGCAAATCTATAACCAAGGTCATAAATATGAATGTGTTTATTTATAGTTTCTGTAAAATATTTTAACCCGCACCAACCTATAAATGTATTTGTTTCTTTTTCTATTACTGCCCAACGGCCAATTCCATTTTCTACGTATTGTTTTCTTATAAAGACAATTACATCTCTAATTTGCTCCTTACTTTTAACCGGATCATTACCTAAAAACCTATGCACTTCAGCATCAGAATCCATTTCAAAAAGATCGTTCTCATCTTCCGGAACAATTTCCCGCAAAATAAGGCGTTCGGTTTCTAAAGATGGTTGCGTCATAAGTTCCTGAAAATGCAATAAGAAATTTTAAAAAAATTAATGTACCTTAAAATTAAAAGGCGCTCTGAAACTTGATGTAACAGTTTTACCTTTGTACTTTGCAGGAATCCAGGTAGGCATTAAAGAAACAACACGTAAAGCTTCTGCATTACATTCTTCACAATCTTTCATCCCAACATAAACAATTGGTTTTTCTATCTTCCCTGTTTTACTAACTGTAAATATTACCCACACTTTTCCGCTTATTCCATTTTCTTTGGCTTGCACCGGGTATTGCATACGATTAGTTATAAAATTGCGCATCTCTTTAAATCCACCTCCTGGAAATTCGGGCATGGTCATTTCGGTGCCTTGTCGGTATATAGTATCTTTTCCAAGTACATAATAAGAGAGTAATGTTTCGTTCTTAACATTGTATTTAATGTAATCGTAACTTCCTATCAACTCGCAGGTTTCAACTGCCTCTTTAAATACATAATTAGTGTTGTCAGATATCTTATTATCGGCTGTTTTATATAACGTGTCAGACTTAGAGCACTGTTCCCTAAAAAGAACTAAACCTTCTTTACTTCCCATGCTAGCAGCAGTATAAAGATCCATGCAAGAACCTTTTTTATCATTTAATTGATGTCTGCAGGCAGCCCTGTTAATATACGCTTCTTCAGTTGCTTTTAAATTTATTGATAAAGAATATAAAGAATCGGCGGCGCGGTATCTTTTTTTACCAAAGGCTTTTTTTGCCTCATTGTTTAATTCTAAAGCTTTACCTGCCTGAGCAAATATTGCAGTCTCGCATCCAAAGGATAAAAGGAATAAATAAATGAGTTTCACGTTAAACTGTTTCATAAAAAAAATTGTAAGCTAAATATACAATTTTTTTTAAAATTTATTCCACTGCCACATTTTTTGATTTCCCTTTATTAGGAATTACTTTAATAAGTGTCCTTGCAATTAAAGGTACAAAGCCTATGAATAAAGCTGCTCCTAAAATATTAAACATTACATGTGCATTAGCAATATGTCTTGCCAAAGAGGAATCGCCGGAAACTAAATTAACGAGTGCAATAAAAGGTTGTATTAAAATTAATGCTATAACAGCCGTAACTATGCTAAAGAATAAATGAAAAATCCCGGCCCTCAGTGCAGCTCTTGATCTACCGATTGTAGCAAATAAAGTGTCTGTGCATGTTCCTATCTCTGCGCCAAGCATTACCCCAACGGCAGCTGCCATGGTTATTAAACCCTGATTGGCGAACGAAATTACAATACCAATTGTTGCAGAGGAAGATTGAATTATTACTGTTGCTATGGCACCAACAGATGCGCCTTTAAATGGGTTTTCAATTTTTGACATGAGCGCTTCAAAAGCAGCAAGTTTTTTTAATGGCTCTACAGAGTGACCAATATAATATAATCCAAAAAATATTAGACCAAAACCTAAAATGCCTTTTCCGATATCTCTGTACTTTTGGTTTTTGCCTGCCATAATAAAAACAAGGCCGACAAACAGAGGTACTGCAGCAAACTCTCCAATATCAAAGGCAATGAGCTGGCTGCTTATGGTTGTGCCAATGTTAGAGCCTACAATAATACCGTAAGATTGCTTAGAGGTCATTACACCGGCATTAACCATTGCTATTATCATAATAATGACCGCGGAAGAAGAATCGAGGACTGCTGTGACGATGGTACCAGTTAAAACTCCCATAAAAATATTATCGGATGACTTAGCAAGTATTTGCTTCATTTTATCAGAAGCCATGGATTTTAAGCCATCAGACATGTTTGATACGCCATATAAGAATAAGACCAAACCTACAATGCAGTTTAAAATCAGTAAAAGCCAGTCTTTTGGTTCCAATATTAAATATTCTAAGATGCTTTTAGTTAGTTCACCTTATACTGCTACTAACAAATTAGTGGCGAAATTGTTCTAGTATTTTTAACGGGTATAACAAAAATTAAATAAGCAACAGATAAAATTACTTTATTTCTTTTTTGCCTTAAAAAAAGCAGATCCAAAGCTTAAATAAATTCCCTCGGTACCAAAACCAGTCCTAAATATAAATGGGGCTTCGGGATTTTGGTAACGGTATCCTAAATTAATGGATGGTATTGTACCTTTTGAACCATTAAAGCCATCAACAAGTAACATCGGACCTAGTCCAAATTCAAGATGCGATTTTCTTCTGCCAAATATAAAATTTGACGCTAAAATACAGGTAGTACCCGATCCACCTATACTTCCAAAGCCTCCATATGAGGCTCTTAATGCAATAGCCATTCTTTTAATTTTACCAAGTGATACAATATGCCTTTCATAACTAATATTAGCAATAGCACCCTCCAATAAAGCAAATAAACCTACAGTTCCATAAATAGCGTTGCGCTGACGTGGTATTACCACAACCGTATCCAATCCTAGATCTTTTTTATATTTTTTATGTTTTCTTAAACTCTGGTCTTCAAATGTTAGAATAGAATCGTTAGTGAATTTAATACTTTTGATATTGAATTTAAAGATGCTTATGCTTGGACCGGCAAGATTAGCGCAGCGTTTATAGATTACCTCTGTTCTGGTTATTTCAAGAATCTTAGCCTTAACGGTACTTTCGCTTTTAAAGGTGATAATATCACCGCAATTGGCTGCAACCTCTGTTTTGTTCAATACAGAATCCTTTTGCGCAAAGCAAAAGCATGCATTACTTATTATCAAAAAAATAAAAACTACTTTTTGCATTTAAGTACTATTAAACAATTAAAAAAAAGGATCAAACAACAGCCGCAAAATATTAGCAGCATTCAATTACAGTTACAACTTTTTTATCTTTACCAGAGTAGCCCAGGTAATAATGATTTTCAAGGTTTAAGGTATAATTCAATAATCTTCTGCCTTTAGTTTTCATATCTAAAAACAACTCATAATTTGTAAATTGTTCTTTTGTAGCTACAGCAAGATAATCCTCTTTTGAAAGATCATTAAGGTCAACAAGACCTTTACCTATAACATCGCCGGCTTTAGTAATAATATAGTCAACCATGTCTTTATCACTTTTAATTGTGGCTAGATCATATTCGTTTATAAGTTCTTTAGTTGAAAAGATATGTTCGTAAACAACTTTACCATTTTTTGCTTTAACACGCAATGTTGTTTTTGTTTCGCCAATTTTACCTTTACCAACAATAACTGTAAATGTATCTTCAGTACTATCGTTCGAGAATTTTTCGATGCGTACCGATTCATGATCCCTATCAAGACTAGTATTTGCATAATTGAACACCGCATCAGGATCTACATTATCCGCAACCGGCAAAGAGGTTGCAGTAGTATCCCTAACTGGCATTTGCTCAGCAGGTGGGGTAGAATTGTTGCAGCCATATAAAAGAGCGCCTGCAATAAGAGTTGTAACTATTTTGTTTATCGTTTTCATTTTAACAAATTTAAAGCTTTTCAAATTTTATTTCCTGAGTTCCGTTCTTCCAGATACTTTCTCCAAGTGACTTCAACAAGTCCATATCTTCATCAAACACTTTTGCGAAAATATTACAAGCGTCCAAACCTCTACCATCACCGTAATAAATACCCATGCAATTACTGGTTTTTGCTCTGGTTGGTTTTAAAGGACCATACACAACCTCACCGGGAACGGTAAAAACAGATGCATTTTCCTGAATAATATCGAGTGAGGGAGCGTTGTCTATCCATATCTCTTGTCCTGAAACTCTTGCATGCATAAAAGTTCTGCTAAAGGGTAACAATTTTGAAAAGGCATTTGATGTTACAGACGCAACATCAGAATAATATTTAAAACGAATAATTGTATTGTTACTGGTAATAAGTTTAAAGCCTTTCATTTTAAATATCCTGCGCTATAAAAGTAACGGTTATAGTAATATTCTCATTTTTACCACACTTTAATTTCTCAATACTGGCATCGTACCAATAAGGAACAGAAAATTTTAAGTTGTAAGTACCGGCCTCCAAACGATCGGTATAAACTCCTTTTTCATCCATCTCTGGAAAAATAACTTCACCGTTCACGTCCATTTTAACGTGACTTTTAACCGGCTGCTTCGTTGGCCCAATAAATTTAATGGTCAAATTCTCTGCATTTTTACCACCCGAATTTAATTCGCGCGTGATCATTACTTTGCTTTTTTTAGCCGGCGACTTTGTTTGTGCGTGCATGCTAAAAGAAGCCACGACGAAAATGGTTAGGAAGAAGAGATTTTTCATTTTTTCATTTTTTAATATATATGAGTACATCCCAATAGCTATCGGGGCCGCGCTAACTTGTTATTTCAATTCCAAACTTCCAAACCCTTTTTTGGTTATAGATGTCCTCAATCTTTAAATAGGGTTTCCCGTCAATCAATGTGAAGTTAGCAATGCTATTTGGCGCAAGGTTGTTAAATTCTTTTAGTTTAAAAGCATTATAGATATTACAGCTACCAGCTCTTAAAATATCAATGTTTGAAAGGCCACATTTTGAAAGAAAAATAAATTCATCGAAAAATTGCGTGGTGAAATTCATTCCAAAATTTTGTGCATCTGTACCCGCTAAAATTGGAATGCCTGCTAAATATGCTTTTTTCACTTCATTAAATACTTCTTCTTGATTTAAAAGTGATTTAAGTTCTGTACTGTCTGAATTTTGTCTTACTTTTTCTATAACGGATAAAGTAGGAATAATAAAAATTTTCTTTTTCTTCATTATTTCCAGTTGCTCTTTAGAAACAGGTGGTGCTTTTAAATACCATGTATGCGCCAAACCATCAACACCCAAGTCAACTAATTGCATTGCATCGGCAAGATGCGAAATATGGGCGACAGTTATTTTTTTATGTTTATGCGTTTCGGTAATAATTTCATTTAATTGCTCTTTTGTCATTAAAGCCATTGTATGCTCCTGCGAGATCTTTATATAATCTGCATTTTGTTTAATACGTTCGTTGACAAATTTTGAGGGAGTGATACTATCTTCTATAACCGGAATTCTTACTTTATATTCTGTGCCATGTCCACCGGGAATGGTAGCCCCAACGTTAGAAGAATAATAATGCGCGTAATTCAGTGAATCGTTATACTTGCGAATATTATTTGCCCGCCGGTCCAGAGTAAACATATCCATCATGGCAAAAATGCCAACGTTTAGTGCCTCTTTTAAATTATTAGCGTTAGCAATGTGTACATGGGCATTAATAAAAGGTGGTAAAATAGTTTTACCTGTGCCATCGATATTTTTAGCAACCTTATACTTAAAAGGTTGTTTACTAATTGAGATAATAACAGAGTCCTTAAAAGTAAAATAAACATCTTTACGCAATTTGTTGCCATCGAAAACATCTACATGAGAAATGGTGGTATAGTTTTGGGTTATTCCTAAAAAAGGAAAAATAAAAAGTGAGATATTTAAAAAAGCGTTCTTCATTTGATAATTATAACATCGCCATCGCGTAACGTTTTAAATGAAATATTATTCTCTTTACAATATACAATTGTTTTATCAATATCTGCCGACTCGTGATGATCTGAATCATAATGCGGCAAAATTACTTCATCAAAAAAACCAAGACCGTCCCAAATGGTTTCAGATGCAGAAGGATAGGGGAATTCGTTAGGTTTATCAACTATTACTAATGCTTTTAAAGATTTACAGAGCACACAAATACCGGCACTGTATCCACCGTATAAAAAGTTATTTCTCATTTTAAGTTCGTTAATAATAACGTCGAAACCACCGAGTTTCATCGCTTGTCGCAACACAAATGTATTTCCCCCAGTAACCCATACGGCACCTAATGAGTTTAATTTTGTTCTTAATGCGGCTTCTTTACCAAAATAATCTTTTAGGTCAAGATATTCAGCTATAAAACCCAATTGATTAAGTTGTTCTAATTGTTCTGTGCGGATCTTAATTCGTAAGGTATCATCAAAACTTTGACAATCTTTCGCATTATCAATCAAGCCGATCTTATTATTAGCAGGTATCATTGCTTTTAATTCTGCAATGTTGTTTCCGAAATTATATGAAGAGAGGTAAAAATTCATTAATTATTAAATTTTAAATATTCAGCCCAGTTTAAACCTCCTGCTAATTTGCTATTTGAAAATTCTATATGAATTACTCGCCTTTTATTATTATTATTATTAGTTGTTCTTGAAGAACTATGAAATAATAATGGTTTCATGATCATAATTCCACCTTTATTTACCTCGCAAATTGTTTCGTGTTCATTTGTTAATTCAAGATTTTCAACTCTTTTTATCTCTTTATGTGAGCCTGGAATAACTTTTAAAGCGCCATTATTTTCATCTGTATTATCCAAATGAATTCTTATAGTATAAATATTTTGTAATATTTCGAGAGGTGGCTGAACCGCAAACTGATCTTGTTTTATCGTCCAGGAATTATACTCAGGCAAATCTATTTTTTTATCGACTGAAATTGTCAGATCCTGATGATATGAAACAAACCAATTGGATTGTTCCGGTTTATCAAAATAAATAGATTTTACAACAAAATAATCTGAACCAAAAAGATCATTAATTATCGCTTTTAGATTATCGTTAAAGATCAATTCTTTTGTTTCCGGAATTTCTTTCAAGAATTTACGAATCGCAAATAAACCTTCAGACTTTCGAAAGGAAGGATTTGAAGAATCTGCTGATTCAATAAATGAAATGATTTTTTCAACTTCTGAATTGGAATAGATATTTTCGATGATTATGAAACCATTTTTACCCATTAGCAGCCTATAATTATTAACATCTTCCAAGATAATTTTAGTCTATCTGATCAACCATGTTTGATTTAATCAGCTTATTGAATTGATAATTTCTAATGATAAAATAAATTCCGAAAGCAATTGTTAGAATTGAAAAGAGTCCCCCACTAAGAATAAATGGTAATATGCTAAAATCACAATCCAAGTCATGTGGTTTGATATTTTCACCAACTCTATAACTTGATAATTGCACCGCCCATTGAATTGCAGGAATATTAAAAAAAACCAATAGAATAGATACGCAAACGGTTAAATCTGTTGCTCTTTTTATTTTAGACCAATTACAAATCAATACCAATCCAATAAATGGCATCGCTGTAATTAAAAGAGGAAAAATCAGAGTTAAGAGCATATCCATTAATAATTCTTATTTAGCTTTATTATTTCCCAGCAACACCGTCGCTTTTCTGTTTCACCACCCTTATCCACATACCTTTGGTGCGCGCGTAAATGCTGTTATCGTACATGGCTTCAATATTAACCGTTGGTAAATAATATTTTCCTTCGTAGCTGGCATTCATCATCACGTTAAAGGTTTTGCTTTCGTTAGTGCCCAGATCAAAGTAGGTCAACACCTTATCGTCTTTAATATCCTGGTAAGTGTAAGATGAGTTCTTTAATACCGCTTCGTTCTCATCCATACGCGCGTTGTGAATCTCCCAACCCGATGGTACGTAATTTATCAAAGCAATATTTTTTATCTCACCCATTAAGCCTAAATTCTTAACGTTAACGCTCATCATAAAATTAGTACCCTGTACCAATTCTTCAGGACTGATAATATTTCCGCTCATATCTTTATACGTTATACTAGCGCTTATATCTTCGTTCTCTTCTTTTTCTTCACCAATTGGCGGTTTGCCGCGGTTAATTAAACGCACATATAAATTGCCTTTACCATTATTTACAATGCTAAAATTACCCGGACCATTATTTTTAAAGTCGATAGGTATTTGTGCAATGGTTGCTTTGCCTTTTAAATTAATGGCTTTACCGTTCACCGTAACTTCTGCCTGCATAGCAGACGAGCCACCGAATTTTTTAATGAAGGTGCTAACCGCCACCAAACCAAAAGCAGTTGTTTGCGTGCTTAACCAATTTTTAGAACCCAAAGCATCAGACACCTTTTTTAATTGCGCAAAGGCCTGTTGTTTTTTATTCATGAGTGATAACACATCTAAAATAATGGCTTGATCGCGATCTGATGAACCATAAGTATAATAATTAACACGGTACACCGGCACATCAGAAGTTGCTTTAGAAATTAATTTCTCTGCTTCATCGGTTTGTCCAATTTGTGCGTAAGCACCTGCCAACAACCAGCGCGCCTGGTTAGAGAGAGCAGGGTATTCGCGTAAACGGTTCATGGCACTTAACACCGGTTGGTTAGCTAATGCCAAAACATATAAACGGTATGCCTGCGGCTCATCGTTATTAAAATATTTGTTCTTGTTCATTTCAAAATTTTGCGCCACCGAGGTTTGGTATTTTGCCCACGCAGCTTTGAAGCCGCTTGGTAACTCATAACCTTTTTTCTCAGCCATGATCATAAAATGTCCGCCATAAGTTGAACCCCAATCATCAGGCGTTGTTAAACCTTGCCAATAAGAAAGTCCACCGCCATTGATCTGGAATTTACGAATCTCGCTGATGCCGTGTTTAATGTTGGTCTCAATTTCTGTTTTGCGTTCAGGAGATAATTCCATGATGTCGCTCAAATACAATTGCGCAAAAGTTTGCGAAGTGGTTTGCTCTATACAACCATGCGGGTAAGTAATTAAATATTTTAAGCGTTCATCTAAATTTATTGGTGGAATAGTGGAGACCTCCAACACGCCGGTATTCGTGCCCGGCAAGCCAAGTGGATTAAATGTTTCTTTAATGCTCTTGCCGGCGTCTACCCATAGGTCTTTAATATCTGTCTGGTATGGATTTGGATTTCTAACATCCAGTTCCATTTCGTAAACAGCCGTATGTCCGCCGCCGGTTGCTGTAATTTTTGCTTTTGCAATACCGGTTAGATTTTTCACTTTAATATCAAACACAACTAACTGTTCGTCGTTCTTACCAACGTTAACCGATTTAGAACTCTTGCCAACGGTTTGCAGTAAACCGTTAACTTCTACCTTTACAGTTGTATTGCCAATATTATTATCACCACCAAAAACAGAGACAGGTAATTTTACTTCTTCGGTAACACTTAACACACGCGGCAAGGTACCTAATACCATTAATGGTGCTTTTACAGGTGTGGTTTGTTCGGCCATACCGTAAGCGCCTTTAGCGCCGGCAATTACCATGGTGCGAACCGAACCAACATACATTGGCATTTTAAATGTTATAGTACGTTTCTCACCTTTATTTAAATGGAAAGGACCAAAAAATCTGACCATTGGTTTAAAACGGTTTGCTTTTGCGCCATCGTCACCAACATCGCTACCGTCACCACCAATACTTAAAATGCGTTCTAGTTCAGCACCAAATGCACCAATCACGTTATCATACACATCCCAGGTTTTAACCCCTAAAGCTTCTTTTGCATAGAAAGTTGAATGAGGATTTGGTGTTTTAAAACGTGTAATATCTAAGAGGCCCTCGTCAACAACTGCTAAAGTAAATGCCATTTCTTTGCCATTATCTTCGCCAACAGTAATGCTTAAATTTTGTTCAGGCACAATTGTTTTAGGCATAGTGATGTTCGGTTTTAAATGTGTCTCCGGATCATCAATGCTAATTGGTACAACGCCGTATAAACGGATCGGTAGATCATTCGTTCTTGCGTGTGGTTGCATCAACGAGACGTGAACATAAACATTCGGCGCCATTTCAGGCGTGACTTTAAATTTAAAATAGGTACTTCCTTTTTCAGTCTCTAACCAATGTGCTTCTAACACACGACTTCCATTTTCAATAGAAACCAATGCGCGTCCGTTTTGTGGCGAAGGAATGGTAATAGTAACTTCTTCACCAGTTTTATATTTTGCTTTATCGGTTGTAAAGCTTAGCATGTTGGATACGATCTTGTTATCGCTGCCACCATCGCGGTCCATCCAGTTACTCCAGTCAAAATAAACAATTTGCGAAGTAGAGTGTCCGCCATCAAGATCAATAACACGTACCAAATAACGACCCCATTCGTTCTGTTTAATTTTAACTTTAATTTTTGCAGAACCATTTTTAGAAGAAAAAGTTTCTTGTTGAATACTTCTGTGATAATCATCAGATGCATAATTGGCTAATTCATCGCGGTACTGATCCCACCACCAGCGCCACTCTAACTTATATAATTCAAATTTTAAGTTACCACGTGATACTGGGTTACCCAATGCGTCAACCGTTGCCACATCAATAAAATGTTCTTTGTCGGTGTAAAGTATCCCTGAATTTTTTTCGCCCTCCGGCATTTTAATACCTGCGTAATAAGCGTAAGGTGAATAATCAACCGTAAAGCGATCTACGCTAAAAGCGCCACCTTGTTCAAATACCTGTGTGTTAAAATTGGCCTTCAAAAGTCCCGGTGCATTTTTACCAAGATCTAATTTTAATGGGAAGTTGGCGTTTCCGCTTTCATCCACCTTACCATCAAAAATGGTTATTTGTTGTGCTTCAAAACGAATGGTTTGATCATCAAAATTATGATCAGGATATTTTGCAAATTCCGTTCTCGCCGAACTTAAGGATACATTAATGTTAGCCGCCAAACCGCGCGCCATAGCGCCAGTTAACCAATTGGTGTGCAGCTTAACGATATTGTCTTTTGTGCCAATTAGTAATTTATTATCACCTACGTTTATCTCAATTTTTAAACGGTTTGGCATAATTGCTTCAACACGCACACTTTTGCTAAAGTGCATAGAACCAATTTTTACATCCACGTTCCACAAACCGGTTGGTGCATTTTTATCGGTAGCGCAAGAGAAATTATAAAAACCATCAACGCCTTTGCTGCTAATAATTCGTTTGTATAACTGACCTTGTGGATTCATTAACTCAAACTGTACCGGATGGTTGGCAGGAATAGAACCCAATTTATCTTCCAAAATAAAATTAAGGAATAACGAATCACCAGGACGCCAAACGCCACGCTCACCGTAAATAAAGCCTTTAACACCTTTTTTAATAGCATCACCCGAAACGTCATACATGCTTAAAGAAAGTGCTGAACCATCGTCTAACTTTAAATAAGCACGTTGTTTGTCTTTTTTAGCAACAAGAAAATATGGTTTTTGTCCAGGAGAAATAAATGCCTGACCATCTGAGTTTGTTTTTGAGGTAATTATGAGTTGTTTTTGATAATCGTAAAGTTCTATCTCAACACCGCTCATTGGTTTAGTAGTTACAAGATCATTTACAACGGCAAACAGACTGCCGTCATTTCCTTTTTTCAAAGTAAGACCAAGATCTGAAGCTAAAATGCTTCTTGATACGCTACGTCCGTATTGTCTGTAATAAGCAGCTTTACAAGGGTTATCGCGATTACTCCAACTGTATTCGTCGCTTTCATCACCATCGCCGCCGTAATCGCCTTCATATTCATAATCGTAGTTGTTAGAGTATTCATCGTAATAGTATCCAAAATAAGAAATGTTGTCTTCGTCTTCAGGTGCTTTAATTTCTTCCATTTCAAATTTCTCATCACCGCCGTTTCCTATACATGGAAAAGTAGAGTAGGCTTTTTTGAAACTTAAATACACTTTGTAAATAGCACCCGGTTCCGATTTAATAAGCGTTCCAAGATCTAAAGAGAATTTTTTCCATACACCGTAGTCGGCCGGATTAGTTATACCGAGGTTGATACGTTTCTCGATTATTTTTTTACCAACCTGTGCAATGTTTCCGTTACCATCAAGATCATTAGTTTGTAAAAATTGTAATACGTTGTTCTCGTAAATTTTAATGATCTTAACGTCAACTGCCCTTAGATTAACGGTTTCAAATGGCATAGACAGGTTGTTTGATGAAGGCAAAATATTACCTGTACCTGAGAATTTAACAGCAGGTTTTACTTCTGCAAAAACAATATTGTGTTCTGAAGCTTCTTTTAAATACTGGCCTTTGGTATCTTTAACACCTTCGATCTTTAAGACATAAGAACCACTTTTTACTTGAGCAGGGTAAATTAATACCTGGTTATTATTAACGATGTATTTCGTCTCGGTTAAATTGGCAATGGCAATAAGGCCTTCCAGCGATTGGTTCTGATCGATTGGATTAGAAAAATTGACCAATACATAAGGATCAGCATCCGCAGAAATAACGCGCGTATTTAAAAGTACTAGCTCACCTTTTGCAGGTATATCGTATGTTTCTTTAGCAGTATATGTAACATCAAGTGCTTTAGCATCGCAATTAAGCGTTAATTTGCCGGTGCTGCTTCCGGGACGTTCAATGCTATCAATTAAAAATTTATGTAGGGTTCCTTTTTCATTATGCACCCATTTAATGTTTAGGTTTTTGCTATCTAATTTAGCATCCAATGCTTTCTCAACAAGGCCACCGTCAGCAAAGTCGGCAGTAGAAATATTTCCGGTAAGGCTATACATATCCACATCGTTAGAGTGGTAGCTCTTAAGATCGTTTACCTGTAATTGCGCCGATTGTTTAATAGCCTGAAACTGGAATTCAAAATCTTCAAGTTCTTTTTTTACTTCCATTAATTTACTAAGATGAAAAGTAGCTTTATAGATCTGGCCGGGCTGTAACCGCCCAGTGGGTTTAAATTCCATGGTTTGCCCATCTTTCCAAACGGCTTCGCCCTCAATTTTTGGGTCAAAAGAAAAGTAACTTTCTTTTAAAGGTGCGTTTAACTGGGTTGTGCTGGCAAACTCGCTGCTCAACTTAATTTTAATGGTTGAGCCGGTTGAAATATAGCCGGTGGTGAAAGCGCTGATATAGCTGGCAAACTCAGGGTTTATTTTATTGGCAATGCCGGCATTTTTATTACTCCCGGTAAGATTTTTAAAAATATCGCGATTATTGTATATCAATACCACACCCGCAGTCATAGCCACACCAATGGCCATGTATTTAATTTTGTTTAACAACATAGTTTAAAATTTGTGAGACTAAAAATAAGATTTTTACTTAAAGTAACACTTTAAATAAGTAAAGAAATGTAAGAAATTGTTAACCTTAAAAAGGATTTAGGATGCCTTAATTCTTAATAATCAAAGGATGAGTGCTTTTATGCTCTTTATTGCTGATGACGATCGAATAAACACCACTTTTTAGTTGCGAAGTGGATAATTCAAAGGCATTTTGTCCGCTATAAAATGAAATATTTTTATTGCTTTGAATAACTTTTCCTAATACATCGACTATATTGATCTCAAACGTCTGACTATTTTCAATGTAAAGACTCAAAAAAACTTTATCGTTAGCTGGATTAGGGTAAATAGACACCTCTTTTAGCATAGCATGTTCGTTTAATCCCCCGCTAAAATAATAATATGTACACGAGTTTGTAAAATTTGTCCACATAGAAGAGTTATAGGTACAACTCTGGTATTGCTGACTGGATTTGTTTTTCTTACAGGCTAAACCCAGCTCCCATTTATGATAACAACCTGGCTGATAGTTGAAAAAAACATTCATAAAACCGGTATAATATCGGTATAAAAAATGGTAGGTAGATCCAATACTTTCTACAAACTCAAAATACTCGAATGAAGGATTTGAATTATTTTGATGTTTTCTATAATAAAAGTGTCTTCTCGGGCCACACAATTCAGTTTTAGTGATAATAGAGTCAACCCGATAATACCCATTCGCTGAAGGATTGTTAGGGAAATTCATTAACGTAGAATCATTAACATTTAAACTAAAATCATAAAGTACAAATTCGGGTGTTGCCAATGTTTCTTTAAAAAAAACTTTTTTTGCCGCCGAATCTTCTCTAATATACCCTCTAAGTACCTTGTTTGAGTAATTTATATATGCCGGTACGCTCAATTCATATAGCTTTTTATATAAATAGCTTCCTATTGTAACGGTATCTATTGCAGCAATGGAGCTGTTAGTGATAAACATATTTAGCATTTGAGAGCTTTTAACCCCGTAAATAATACCAAAGTGCTGCCATGTAGTGGTATCTTTTATAAGCATTTTGTTATATGTTTGAGCTTGCGAAATCATGCAAAGAATGCTAACAAAGAAAATAATAACTGTCTTTTTCATAGAATTAAAGATACAAAAAATAAGTAAAAAACACCCTGAACTTTTGCTTTAAGTAATACAAATATTTAAATCTATAAATTGTAGCAAGATGCCATTGATCTTTAAATTACCTTTATGCTATGAATGACAATTTAAACCCAGATAGTGAGAACCTAAATACGACGGATAAGGAGATAGAACGCGCCTTGCGCCCAATTGCCTTTGAGGATTTTAGCGGACAGGAATCGGTGGTTGATAATTTACGTGTTTTTGTTGCCGCTGCTAAACAGCGTAACGAAGCGCTGGATCATGTACTATTACACGGACCTCCGGGTTTGGGTAAAACTACTCTGGCACATATTATTTCAAATGATCTGGGTGTAAATTTAAGAGTAACAAGTGGTCCTGTTTTAGATAAACCTGGCGATCTTGCTGGTTTATTAACCAATTTAGAGCCATTTGATGTACTTTTTATTGATGAGATCCATCGTTTAAGTCCGATAGTTGAGGAGTATTTATACTCAGCCATGGAGGATTATAAAATTGATATTATGATCGATAGCGGGCCAAATGCGCGCACGGTGCAAATAAAATTAAATCCCTTTACATTAGTTGGTGCAACAACACGTAGTGGCCTGTTAACATCACCGTTAAGAGCCAGGTTTGGCATTAACAGCCGTTTAAATTATTATGATAGCAAAGTGTTAACCGGTATCATTCAACGCAGTTCAGAAATATTAAATGTTGCTATAAAAGATGAAGCTGCTTACGAAATTGCCCGCAGGAGTAGAGGAACACCGCGTATTGCCAATGCGCTTTTGCGCCGGGTTAGAGATTTTGCGCAAATAAAGGGCAACGGATCTATAGATATTGAAATGGCTACCTATTCTTTAAAAGCATTAAATGTAGATAAGAATGGTTTGGATGAAATGGATCATCGTATTTTATTATGTATTATCGATAAATTCAAAGGTGGGCCGGTTGGTATTGGCACTATTAGCACAGCTGTTGGCGAAGAGACAGGAACGATTGAGGAAGTTTACGAACCGTTTTTAGTTCAAGAGGGTTATTTGACCCGCACACCACGTGGACGCGAGGCTACTGAAAAAGCATACAAACATCTTGGAAAAAGCATCTGGAAAAAAGATGGTGGGTTGTTTGATGTATAATAGAAATTTGGTGGTTGGCTGATAGTTAATTCATATATCTTTCATTTTTTGTTTCCTGTCTATTATTCTTATTAAATATTTGTTAAGCCTGTTTTATCAAACTTGCCAGCATCAACTGATATTCTGTTAAGCAGATATATCTTATCAAAAAGTAATAAATTTTCATACATTTACCTTGATTTGAGGTAAAAATCTCAAAAGCAAAGCACCTAATTTTAATTTATTGAAAATGATAAATAAAAAGAATATAGTCGTATTTTTTTTAGTTCTTTTTGTTTTAAACAGCTTTACATTTTTTTCGCAAACAGGTATCGATAGTTTAATAAACCAATTGGCCAAGGCAAATGACAAAAGCAAAAAAGCGGAGATCTATTTTAAACTAGGCCGGAGTTTTTTAATAGATAGAAGTGATTTTAAAAAAGCGCTTACTTATTATAATAGCTCTGAAGGTTATGCGCTTCTTTCCCATAACGATACGCTTTATTTGGAAACGCTGATCAACAAATACTATTGTTATGACCGTTTGTATTCCAGTGAAGGTATAGATTCAAATACGTATTTAATAAAAAAACTTGGGCCGTATTTCCCACAAAAAAATAACCGGTTAAACGCAAAATACTATATTTTGATGGGGGATGCGCAAACGGATAATAATATTGAGAATGCATTAAAAAATTATTTAGAGGCAAAAAAATATTTTGTGCTGGCCGGCGTTAAAAACATGTTTCCCATTGATCAAAGATTGATAAGAGTTTACCAACGCACCAATCAATTCAGAAAATCATTAACTGTTTTAAAGCCCTTTGTAAACGAGTTTAAAGCAAAGAAATTAAATAAGGATCTAAGCCAGGTTTACCATAACATTGCCGTTGCCTACTATAATTTAAATAACGATTCGTGTATAGAAAGTTTTAATACTTCTGCTGATTTTGCTTTGAAAACGTTTGGCGATACTGCTTTGTATTTAAGTGATAATGTGCTTTTAATTGATTACCTGATCTTAAATAAACAAAAATTCAATGATGCGGAAGCACGATTAGAAAAATGCAAATCAATGATCAGCGCTTATTCAAAGCCGGTTGATAAAATAACTTTAAGTAATATTTATGGACTATCAGGCGATCTATACAAGAACAAAACAAGTTTAGTATCGGGCGATTTGGCTGATACTAAAAAAAATGTTGAAAAAGCTATTGACTTTTATAAATTAGGTGTAAATGAGTTTGCATCTGACCAATTTTTATTAACAGAGCAAACAAATCTTGAAATATTATATAAAAGTTTATCTGAATGTTATAGTAAAATTAACCAAACAGACAGCGCACTTTTTTATTATAAAAAATCAATTGCCATAAACGACACGCTTCAGTCTATCCAATCCAACCTGGAGTCAAAAGAGCTTTTGCAGAAATATGATGCGCAAAAAAAAGATGCTCAGATAGATCTTCTTAATGAGAAAAATAAAGTTTTTGATGCAGAAAGTAGGCAAAATAAGCTGATCACTGGCGGAGTAATCATTATTGCTGTACTCTCTTTTATTGCGCTGCTTATTTTTATTAACAGATACAAATTAAAGCGAAGTGCAAATATGGCGCTGCAAAAACAAAAAGATATCATTGAAGATAGCCATAAGATTATTTCTCAAACCAATATAGAGTTAAGTAAACGAAATAATCTGATTCAGGAAAGTATAGATTATGCTGCAATTATTCAACAATCCATTTTGCATAATGAAGAATCGCTCTCTAAGAATTTATCTGATTTTTTTGTGATAAATATTCCTAAAGAAAATATTGGCGGAGATTTTTACTGGGTACATACTTCAGAGCAAAGTGGTAATATATATTTGGCTGTTGCTGACTGTACAGGGCATGGCGTTCCGGGATCGCTAATGACGTTGTTATCTCACAATATTTTTAACGGCATCATTGAAAAATATCCCGAAATAACAGTAAGTGATTTCCTCACCGAAGCAAATAAAAAAATTTATAATAGCTTTAATACCAAAAAAGTACAACATCAGTCTGTTAATGGCATGAATGTGTCGCTGATCTGCCTTGATAAAAGAAATAAAAAAATAACTTATGCCGGGGCTAAAAATCCTATATTACTTGTAAAAAATAACTCTGAAGTTATAGAGTTAAAAGTAGACCTGTATTCGATTGGTTATTTACCTGCTTATTCGTTCACTTTATTTGAAACTACAGTAAGTCCGGGTGATCAGATGTACCTTACAACCGATGGCTTCTATGATCAAAGAGGTGGAAGCAACAATAAGAAATTCTTAAAGGCTAGTTTAATAACTAATCTCAAATCGATACATAACAGACCAACTTCATATCAAAAAACAGAGTTACTTAAAACTTTTATCAATTGGAAAGGAAATAAAGAGCAAAGGGACGATGTATGCCTCGTGTCTTTTAAAATTAGTTGATTAATATTCCCAGGCGCAAAAAACGATAAGGCCTGGTTTATTTAAATTTATTATCTTTAAGCCTTTATTTCAAAGCATAAGATGTTCCATTTCCTTTTAAGAACCATACCCCGTCCTATATTGATCCAATTAAGTTTGATCTTTAGTAAAATTGCTCCATTTGTTTATTACGGCAAGCGCTATGAAGACCCAATTACAGGGAAGACCTATCGTAAATTTTTACCGTACGGCTATAGTGGCAAAGCAAAGCGTAAGAATGTCTTATGTCCGGGTAGCTTATCATTAGAGCGCCACCGCTTGTTATGGTTATATCTTAAGCAACGAACCGATTTTTTCACTAAACCACATGTTATGTTGCACATTGCGCCCGAACAGTGTTTTTATAAGTTATTTAAAGCTCAAACAAATTTAAAATATACCACCGGCGATTATAACAGTCCAATTGCTGATGTACATTTCGATCTTCACAAAGCTCCCTTTGAGGATAATTCCTTTGATGTTATATTTTGCAACCATGTTTTAGAACATGTTGAAGATGCGGATCAATGTATGCGCGAGTTATACCGCATTATGAAGCCCGGCGGCTGGGGAATTTTCCAGGTGCCTTTAGATACAACAAGATCCGTTACATACGAAGATAAAACCATTACCAGTGAGGCTGATAGAGAGATCCATTATTGGCAAAAGGATCATGTGCGTTTATTTGGACTGGATTATAAAGATAAATTAGCTACCGCAGGTTTTAACGTTAAAGCAGATGATTTTGTAAATACACTTAGTCCTGAATTAGTTGATAGATACCGTTTACCAGCAGGTGAACTTATTTATTTTTGCAGTAAAGTATAAGCCATTATTTTTTTGCTTTTCCACAATATTTAGCTGAAATGCTCGCAAATTCTGGTAAAATCTTACAAATGTCTATTTAGGCTATATAATGATCCAAGAACATTTGTAGATTGTTTTACTTTTATAACATATTTACCAGAACATTAAAATGCTAAATAAATTATTGCAAAGCCAGATCTCAAAATTTTACCCGGATTTAGAACAGATCCCCGAAGAATATCTTGCATTATTAAAAATAGTAAGCGAAACATACGACCAAAAAGAAAAGGAAAATAGGCAATTAGAACTGTTATTAGAAAAAAGTTCTGAGGATTTAGCCGAAGTTATAATGGTTGACAAAAGAAACTGCGATGCTTTAATTAATAGTACGACCGATATTATGTGGAGCGTTGACAGGAATTATAAAATGATCAAAGCAAACAGATCATTTATTTCGGTAATTGAATTATTGACGGGAACTATTTTAAAGGCAGGAGATGATCTTTCAGTAATTCCGGGTTTGCCGGATGAAAATTTAAAAAGGTGGGAACTATACTATAATAAGGCATTTGCAGGAGAAACATTTACGGTTGAAGAATACCATAATGATTTTGGAAAAGAGATTTGGACCACGATCTCGTTACAGCCCATTCTTGAAGGTACTGCTGTTGTAGGCGCAGCTTGCTTTTCAAGCGATATAACCGAAAGCAAAAGATCAAGTGAGATCATAAAACAAAGCGAGGAAATGATGGCGGAGGCCCAACGCATTGCCCATTTTGGCAGCTGGGAAATGAGTTTGTTGGAATCAGAGAACAATCCTCTTAATACCCTTAAATGGTCGGATGAAATGTACCGCATATATGGCTACGAACCGGGGCAATACGAACCAAATGTTATTAATTTCTTTGCAACAATACATCCTGATGACCGTGAAACTGTTACTTCAGCCTTTGAAAGAGCATTAGGTGATAATTCAAAATATTGTATTGAACACCGAATAATTTTACCAACAGGAGAAACACGATGGGTTAGAGAAAATGCTCACATACATGTGAACGAAATAACACTGTCGCCTCAAAAAATGATCGGTACAATTGAAGATATTACCGACAGGAAAAAAGCTGAAAAGGCACAGAAAAAAGCTGAAGCCAATCTTCGTGATATATTGGAAAATACTGACACAGCTTATGTTCTATTAGATACCGATGCCACCGTTTTATCTTTTAACCAACTTGCAAAAGAACTGTCAAAAGTTTACTCCGGAAATGAGATAAGAGAGGGTGTAAATTATGTTGACATCATGCTTGAATACAGAAAACCCGAAGTGAGAGCAATGATGGATAATGTTATTGCACTTAAAGATAAGATGAGCTATGAAACCGTTTATTTTACTAATGATAAAAAAGAACAGTGGTTATATGTAATTATTACGCCTATTTTAAATGATGATGGTGAGCTTTTTGGATTAAGTGTTGCTGCAAGGAATATTACAGAACGTAAGCTTTTTGAGATAGAACGTGCTAAGATCACAAACTACCTAACCCAAAGAAATAAAGACCTTGAACAGTTTACAAATATTGTGTCGCATAATTTAAGAGCGCCCGTTGCCAGCATCTTAGGCTTATCAATTGTGCTTGATTCTGAAGAGGTAACTGAAGAGACACGTAAAGAGTGTATGAAAGGTTTTGTATCTTCTGTAAAAAACCTGGATAACACAATTATTGATCTCAATTACATATTACAGGCCCGAAAAGAAATTGGCGAGAAAAAAGAAATTGTTGATTTTGCGACAATTGTAAACAGCGTTAAAGAAAGTATTGGTGATATTATCACAAATTCAGGAACTACAATTGATATAGACTTTTCAAACGCAAGCGAAATGTTTACACTTAAAAGTTACCTCAATAGTGTATTTTACAACCTTATTTCTAACTCCATTAAATATCGTAAGACAATTGAATTGCCGGTGATCAGGATCATCAGTAAACGTGTTAACAGGAAGATCATACTAGTATTTTCTGACAACGGCATTGGGATTGATATGAAAGAACATGGCAACAACATATTTGGCCTTTACAAACGCTTTCATCCAACTATTGAAGGAAAGGGAATGGGGCTTTATATGGTAAAAACTCAGGTTGAAACCTTGGGTGGAAGGGTAAGCATGAACAGTAAAGTAAATATCGGAACGGAAATTACTTTAGAATTTGAAACTTAATTTTTTAAGCTTTACCAAATAATTTTAAAAATTCATCTTTTTTTCGAGAAGAAACGTCGGCTAAGGTTTCATTAGAAAGCAAAACCTGGCTTTCATTCTTTAAAAATTTCTTAATATGGTTTACATTAACTATCCACGACTTGTGTGTTCTAAAAAACAATTCGGGATTTAAAAGCTCTTCGAATTCACCAATATTTTTTGTTGATAATGAACGTAACCCTGCATTTGTAATTATTTTCGTGTATTTGCCATCCGCTTCAAGACTTATGATCTCATCAATATTAATAATAGAATAGCCTTCGTTAGACGGAATGGCAATTTTTTTTAGGAAGTTATCTTTCGCTTTTAAATTATCCAGTAATACATTTACGTTTTGGCTTTGTCCGTTTCTTTTTTCCTTTTCAAGTTTTGATACGACAACAATAACTTCTTGTATATTAACCGGTTTTAGTAAAAAATCATAACAAGAACTTTTTATGGCCTTTAACGCGTATTTTTCGTGCGCCGTGGTAAATATCACTTCAAAATCGGGAGTTGGAAAATATTGAAAAAGATCGAAACCCATTTCGTTACCAATTTCCACATCCAAAAAAACTATCTGTGGCTTTTCTGAGTTTATAAGTTTTACACCATCAGAAATAGTATTTGCAGTAGCCAAAACCTTTAATTGTGGGCAGTAGCTCTTAATGATCCCGGAAAGAGCATCAATGCAATTCTTTTCATCGTCTATAATTACACAGGTCATACTAATATTTATAAACTAAAGGTAAATAAAATTTTATTTCTGTGCCACTTTGCAAATCAGGTACAGAAGTGATCTTAAAATATTCTTCTTTCATTTCCATTTTAGCAGCGGCAAAAAGTATCTCTAACCGCGAACGAATGATACTTAAAGCGTGTGAGTTTTTTACTAGGGCATCTCCATTTATATTAATGCCTTTTCCGTTATCACTGACTTTAACTTTTAAAAGCTCGCCTTCAACTCTAATATCAAGGCCAATTTCAGCATCCTTAATATTTTGTAATCCCGCATGTTTAATAGCATTTTCAATAAAAGGCTGTATCATCATAGGCGGAATCAATAATTCTTCTAAATCATCAGGAATGTTTAATTTAAAGTTTATTTTATTTGCAAATTTTTCCTGCTCAAAGGTCAAATAGGTCTTCAAGTAGTTTATTTCTTTATCTAAAGAAATATTTTCTTTTTCCGAATTATTAAGTGTTTCTCGCATCAAGGTAGAGAAGACTTGCAGCTGCTGAATGGTTTTTTCTTTTTGACCGTTAATTACAAAACCCTGTATACTATTTAAAGCGTTAAAAATAAAATGCGGGTTCATTTGACTTTGATACCTTGAAATGAGTTTGGCCTGCTCGCTTAATTTAGCAGACTGACTTTGAATCTCAATATTCTTTTCCTGCAATTTTAAATAGGCTTTTTTACGTTCCGAAATAGTGCGCACTAAAAAAACTGTTAATATACCAAGCAATAATAAAACCAAAACAACCGAAATAATAATGATCGTTAGCCTACTTTTTGTCTCGGCATCCTTTTCCAATTGCAGTTCCTGGATCTTATTATCCTTATTTAGTTTAACGATCTCTTCTTCTTTTTTCTCCGTCTCGTATTGTGTCTTAAGTTCTTCAATTTCAATTGTATTATTTGCTTTATTTAATGAATCCTTTAAATTGATGAATTTTTTAAAATACTTGAGTTGATTCTTAAGATCGTTCAACTGCTCATAGGCCAGCATTTTTGTTTCATAGGTATACAACAAATTCTCGTAAAGATCGTTTCGGAGACATACTTGTTCAACAGAATCGGCGTATAAGACGGCCTTGGCGAAATTTTTTGTGTCAAAATAAATATCAGAAAAGTTCACATAATTTTGTGACATCTCTCTTTCATTTCCATATCTTTTAAATATCGCAAGCGCTTTATTAGCGTAATCCAAGGCTGTTTTAAAATTCTTAGCCAGCCTGTATGCCGTAGTTAGTCCATTGTAACAAAAAGCAATACCTTCATCGTCTTTATTCTTTAAATAGATCTGTAGTGCCTTATCATAATATAAGATCGAACTATCAGCTTGTGATGTTTTTGAATATACGCCACCCAAATTTCCAAGAGTCTCGGCTGCAGCGATTTGTAATTTAATATCATCCGGATACTCCTTAAGTAGCTCTGTCTCTATACCAACACTCTTTTTCAAATAAATAATTGCATCTTGTAGCTTGCCACTAATAATAAAAATAGCGCCTATGTTACTTAATGAAACAGCTATTAGTCGCGGGTATTTTAGTTGCTCGTAAATTTTTATGCATTGCAAATTTAATTTTATGCTTTCATCAAGGTTATCCCTGTCGATCTCAATATTTGCCATTGTTGTTAGCGAATTGGCTTTATAGAGAAGATGATACCTAAGTAATTTCTTATTTTTAGTCTCGTACTGAGCAACCAATTTCTGAACAGTATCAATATATTTTACGGCAATGGCTCTATCAATAGGGCGGTATTTTTTGGCTAATAAGGAATATGTATGTAATCTAACCGAATCGTTTTTAGTTGATACAACTACTTTCTTTAACGCGTCAATTTCTTCCTGAGCCTTAATATCAAAGACAAACAGCAAAAGAAGAATAATTCTTAAAAACCTTACCATATTATGATATAAATGTAAATAATAATGTAATCATTACACAATTCCATCATTTTAATAAAAACGTTCGTTCTATTTTGCCTGCTTTTGTTCTTACATAGGTTACATTGGTTAATCTTACTCTTTTGCAAGCACAAATTGATTGAACTTTAGAATAAATTTAAAATCAATGCACTTTCTCAAATTCTCCACGCTTTTAGTATCATTCATTTCCTGCTCCTGTTTAACAAAAATTGCTCCCGAGGAAAAGGAAATAAATATTGGTGAAGCAACCGCAAAATTTAAGTTAAGTACAGAAGGAAACGATCTGGTCTCCTATATCAATACTAAATTATTAACGGATAGCAGCCGCAATTTAATTTCGCAATTAGGGCGTTATAAATTTTCAACCTCAATAGATCCATCAAATGCACTTGATAACCGTTATAACCCGGATGCTTTCATATATTATGATTACGAAGGACTACAATTAAAATATGTTTTCGTTGGTGGTGGTTCTTTTCAAAGGAATGAACTTGCCGCTAAAATGGCTGAATTTAAAAAATACGTATTTCTCGATGAAATCATTATAGAGCCAAGGTTATATAAAGGTACACTGCCAAAAGGGTTGACAAGCAATTCAACCTCCTCAGAAGTAGAAAAGATCCTCGGAAAACACAATCCTCATTTTGATGGTGGCGGAAGTACAAGCAAGGTTAATTTTACTTACCCTGAGCTGGGCCTTCGTTTCCTGTTCAACCAATACAATCCTGCATACCTAACCGACGATAGTACTATCGTTTTTATTACGATTAGCGATTCTATTAAAGAAATGAAAAGCTATCCCACCATATATCCGAAGTATGACAGTCCGAAGCGTTAATTCCCATAATCTATACGCTGGTTAAAATTGAAAACTTGAACCATTAAAAATAACAACCTTTACAACATAAAAAATAAAACACATGAAAACTCGACTACTATTTGCTATTTTAAGTTTATTAAGTTTAACCGGCATTTTGCATGCCCAAGATGATGAATTAAAAGGAACTATTGTTTTTTCAGATCAACCGTTTATGGGCGATGGTGCATCAAACAAAATAATTACGGATTTTAAAGCCGGGAGTGATATTTATGGTCGCATTAATTTTGATAAACCGCTTAAAGATCTTTTTAAAGGCTATTTCTCAAGCGCTAAATTAAAAGTGAACAACAGTGAAGGCGATGCTAAGCTTGAATTTAAGGTAAAGTATGAAAAGAACGGCGAAACTGTTTTTGGTGCAACCGAAAAGATCCTTAGCCCGGAAGATCTTAATAATGCTTATGTTGACTTTGATATTGCTCCATCTAAAAATAAGTCGCGCGATGCTTACAGAACAGGTTTTTCAGGTGCAATTGCAAATTCAAACGTGCCGTATGTAAACGATGGAGAAAAAGGAAAGATCACGATTTTAGGTTTCTTTATAGATGATAACGGATCTGCCGTGGAGAATCAAAATTTAAAAGGTACAATGACCATCGATTATTCTGATCCAAAACTGGACCTGAATGCCTGGGATCAACAAATTGAATGGGCGGGCCGTACAGACGTTGTCGCTGAGAACAAAAAGAAAGTAGGAAAAAAACCAAATATCGAATTCGCTAATTTACCTTTCTCAAATCCTGCTCACAAAGTAGCTTCAAAATTTAAAGCAGGAACACCAATTTATGCAAGAGTTACTTTAGATAAACCATTAAAAGATTATTTAAAAGTTGACGATGTTAAGTGGCTTTATATTAGAGTTAATTGTAATAATTACACACCGATAAGTGGTTTAACACACCAAAAAAAGATCCGCCCTTCAGAGTTTGATAAAAATTATATTGATTTTGATGTAACACCCACTGCTGCAGATGCAAAAGATGTTTACGATTCAAACATGGGCTTCCACTTTAGTTTCTTCTCTAATAACAATGCACCAAATAAAGAGGTTAGTTTTGAAATTGAGTTGGAAGAGAACAATAACGGTTCATCATTTGCGCGCTTACGCGGTTTTGGGCCTTTAGAAATAGATTACACAGGATTAACAGGAGCACAGGTTGGTGCGCTCTGGAGCTCATGTCAGACGGTTGGTGAAACTGCCATTAAAAATGCAGATAAAATGGCCGCGGCTGAAGGGGCTGAAATGGCAAAAAGTTTACCATTGCCATTAGTATTTACAAAGCCATCGCAAAAAGGTTATACAGGTTATACAGATGCACAGATACTTCAAATGATAAAAAACTATTTGAAAGTAACGGAAGTACACATGTTAACTTATGGTCCTAATAAAGAACAAGGCGATTTCTTTATTGAGAAGGATTCCTACAATTTACCAACGGCAAAAGTTGGTAACATTGGTTTCTATTTCATATTTAAAGATACAGACGGTTACTATAAAGCCAACGGAGGTTATTTGATACAACCATACGCAGGTGGAGGAAAATATGGTGCAGCTTATATTAAAGCTGATGGGCCTATCTCTACAGGCGATGCAAAATATACACATGACGTACAACGCGATAAAGATGGATTCAATTATGTCTTTATTGTGGATGGCGCCAAAGTAAAAAAATAGAAAACTAAATCTTAACCAATGTTACAGTCACAACATATTAAACTTTGCCTGACTTTTGCAATTTGCGCATCTTTGGCAGGGTATTCACAGATCAACCTGGGAAAATTAAAAGATAAAGCTAATAACGCTATTTCTAATTCTTCAAACGGAAGCAATACGAAGGGGACAACAACTTCTGATAATTCTACAGGCACTAAAATACTGAATGCAGGAAAAGATCCATTTAATGGTTCTGGCAACACAATTGTTACAATCGCAGGTTCAGGTTCTGGCAACGAAATGGGTTATAAAGATGGAACAGGAAAAGATGCATTGTTCCAACATCTAGAAGGTATTACTTCAGATGAAAATGGAAATGTTTATGTTGCCGATAAAAATAATCATCGCATCCGGAAAATAACACCAACCGGCGAAGTGACAACCTTTGCGGGTTCTGGCGACCGCGATACAAAGAATGGAGAAGGCAAGGAAGCTGCTTTTGACCAACCTTTTTACATTTGGTACGATGGTGCAAAGAATTTTTACGTAGTAGAAGACAAGAACAATGTTCGCAAAATAAATAAAGAAGGAAAAGTAAGCACAGTTTTTAAAGCCAGGAATTATCCAGGTTATACGGATGGTGAAATTGGCGATGCAAATTTTGACAATATTAAATCTGTAGTTGCAAATAGCAAAGGCGAGATCTTCATTCTAGACGCCAATAATAATAGTATCCGAAAAATAAGTGCTGGTGTGGTAAGTACCTTTGCAGGAAATAAAAATGCCCAGCTGCAATATGAAACACAGGTAAAAGACGGTCCGGGAGCAAAAGCAACCTTTTGGAATTTACGAAGCATGGTAATAGATAAATCCGATAATTTATACGTGATCGATGGTCCGCAGCGCATCAGAAAAATAACGCCCGACGGCACTGTAAGCACATTACCATTTGATGAATTAATAAAGAACACAAAAAATACATATGAGATAGACGACGGAAATTTTCATGGGAATCGCGAAATAGATGTATTTTATGAGATGGCCCTATTACCAGATGGTGATTTTTTGATCGGTACAGAAAAAGGTGTTATCCATCAAGTAAGTGCGGATTTAAAGAAAATACATTTTGTTTATACCGGCATACATTGTAATAGCCATAAAGAAGCCGATTACAGAGCGATGACAGAAATGGTTGATGGAGAAGACTGTAAAGGTTGTGTTGGTTCAGACAAATCAAAACCATTAGCAATTACTAAAGATGGGAAAATATATTTTACTGAAAGAAATTATCATTGCGTAAGAGAGATCAAACTAAAAAAATAAATTTATGAAAATAGACATGTTACCAAACGAAAAAGTAATTGATACCTGGACCATTTTATACGAAACACCAAATGGTGGAAAATACAATGGAAAATTAACTGTTACAAATAAAAACTTATTGTACGATGCAAAATTTGATGTTTCATCAAAAGGTTTAATTGAAGAAGCTTTGTTTGTTAAATGGGGCTCAGAAGATTTTGTTGTTATACCAAAAGAAAGAATCATGGATGTAGAAGTATCTAAGAATTTTTTTCAAAAAAAAGTAATCTTAACCCTTGACAATGGATCGAAACACACCTTTAATTATGGTATGCTTAACATTGACCCAGTTTCAACGGCAATTTTGCAAAGATAATTTGGTAAAAACGAGGTCGTTAAACACTTCTTTCAAAAGCAAATAAAATCGAAAAATGTTAAAATTCATAGCCAAATAAACCTTTTCATTTTAGTGAATGTTATTATTAAACGAAAACAAAATATAACAATGAAGAAAATAATTTTGCTTCTGGCTATGGTAATTGGCTCGCTCCAATATAACCTAAGTTTTGGGATGTGTAATAGTGTTTTACCAAACGACATTATTGTTGAAAAAAGCTCAACGTTTAAAGGAAAACCACTAGAAGCTTTATTTATTGTAAAATTTAACGATACCAAAACACAGCGCAATTTTGAAGTAATAAAAACTAATTCTGCTCTAAAAAATTATTTTTTAGCAGATTATCTATTAATTGAAAAAAGCGTTGATAATAAAATGCTCTATTATCCATTAGGCTGGACAACAAGCAAAATAACAACCGATGAGATAAAAGTTAACTGCATGCTTATCATTAAAGGTAAGGTAACTCCGGTTACGGTTGAATAATAATTTAATTCTCTTTTTGCACCGTTATTTAAACATAGTATCTTTAACCAAAATCAGGTTAAGGTTTTATGAATAGAATTGATAGAGTTTCGAATATTCTTATACAGCTTCAATCCAAACGGGTTGTTAAAGCGCAGGATATCGCCTCGAGATTTGAGATCAGTTTACGCACTGTTTATCGTGACATCAGAACGCTTGAAGAAGCCGGTATTCCATTAATAGGAGAGGCCGGAGTAGGGTATTCCATTATGGATGGTTACAAATTGCCTCCGGTAATGTTTACCCTTGAAGAAGCAACAGCCTTTTTAACCGCAGAAAAATTAGTTGAAAAATTAACTGACGCTTCTACTAAAACAGCTTATACATCAGCCATGTATAAAGTACGATCAGTACTTAGAAATACAGAAAAAGATTACCTTGAAAATATAGAGGAACACATACAGGTAATTGACAATCCTTATTTACCAAAAGGAGAGGAGAACAATCATATACAAACTATTTTACAAAGCATTTCTCTTAAAAATATCCTCACAATAAATTATTTTGCCAATCACGACCAAAAAACAACTAAACGTAATGTTGAGCCATGTGGTATTTATTATCAGGGCAACAAATGGTATTTAATTGGTTTTTGTCAACTAAGGAATGATTACCGCAATTTCAGAATTGACAGGATCTCAGCAATAAAAGTTAATGAAACAAAATTCACTAAAGTACATCCAACATTAAAAGCATTTTTAAAACAGATCTCAAAAGAAAAAGAAATGTTTACGGTAGTAATGACAATAAATAAAAATGTTGTAAGCTATCTTGGTGACCAAAAATATTACAACGGCTTTGTTTCACAAAAAGAGTTAGCCGACAAAATAGAAATGACCTTTTTAACCTGTTCTCTGGAAGGTTTTGCGCGCTGGTACATGATGTTTGGTGATAGCGCCGATATTATAAGTCCGAAAAGCCTAAAAGACAATATCAAAAAAATAGCTTTGGCAATTTCGAAAAAAGTAAAATAATTTTCTGCTGCTGACATACCCTTGTCACTCTCACTCGTTTCCTTTGTATTATTAATTTAAAACAGAGAAAATGAAAACGATCAAATTAGAAGCATTAAACATTGTTGGTATTTCTGTAAGAACTACCAATGAGAACGGCCAGGCAGCAAAAGATATCCCGCTACTGTGGAGCAAATTCTTTTCAGAAAATGTGCCCGAAAAGATAAAAAATAAGGTAAGCCCTGACATCTATTGTATTTACACAGATTATGTAAAGGATCACACCCAACCATATACAACTATTCTTGGCTTTAAAGTAGATAGTTTAAATAGAATTCCTGAGGGAATGGTTGGCAAATCTGTTTCTGCCGCAAATTACACGCCTTTTAAAGCCCAAGGTAAACTTTCAGACGGAATGGTTTATAATGAATGGTTAAAGATCTGGCAAGCACCTATAAACAGGGCTTTTACAGCCGATCTTGAAATTTACGGACAGAAGTCGCAGGATCCTGAAAAAGCTGAAGTGGAAATTTTAATTGCCGTAAAATAAATTTATTTTTTACTGCTGACATAAGGCTGTCACTTACCCAAACTTACTTTGTATTATAAACTTAAAACCATAAAAATATGAAAACAATGATTGATCTATTCTTAAAAGAATTAGAAGCCGAAGCAAAAACCACACGTAAAATGCTGGCTATAGTGCCGGATGATAAATACGATTGGAAACCTCATGAAAAAAGTATGACCATTAGAAGCCTTGCCACACATATTGCTGAATTACCCACATGGGTTACTTTGGCTTTTACTACCGATGAGTTGGATTTTGCTAAAGTGCCATATGACCCTACAATAATTAATAACACAAAAGACCTCTTAGCACTATTTGAAAGATCAATGATTGATGGAAAAAAACATTTAGTTCCAGCTAACGAAAGTAAAATGGATGAGATATGGACCATGCGCAATGGCGAAGAGATCTATTTGAAATGTACCAGGGAAGAACTAGTTCGTGTTACATTATCACAGAGTATTCACCATCGTGCGCAGTTAGGTGTATTCTTACGTTTATTAAATATTCCTATACCGGGAAGTTATGGGCCAAGTGCTGACGAGACAGGATTTTGAAAAACAACAAATGCAGATGTCGAGAAATTGGCATCTGCATTTTTATTACTTTAATATGGAAAAATTAGACCTTACAAAAAAGTATAAAAACTATTATACTGCTAAAACAAAGCCCGAAATAATTGATGTCGACGAAGCTCAATACCTTTCCATTATTGGAAAAGGAGACCCTTCGGATAAACTTTTTGCCGAAAATATTGAAGCCTTATATTCTGTTGCTTACACCATTAAATTTTCTTTTAAGGCATTAAATAAAGATTTTGTTGTGGCAAAACTGGAAGGATTGTGGTGGTACGACGAAAATAAATACAAAGACGTGGGTATTACTGATTCGCCAAAAGTGATCCCAAGAAGCGAGTGGGAGTATCGTTTATTGATTCGCCTGCCTGATTTTGTAACCAAAACAGACATTAACCATGCTATAAAAATTGTTCTTGATAAAAAGTGGATCCAAAAGGCAAAGCTGATAGAACTATTTAAAATGACAGAAGGAAAAGTTGTGCAAATGCTTCATGTTGGTCCGTTTGATAAAGAACAGGAAACTTTAAAAGTTATGACAGAGTATATAAAGGAAAACAAATTTTCAAGGAATGGCTTACATCACGAGATCTATTTATCTGATTTTAGAAAAACCGAGTCTTCAAAACTTAAAACCATTTTAAGAGAACCCGTTAAATAAAAATTAATATCTTTAAATTGATGTTAAGCGATCTCGATAATTTTTACTTAAAAAAAGAAGAGCCCTCAAAAAGCTGTTTATTAGCTTTGCGAGAGATCATTCTTTCTTATGATAAGAACATAACTCATACTTTAAAATATGGCATGCCTTTTTTTTGTTATAAAAATAAAATGTTTTGTTATTTATGGACACAAAAGAAGACTGGCATACCTTACATTGGAATAGTAGAAGGAAAACATATCGATCATAAAGATTTAATCCAGGAAAAACGCTCTAGAATGAAGATCATGTTATTCGACCCAAATAAAGACCTCCCGATTAAAACCATTCACCTGATACTCAAGCAAAGCCTTGATCTGTACAAAAGTGGAAAGATCAAAATTAAGGCATAATTAAGCCTAATAGCAATAATACCAACATTTTTAGCGTTAATAACTAGGTTTTTTAGGTGTTTTATCTTATTCAATAAACCTCTATATTTAATGCTTAAATGAAACGAATTCTTAGTATCATTATCCTGTGTTCATCGTTGCTGGCTTTTTCACAAAAAGAAGGTCAGGAAAACGCCCTATTTACAATAAGGGGCAATATTGGAATACCCCGTGTTATTGGCAGTCAAATGTTCCGCACTTCTTTTGCCGGGCTTTATGAAGGCAATTTGTCACTTAACATTAAATTGTTTAGTAATTTTTTTGTTGGTGTTGGTTATCAGAATACCCAATTTCAGAATAATAAATTCTTAAAATTTCAATACTTTAATGCCAGTATTCCCTATAACACAAGGCTTTTGTGCAGCGGCGCATTTGTTAAGTTAGGCTACGACAAATTCTTTTCTGATAAAGGATACGCAACATTCTCGTTAAACTCGGGTTTAATGCTGAATAATTATTTTAACGTAAATGCCGATACCAGTTTATCCAACCGTCCTTATGGGATTCTGGATTTTTCGGCACCGTATGTACAACCGGAGGTTGCTATTAATTTTGTTGTAGAAAAACATTTGGCTTTCTCTATTATGCTAAGTCATACTACCATGATATACAAATTCGATCCAAAAGCCCCGCGTTTTGCGCATTTCCAGGAAGTGAAAGACACAAAAAACGGTGCCTTTATGAATTGGATAAATATTGGATTTGGATTTACTATATTATTAGATAAAAAAACTAAAGAATAAATTACAGAATGATGATCACCGCTGAAATGCCCGTTAAATTTGACCGTAAGAAGCATAAGGACAGTACTTTGTTGGAGCTTTACGTGAACATTTTAAAACCCCGAATGATAGAAGAAAAAATGTTATTACTTCTTCGCCAGGGTAAAATTGCAAAATGGTTTAGTGGAATAGGCCAGGAAGCTATTTCTGTTGGTGTAGCTTCAGCACTTGATAAAGATGAATACATTTTACCAATGCACCGTAATTTAGGTGTATTTACAACCCGCAAAATTCCTTTAAACCGTTTATTCTCACAGTTTCAGGGTAAACCGGGCGGCTTTACGCAAGGCCGCGACCGCTCATTTCACTTTGGAACAAATGAATATAAAATTGTTGGTATGATCTCGCATCTTGGTCCGCAATTAGGCGTAGCCGATGGTATTGCTTTGGCAAATAAATTAAAAGGCGACAAAAAGGTAACTGTTGTATTTAGCGGCGATGGTGGGGCAAGTGAAGGCGATTTTCATGAAAGTATTAATACAGCTGCTGTGTGGGACCTTCCTGTAATTTTTGTAATTGAAAATAACGGTTACGGACTAAGCACACCAAGCAACGAACAATTCAAATGTAAATCATTTGCCGATAAAGCCATTGGTTATGGCATTGAAGGTGTAAGTATTGATGGCAATAACGTTTTAAAGGTTTACGAAACAATAAAAAATTTAGCTGAGAGTATTCGTGAAAATCCTCGTCCTGTTATTTTGGAATGTGTTACCTTCCGCATGCGTGGCCATGAAGAGGCTAGCGGTACCAAGTATGTACCAAAGGAATTATTTGATACTTGGGGAAGAAAAGATCCTGTAAATACATTTGAGAAATTTTTAATTAGCGAAGGCGTTTTAACGGAAGAACTGATTGAAAAAACAAGAGCAGAAATAAAACAGGAAATTGAGTCAGGATTGGAGATTGCTTTTGCAGAACAAAACCCAACACCTGATACAGAAAAAGAATTAAGGGAATTATTTAAACCTTATAGTATATTAGATACTGAACCAACAGGCACAAAAACAAATATGCGTTTAATAGATGCAATTAGCAATGCGATGAAACTGGCCATGCAAAAGCATTCCAACCTTGTGTTAATGGGTCAGGATATTGCAGATTACGGCGGCGTATTTAAAATTACAGATGGTTTTGTTGAAGAATTTGGAAAAGGGCGAGTAAGAAACACGCCATTATGCGAAAGCGCCATTTTAGGTACGGGTTTTGGTCTATCAATTAACGGGCATAAAGCCATGGTGGAAATGCAATTTGCTGATTTTGTAAGCGAGGGCATGACACAAATTATAAATAATTTAGCTAAGAGTCATTACCGTTGGGGGCAACATGCCGATGTGGTAGTGCGTATGCCAACCGGGGCGGCAGTAGCGGCGGGCCCTTTCCATAGCCAGAGCAATGAAGCCTGGTTCTTTAAAACACCAGGATTAAAAATTGCCTATCCTGCCTTTCCTTCAGATGCTAAAGGATTATTATTAACTGCGTTTGAAGATCCAAATCCTGTGATGTATTTTGAGCATAAAGCTCTATATAGAAGTATTAACGAAGATGTGCCTGATGAGTATTACACCATACCATTTGGTAAAGCAAGATTGGTAAAAGAGGGAAATGAATTAACAATTGTTACTTATGGATTAGGCGTTCACTGGGCAATAGAAGCGTTAAATGAAAATCCTGATCTTAGCGCGGATCTTATTGACTTAAGAACATTAGCGCCGTTAGATATTGAAACTGTGTATGCGTCCGTTAAAAAAACAGGTAAGGTAATTGTGATGCATGAAGATACGTTGACTGGCGGAATTGCCGGAGAGATCGCTTCATTAATTACAGAAAATTGTTTTGATTACTTAGATGCTCCTGTAATGCGTGAAGGCAGTCTTGATACACCGGTACCAATGAATGTTGATCTTGAACATAATTTTTTACCAAAAGAAAGGTTCAAGCAAAAATTAATGAAGCTTTGGAAATATTAAATGCATGAGGAACACTAAAAAAATATGCTATTATTTTATTTTTTTAGTTCCTTTTCTTTTTCCTTCGTGTGCGTTAATAGTAAATAAAAAATTTCAGGCGATCCATATTTATTGTGATTCAACAATTACATTAAATAAAGTTACAAACAGCACAAAGATCTTAGATCTTGATTCAATGCCCGCATACCTTGTAAAGCGCAATGCAAACGCTTTACCTTTAGAATTCAAAATTAAGGACTCATCTACTGTAAAGTTCAGATTACCAAGCGAATTAAGCCCTGCTTTTACTGTTGGTAATATTTATCCGTTTTGGCTTATAGGATATTCGATCGATCTTTTCTTTCCTAATAAATTCCGTTATCATCCGAATAATTATTTTAGCTATGACACGGCGCGTCAAAAGATCATTTATACAAGACATTTACCAAGGACAATTCAAGATAGTAAAGGGCTTACAGTAAAATTTGGCTGGAGCTATCTCAATGCTTATCATAGCAGCATATACAATGGATTAAACGGGGGTGCATCGCCATTTGGCTTAAGTGGACAACTGGATTATAAATTTAAAAAGAACCAATCAGTTTACGGGGAAATTGGTATGGCAACTATGCTTGCTCCCCGATCTCCTTATCGTTGGAGAGGCAGAGGCTTAGATGAGATTGACAGTGTTATCAATGTTTACAGTAATAATTTTTGGTTTGCCGCAGGATATAAATATCATTTAAATAGGTTGAGCGGTGGAGCAGGTTTAGATTTTTCGCCAACAATGATCACTACCAGAAAATATTATATTGCACACAGAGATTCGCTTTTTAAAGGCGATACCGTATCAACAAAATATAATGAGATTAGTGATGTGACAAAAAACAATATATTGCATAAACTAGGTTTTGTGTTTAATGTAGAGTATATGATTGTAAAAGAAATATCTACCGGCATGAACTGGCATTTTTTAATTAAAGATCTTAATAAAGGTACCGGTGTATATGCCTCTCATTTTTTTAATTTTTATATTACATTTAATATTGGAAGAATTAATTTAAACAGCAAAAAGAAGAAACATGAATATAATTGATCTAAGAAGTGATACCGTTACCAAACCATCAAAAGCCATGCTTGAAGCCATGTTTAACGCTGAAGTTGGCGATGATGTTTTTAACGAAGATCCAACAATAATTGAACTCGAAAAATTTTCTGCTAATTTATTTGGTAAAGAATCGGCTTTGTTTTGTCCGAGTGGTACTATGACCAATCAAATTGCTATTAAAGTACACACACAACCCGGTGATGAATTAATTTGTGATGTAAATTCACACATCTATAATTACGAAGGTGGCGGTATTTCATTCAACTCAGGGGTGCAGGCTAAATTATTAACAGGTAATGAAGGAAGATTATCGGCGGAATTAATTGAACCTGCTATTAACGGCGACTTCGATTGGTTAACACGTACAAGTTTAGTATCTCTTGAAAATACTGTGAATAGGGCAGGAGGCAGCTATTATACAATTGACAACATAAAACCTATTCATGCTTTATGCAAAAAACATAATTTAAAATTGCATTTGGATGGCGCACGAATCTTTAATGCCTTAGCTGAATCTAACGAAACACCAAAACAAATCGGAGAGCATTTTGATTCTATTTCAATTTGTTTGTCAAAAGGATTAGGCGCACCAATTGGTTCATTATTATTAGGAGAAAAGGAATTTATTAAAAAGGCACGCAGGGTTCGTAAGATATTTGGTGGTGGTATGCGGCAGGGTGGGATACTGGCTGCTGCAGGCTTGTACGCATTAAAAAATAATATAACCCGTTTAAAAGAAGATCACACCCGCGCTAAAAAAATAGAAGAAACGTTGAAAGGATTGCCGTACATTGAATCGATATTACCTGTTTATACCAACATTGTCATTTTTAATTTACGATCAGAAAAAATTACCGGCGAAGCCTTTGAGAAAAAATTATCGGAGAATAATATTAAGATCGCTGCCTTTGGAAAACATACTATTCGTATGGTGACACATTTGGATTTTGATGATGCAATGTTGGCGAGAACGATTGAGGCGTTGAAGAGTATAGGGTAATCAAAAAACCATTTTTATCTCATCCATCTTATCCTGGAATTCAAATACCTGTCCAGCTTGCATGGTCTTAATATTTTCGTAAAAAGGTGAACGTGATGAAACAACCATTACCCTTTTGTCATCGATCTTTAAAGGACCTAAACCAATAGCCACAAAAAATAAAATACCTGAAAGTTCAAAAACAGAACCTACCTTAATGGTATCTTCTAATTTACTTACGTCAATTTTTTCTAAATAATTTAATTCCTGTTCTGCTTCATTCAATTGTTTTGAATTCATGTCACTATCCAATTGTCCCATAGCGCGCGATATTTCATATTTATCGCCGGCGGTGCTTTTATCATTGCTGTTGGCATTATCCTGCGCTTGCGCAACTGCTGCTTTGGCATTCGCAATGCGCTGCTCAATCTGCTTTGTACATTCTGCTTTCACCAATTTTTTAAAAGCAAGCTTATTCGCCGGGGTTTTTAATTCGATCATAAAATTTTTGAATTAGAATTTTGGACAACTAACAAGCACTTTTCTATTGCGCTTTCGTTTAGAAGCAATTTCATATACAATAGAAACTTCGTGCGCGCCTTGTGTGTTGTTTATTTTTAAATTAGAAACAGTTGCATCATAACTGTAACCGATCCTGAAATTTTTGTCAGGAACTTCAAGTCCTACTAAAAGAGCAACACTCTCACGGTTTGGATAACCAAGCTTATAGTGTTTAAAAGGCAAGCCACGGTACCATAAACCTACATTAACGAACGATTTAAAATAATAGGCCCCAATATCCAACTGATCGTATTTTTGTTCGTGGCGTATATTAAAACTCGCACTTACAAATTCTTCCAATTTTGTTTTTCCTGAACCTCTGGCTGTAATAATAAAACGGTAACCACCATGTAAACTTCCGGAAATTGGCAAAGGCTCAATATTGCCAACCATACTGGCGTTAGGCTGGTTTACATGTCGAGCAGCAAAACCTATCCAATAATTAGTAGAATTAAATAAAGCTCCAATACCCATGTCAAAAAAACTGATCTTGTCTGCAGCTAAAGCGTCTTGTGAAACAGATGAACCTGTAATTAACTGGTCGTTAAATATCAATCTTGTTTGATCTATCTTTTTTTGATTCATTACCAAAGCTACGCCACCTCTCGCTTCTGAGAATTTTCCAAGCTTAACGCGGTAAGCATAATTTACGCCACCCAAGGTTGTAACTAAATTGGAAGTGCCTGCTCTGTCCTGCAAAACAAAACCACCAATACCACTATTCATATTACTAACATTGTAATCGTAAGAGGCCATATAAGTATTGTATGCTGTTTTTATGCCCGGCCATTGATTTCGGTAGTTTGCAGTAAATCTGTGCTCGTAAGTTAAACCCGTAAAAGCAGGATTTAAATACATAGGCGCAGCATAAAATTGCGTGAATTGTGGATCCTGCGCAAATGAATTTACAAAGCCAAAACAAAATAAAAATATTATAATCTTTTTGAACATTATTTTTTCACGATTTTAAATTCAAGGTCTTTATCAACTTTTTCAAAAGCTATTGGATCAATATCTACAACCAAAGTTGTGTAACCATCTGCTTCAACAATTGCTTTATAGGATTTTAATGGGTTTACAACTAAAATAAATTTTCCTGTTTTTGGGTTTGAATTATATGTTCCGTTAACAGCGTTACCTTCATTGTCCAACAAGGTTATTTTTACTTTTGACGGCACCTCATCTTTAAATGCCATACCATGTTTTACTTTCAGGTCATTATCGCCAAAGCGGGTGTCGATCTGGTAAATGTCAATATTACCTATTGTTTCTTCTTTTAACGACGAATAGTAACCGCGTTGCCCATCAACACTTAAAACAAAAAAGATATCATTACCAACATTGTTTATCGGATATCCTAAATTCTCAGCTTTAGAGAATTGATTTGTTTCGGGATTGAAAATACTTTTAAATACGTCGTAGTTCCCCATTGTGTTATGCCCCTTGCTACTAAAATATAAAGTAACATTATCTGGATGGAGGTAAGGGCTGTCTTCATCGTACAAAGTATTAATATTTGGCCCAAGATTAAATGGTAAAGCCCAACGACCGTTAGGTAATTTTTTTATTCTGTAAATATCTTTCCCTCCATAACCACCGGGGCGATCACTACTAAAATAGATCTGGCTGGTATCATTACTAAAACAAGCACTGGTCTCAATAAATTGGGAATTAATTTCTTTTGCCATTTTTTGTAAGGGTTCCCATTTATTATCTATGCCCAATTTTGTAATAAAAAGATCGCCGGTAACCTGGTCGGGTGAAGTTCTGAAAATGATCATGCTTTGTCCATCAGGGCTAATTGCTACACAGGCATCATTAGTTTCAGAATTAATGGGTGCTTTTACATTCTCTACCTTGTTCCATTTGCCATTTTCTTTTGTGGCCATATAAACATCTTCATAATAATTTCCGTAGGCATCTTTTTTATTATTAGAGCTACCTTCTCTACGGGAGGTAAAATAAAGCGTATTTTCATCGGGCACCATTACAGGAACATAATCGGCATAAATAGAATTTATTTCAGGACCCATATTATTTATGATCGATCTGTGCGGCTTACTTATCAATATCTTTGCTGCTTTGCACACATCAATTAAATAAGTAGTTTCCTCAATAGTATGCAAACGTTTCTTCGGACTGACTTTATTATAATCACTCAATAACTGAATTGCTTCGTCAAAACTCTTTTGTAAGTGTTTGATTTTGGCTAAATAATATTTTGCATCAACTAACGTAGAAGAATTAAGAGATGATAAAAAGAACTGAGCGCTATCTAAACTATAATTTAATTTAAAAAAAGAGATCGCGCTATTAACTCCTGCTTTTTCATTCTTTGGATCGAGAATTAAAACTTGTCTATAACTATTCCAAGCCCTAAGATGATCTTCAATATCAAAACTTAACTGGGCTTCTTTTAATAATTCTTTTACCTGCTTTTTATTTTCTTTAGTCTGAGCAAACACAAATGCATTGCAACAGATCAAACAAAATAAAATACACTTCTTCTTCAACATAAAACTATTTTAACAATAACACGTCGCCTGTTTTATTAAAGGTCTTTCCATCAATAAACGTGGCGGTAATTTTCCATATGTAAACATCCTGTGTACACATTTTTCCTTTATAATAACCATCCCATCCTTCAGCAGGGTTTTTTGTTTCAAACAACAACTCGCCCCAGCGTGAATAAATACTTAGCAGATATTTTTCGGTACCTCTGATATTTGGATGAAAAATATCGTTGCTTTTATCTAAAGGGTCAAAAGCGCTACCAGGAGAACCACCAACGTTAGGAGTAAACGCATTTGGCACTTCTACAAATGTTTCTTCAAGGGCAATAATTTTAGATGACAGATCAAATGTATCTCTGCAACCTTTGTTACTCGTAGCAACTAATGTTATCTGATATTCACCAGGCAGAACATATGTATGTGAGGGTTCAAAACTTGTTGCGGTTCCGCCATCACCAAAATTCCATTGATAAGAAACGGCGCCGGTTGATAGATTATAACACTGCGTTGCCTGATTTGGGACAAAGACGGTTAGTGGATCTGCTTTAAAGAAAGCGGATGGCTTTGGAAACACGCGTATGGTTCTAGTCGTTGTATCCGGGCAACCATAACCATCTTTTGCAATTAATTGTACCGTAAACGTTTTGTTTACAGATGACGCATTTACAAATGTATTACTGACGCTTCCGGTTGAAGCAGTGTTGCCATCTCCGTAGGTCCATTGATACTGTGCCACACCAACAATAGGAGGGAAGAACACTTTTAAAGGTGTACACCCACTATCTGGCAACGCCGATATAAAAAACACTGGTTGAGGATGAACAATGATAGGAACTTTTAAAGTATCCCTACAACCGTTGCTGTTAGTTGAAACCAATGTAACTGTAAAGCCCTGGTTAACTGGGAAAATATTCGTGTAAACTTGCGACGGACTTGTTAATGTAGAGGTATTAGCATTTCCAAAATTCCAATTGTATGATGACGCACCTGAAGAGGTATTAGTGAAAGTTAATTTAGCCGGGGAGCAAGCGGGTGTATCAACAAGTAATGCAGATTTCGGCCGCGCAAATAAGCTAATAGGTTTTATTATAGAGTCGTAACAATTATTTATAGTCCCAACAACAAGTTTAACGCTATAGGTGATTGGTCCGCCACCGGGCGCATTGGTAAAGGTTTCTACAGGATTTGTTTGTATGGATGCGTTTCCGTTATTGAACAACCACGCGCTGCTAATATTACCCGTACTTGTATTTGAAAAACTAACCACTAATGGCGAACAGCCCGAAACCGGCGAGGCATTAAAATTAGGAATAGGTTTTGGGAATACTATTGGATTTCCAAAACTTGAATCAATGCAACCAAAACCATTACTTGCTATCAACCGCACAGTAAATGTTTTTGTTGCAGTTGTGGTATTTGTGAAAACATGTGTGGTTGGTGCCGTGGCTGTTATAACGGACGGCGAACCGTCACCATAACTCCAGGTATAAGAAATCACGCCGGGCACAGAGGGGAAATTGACCGTTAATGGTGTACAACCGCTGGCAGGTATCATGGTAAAAGAAGTAAATGTTTTCGGAAAGATCTGAATAGTGTGTGATGAAGTATCACTGCAGCCAACACTATTAGTAACTACGAGCGTAATTGTATTTGTGTTTAAAATAAAACTATTGTTGGTGTAAGTATGACTAGGATTTAAAACCGTTGATGATGTATTATCTCCAAATGTCCATGAATAAGTAGTGGCACCAATTGAATTATTTGTAAAGGTCACTGGCAGAGGAGAACAGCCCGGACTCAAATTACCCGTGAAGGATGAAACGGGTCTTGGCAATATAGAAACAATTTTCTTTGCTGTATCTGCGCAACCTAAACCTGTTGATGCAATTAAACTTACTGTATAATTTACAGTTGTCTGCAAGGTATTGCTATAAGTAAAATTGGCGTTTACAGCGTTGGACGTTGCTGTAGGTATTACACCAAAATTCCATAAATAATTTACACCATTAACTGTTGTGTTTGTAAACGATACCGGAAATGGAGGACAACCAACCGTTGGCGTAAATACAAAATTTGCCGTTGGTTTTACATTCGCGGTAACAAGATTTGTTGTAGAATCTTTACAAAATGCGGTTGACACAATTAATTTTACAGTGTACGTGGCCGGCGCAGTATAAGTATGCGGCGGGTTCTGAATATTTGAGTTGGGTGAACTGTCACCGAAGTTCCATGTATAACTGTTAATCGCATTTGTTCCAGTAACGGTAGAGGTGCTTGAAAAACTGGTTATAGAACCTACACAAGTCGAACTAGGCGTGAAGCTTGCAATAGGATTTGGGTGCACAACAATTGAAGCCGTCTTCGTATTGACACAACCGTTTGCACCTGTTACAGAAAGAGAAACAACATATGCACCCGGTGCAGGATAATTTTGATTGGGTGGTATCTGTACGTTACTTGTATTTGAATTACCAAAATTCCAACTCCAGGAGACGGCACCTATTGATGATTCGTTAAAGACGACATTATTTAAAACATTACACCCGACGGTGGGGGTAGGTACAAAACTTGCTGTGGGTGATGGTAAAATAGTGACGACGACCTGAACCGTTGATGTACAGGCTGCGCCTGCGCCGGGAATAAAGGCTGCAAGTTGAACTGTATAAGTACCCGGTGTGGGATAAGTATTTGTTTTCGGACCCGGACCAAGATTAACAAAACCGCCACCGGTTCCAAAATCCCATAAATAAGAAAACCCAGCGGGACTTGCGTTTGTAAATGTAATTGGTGCATTTTGACAAAGCGGCCCTGGCGGCGCTACCAAACTTGCTGTTGGAGGATTAACAATCTGCACATTAATAATAGCCGTATCAATCCCACACAAATTACTATCTCTTAACATAACAGAGTATGTTCCAACGGCAGGATAAGCAATTGAAATAGGAGTTGTAGGAGGCCAGGGATTCCAGTTAATAATAGAGTCATGGCTTATTGGTGGCCAGTACATGCCAAAGTTCCACCATTCCTGACGTTGGAAGGTGTTACCCTGTGCTAAACAATTACGGGCAGTAGTATTTGTGAATGTAAAAACATTATCAGGCCAACATCTTATAAGTTTATCAGGTGTGATAGCAGCATTATCTACATCATAAATTTGAATTGGATTAAAATTTGCTATTGTTGGATTGCCGAAGCTACAATAATTCATGGCCTGGAGCGTGATCTGCGTTTGGCAATTGACCGTGTTCTTGAGATAGGTATGGGTTATTGTTTGTCCGCCATTAGTATAAGTAAAAGCAACAGTGGGCGAACCATCTCCAAAGTTCCAGATAAAATTAGTTGTAGGACTAACATCGGTACTCGAATTTGTAAAGGACAGCGTTTTGGGCGCACAAGCCTGCGTAACACCACCAATAGGAATTTGTATTGATGCGTTTACCGGTTTTTCCATTACCACGATACCGGTTAAAGTACAATTAAGAGCTGGAATAATTAAAGTAACCACAAAAGTATCAACAACAGTAGCGTAGTTATGTGTAAGAATTGTATTTGCAGTGTAAGAGGCTCCATTAACCGTTGGACTTCCATCACCATAATTAATGCTGTAAGCGCCCCAACTGCTATTTGATTGAAAATTTAAATTGTAAGAAGATCCTGTGCAACTAATAAAATAAGGGTGAGGCGAAAGGTTACCCAAGTAGTCATACACCTGTGGGCACTGTGCCTTAGCAGTAAAGGAAATGATTATAGATAAGAAGAAAAGTAAGCGTTTAATCATGCTCCAATGTTTTAGTTCTTATAATTTTGCAAGCCTGTAAGCCGGGTTCTGTTTCATCGCGAGTTTAACCCCACGATATATTCTATCATTTATCTTTGCGACCTACCCATTGCGGCTTCCATTTCTGAAATAAGACGAGCCGCCTTAATTACCGCAACCTATTTGGCCTTTCAACATCCGAGGTTTACCCAACACAGTTATCACTAACCATGCTTGTGAGCTCTTACCTCACATTTTCACTATCACCGGCAACTTGCGTTAACGGCTACCTTGTTTTCTGTGGCACTTTCTGTTACAAAAACATTTCGGTTTTTGCACCCATCCTTTCAGATGGCGGATCGCCCTATGTTGCCCGGACTTTCCTCCACGAGTTTGCACCCGCGGCGATAGAACAACTTGCATTTAAATTTACGAAAATATATTTAAAAAGGTTTCATATAATAGTTAACAAAATATGATCATTTAGTGTATAAGATTAATGACTGAGTAAAACTAAAATACAAGACCTTTTGAGTCTTGTATTTTAGCAAAAACAATAAGAAAATTTACTTAGAAAATTATAGCTTCAACGCTTATCTCCACATTTGCATCCTTAGGTAAACGGGCTGCCTGAATGGTTGCGCGCGCAGGGAAATCATTTTTAAAATAAGAAGCATATACTTCGTTCACATGTACAAAATTATTCATATCACTTAAAAAAATGGTGCTTTTCACAACGTTATCGTATGAACAGCCACCAGCCTTTAAAATAGCCCCAAGGTAATCCATTACCATTTTGGTTTCTTCTTTAATAGTTGTTTTTACAAGTTGTTTGCTTTGCAGGTCCATAGCTATGGTACCGCTAATAAACATACAATTGCCAACAATAACAGCCTGGTTATATGGCCCAATAGGTGCCGGAGCGTTTGGAGTATTTATGATCTTTTTCATAGTATAAGTGTTTAATAGTAACAAATATAATTAAAGATTCGGAATCAGGATATTGGTAATTTTAAACATTTATCTTGTATTTGTAATTCCTATTTTGTTTCTTTGTTTTTAGTAGATGAAAGATCAAACCTATACAGTGTATTTTATTCGCCGCAATTTTAATAATTGTTGGCCTATTATGGTTTGTATTATGCGCCCGTATTAGTTTCAGGGCATTTCAATTTTCATTTTTTTCCAATTTATTTTTTTTAAACCATGCAAACGATCTCAGATCTTGTATTAGACAAGTTAAACACATTACTAGTCATTGTAAACAACAAAGGCGAGGTAGAGTATGTTAGTAATTCTTCAAAAGCACTTCTGGGTTTTGAACCCGATCAACTATTGGGCAATAACTGGTGGATAGTGCCCAGACAAAGTACCACCGAAGGCAATCTTGTGAAAGAAAAGATTCTTTCTATTATGCTTCATGATTCTTACCAGGTAGAGCAAGGTTTTGAACATGCTTTAAAAACATCTAACGGACTGATAAAATGGTTCAAATGGAGTTCCACTGTGATGGCGGATGATAAGTTAATTGGAATAGGTATTGATATAACTGAAAAGAAAAGATCGGAACAAAAAACTTTGGAAATAAACCGGGCTTTAACAGAGAAAAACAAAGAGATAACGGATAGCATTAGCTATGCGAAAAAGATCCAGGAAGCCATCCTGCAAAATGACTCGTTCTTAAAGAGCAATTTTAAAGATGGTTTCGTATTATATCAGCCAAAAGATATAGTTAGTGGCGACTATTACTTTTTTCATGAGAACGAGGATAGCAAATACGTAGCGGTGATAGATTGCACGGGCCATGGTGTGCCGGGAGCGCTTATGTCGGTTATTGCTAACTCACTTTTAAAAGAAGTGTTTTTTAATAAAAATATTACCAAACCAGATGAGATTTTGTATGCTTTGGATGAATTACTATTTGATTCGTTGAATAAAAATAACCAGGAGATCCGTTACGATGGCATGGATATAGCTTTGTGTGCCATAAATAAAAAAACAAATGTGTTAAGTTTTGCAGGCGCCATGCGGCCTTTATTCTTGGTAAGAGAAAATGAAATGATAGAAATTAAAGGAAGTAAATTTCCTTTGGGTTATTATTTTGATAAAAAAGAGTTTTTATTAAATACAATTCAACTACATACAAATGATAGGATATACCTAACCACAGATGGCTACGCCGACCAGTTTGGCGGCAACAACAATAAAAAGCTAAACAGGAAAGCGTTCAAAGAATTATTACTTTCTTTGAACGGTATGGACGGAGATGAACAAAACTCATTTTTAGATTACTCGCTAAGAAATTGGAAACAGGATGAAGAGCAAACCGATGATGTTTTGGTAGTTGGGATCTTTGTTTAAAAACGAATCCCTACAACACAAACATCATCTACTTGTTCGAGGTTGCCCTTCCAGTCGCGGAAACTATTTACGAGTTTTGAATTTTGCTCTTTCACCGGTAACTGGTGGATATTGAGAAGATGATTATTTAACTGTTTGTATTTATACTTTTTACCTTTAGGTCCGCCAAACTGGTCGGCGTAGCCATCGGTATATAGATACAGCGTATCTCCTTTTTTGATATCAATGCTGTGCAAGGTAAAACTATTTGTTCTTTCACCTTTACCCACCGGCATTTTATCTTTTGGTAACTCTATAAAATTGTCACCATTTATTAATACCGGAGAATTATTAGCTGCAGAGTAGGTAAGTGTGTTCTTTAAAGTATCGATGCATATTAGTATCCCATCCATTCCATCTTGTCCACCGTTTTGCGAAATATTTTCTATTAAACGATGGCGCACATGGTTAAAAATTTGGTGTGGTTCAGAAATATTCTTTTCAGTAATGGCTTCATTTAAGAAACTGATATTCAGTAAACTCATAAAGGCTCCGGGAACCCCATGGCCCGTGCAGTCGCAAACAGCGAGATAAAAACGGTTCTCCTTTTTTGTAGCCCAATAAAAATCACCGCTAACTATATCTTTCGGTTGAAATAACACAAAGTACTCCGCCAGATTATTGCTTAGTAGGCCATCATTTGCAAGTAGCGTGAATTGAATTCTTTTTGCATAGTTGATAGAATCAACAATTTCTTTTTGCTTTTCTTCAATTATCGCTTTCTGCTCTTCGGTTTCTTGTTTTTGAAGGTTGATGATCTCTTTTTGTTTTCGCGTAAGTTGTAAACGTTTGTAGATGACAAATAAAAATACAGCTACCAAAACAGCTACTAAAACTAAAAAATAGCTGATGTTTCTCTGATTTTTGCTTTTTACTTTTTCGATCTCAATTTCTTTTGTATGATTAACTTCGTTAACAGCCATTTTCTTTTCATTCTCATAGCGCTCTTCGAGCTTAAGCATTTCTGCATGACTACCTTCATTTATGATGCTTGCCAAGATCTCGTTGTATTTTTCATAGTAGAACAGAGAAGAATCTACATTTGTTTTTTTATAGCTTTTGTATAATTCTTCATAAGCATTTTTTTCAATTTGTATTTGCTTCAATTCATTAGCAATACGAAGCGCGACATAACAACTATAAATGGCGTCAGTACTTTTACCCATACTTCTATAGTTTCTTGCCAAACCTATATTACAAAAGCCTTTAAGCCGTTGATTACTATTTTTATTTGCTATATCAATTGCTTTTTTATAATAGGTAATAGAAATATCAAACTTATCTTGTTGGAAATAGGTTTCTGCAATATTGCTATAGGTATCATCTAAAAAAGTTTCTTCATCATGTTTTAAAATAATGCTTAATATCTCTTTATAAACAGATAATGCCTTATTGAATTCTTTTTCGGCTCTATAAACATTAGCAATGTTTCCTGATGCTTCAATGTATCCTTTTTGATTGTGCCGTAGCTTAGCAATATTAACGGCTTTAGTAAGATAAATAATAGCTTTATCATAGCTCGCTGTGCCAATGTATAAAGCACCAATCGCGTTATAATTCCAACCAAGCTTTGCACTGTCTTTTTTATCTTCTTTAATTTTAAGAGAAATTAAATAATAATTTAGTGCAGCAGCAAAATCACTTTCATAATACTTAATCAAGCCAAGATTATTATAGATATTGGAAACATTTAATGTATCGCCTAATTTGCGAGAGATCAATAATGCATTGGTATAATAAATTTGAGCGCTGTCAGTCCTATCTAAAGCCACAAAGTTTGACCCGATCTGCATATTGGCTATTGAAGCTTTTTCCAGATCTTTTTTTTGCTGACAAATAAAAAGCGCATGTCTTCCATATTCGAGACCCTGCTCGGGAAAACCCTGTTTTGAGCAAATACGTGAAAGTTCTATTAAAGTTTTTAAGCGTACAGAATCGATTTGCGTTGTTGTAACTATCTTTTTTAAAGAATCTATTTTTCTGTTCTGTGCAAAAAAACTGGTCGTGAAAAATACAACCCATAAAACGATTGCGATGTTTGATCTAAATGCCATAGTTAAAACTTAATACCAATGATACAAACATCGTCTACCTGTTCAAGATCCCCCTTCCAGTCCTGGAAATTACTTAGGAGGTTTGAATTTTGCTCTTTTACAGGTAACTGGTGGATATTAAGAAGATAATTATTTAGCTGTTTATATTTATACTTTTTTCCTTTCGGGCCGCCAAACTGGTCAGCGTAACCGTCCGTATACAAATACAAAGTGTCTCCTGCCTCTATCTTAATTTCATTTAAGGTAAAGGCTTCTTCTCGCTCGCCCTTACCAACGGGCATTTTATCTTTCGGTAATTCAATGATCTGGCCTGCCCGTACAACAATAGGGGAATTATTTGCTGAAGCGTATGTGATTTTGTTTAAAGCTTTGTCAATACATAAAATCACGCCGTCAAAACCATCTTTTTGCTCTTCTTTACTAATAGAATTGATCAATTTTTCACGGGTGTAGTTCAAGATCTTATCGGGTTGTAAAATTAATTTTTCGTTAATAGCCTCGCTTAAAAAACCAATATTTAATAAACTCATAAAAGCTCCGGGAACACCATGTCCTGTACTATCGCAAACTGCCAGGAAGAACTTATTATTTTGTTCGCAAGCCCAATAAAAATCACCGCTTACAATATCTTTTGGATGAAATAAAGTGAAATAGCTATTCACACCCAAATGATCATCTAAGAAATCAGTGTGGGCGAGTAGGGTATATTGTATGCGTTTTGCATAGTTAATAGAATCGGTGATCTCTTTATTCTTATTCTCAATGATCTCTTTTTGTTCTTCTGTTTGTTTACTTTTTAATTCAATGATCTCTTTTTGTTTGCGGGTTATTCTAAATCTGTTAAAGATCACTACTCCAAAAATAAATACTAATATAAAGCCAACCGTTAAGGCTATCTTTAAGATCTTATCTTTATCGATCTGTGCTTTATTTGCTTTAATTTTTTCGTCCTTAATAATATTCTCTTGTGCATTTTTAATACTATCTCTAACGGCGCGACGATTAAATTCAAATTCGATCTCCTTTTTGTGCAGTTCTTCTTTTGAATTGGTTTCGTTTAACTTATCATATGCAAAAACAAATTTCTCGTAGCTTTCAAGCGATTTTTTCAGATCATTTGTCTTTTTATAAATGTTGTATAAACTTAAGTATACATTGCGGAGATCGCTGTAATCTTCAATTTCGGTAGCGATCTTCTCAGCCTTTAAATAATAAGGTATGGCAAGGCTATACTGATTGCGTTTGAAATAGATCTCGCCAATATCCATAGAGGATGTGCATTCTTCGTAAGGATTCTCTGCTTGCTTTGCAAGCTCGTTGTTCTTGATAAAATTTACAAGCGCCTCATCCAAATTATTTAAACCCATGTACGCGTTTCCAATATTACCATATGCCGAACAAATTCCATTTACACTATTCATTTTAATATAGATCGCTAATGATTTTTTCCCATAATCAAGTGCTTTATTAAAATCCTGGAAATTATTGTAAAGCAAACTTAAATTATTGTAAATACTTGCGAGTTTGTTTTCGTTATTTAATTTTTGGGCAATAGAAAGACTTCGCAATTGATATTCCAAAGCCCTTTTATTTTGCCCCATTGTAATGTAAATAGCGCCAATATTTCCTAGAGCCACTAAAATAGCTTCATCAATTTTTTGCTGTTCGCCCAGGTTAAGTGATTTTTGGTAATAATCAATGGCTTTAACAAAATCACCTTTTACCTGGAAATATGAACCCATTAAGTTAAGGATCTTCGTTTGGATACGCGGAGAACCCGATTTTTTCGCAAATGTAAAAGCCTTTTTAGAGAACATATAAGCAGAGTCGGGATTAGAGTATAAATAATCCCAAGCCATGTCGTAATAGATAAAGAATTTTGTACTGTCTTGAGTTAAAGGATTGTTGGCCACTTTTAGCAAAGAATCGACATTAGCTGAAAAGAGCTTTGAACCAAAAAAAATGGAAATTAAAATTATAAATCGTGAAAATTTCAAATCTTTTAAAAACCTAAAATAAGGAAAAAAAACGAGTGTTTTCAGTAAATTGATCAACTACATCAGAAAAATGATTGAACAAATAATTAGGTCTATTCTACAGTTATATCCGTACGCCGATGATACAAAGGTCGTCAACCTGCTCAAGCTCACCTTTCCATTGATAAAAAGTTTCATCTATTAACTGACTCTGCTTTTCCATTGTATTATTATTAATTGAAAGAAGTAATGCTTTGAATTTAGAAGCTTTAAATTTTTTAGCTGCTTCGCCACCAAACTGATCCTGAAAGCCATCGGTAAAAATATAGAGACAATCGTTCTCCTGCACATCGATACTATGCGTGGTAAAATTTTTAGCCTGTTCAAATTTACCTATGGGTTGTTTATCGGGTTTAACATCTATCAATTCTCCATTCCTTACCAACCATAAGGGATTGTTGGCACCAGCCCAAAGCAATTTTTTTGTTTTGATATTCAAAGAACACAAAGATATATCCATGCCATCTAATACTTCTTCTTCACTTTTTTCAAATTCAGCAATAACCAATTCTTTTGTTTTATCAAGTATTTTACCCGGATCTGCAATGCCATATTCGCGCACCGAACGGTTTAAAGCATTATGGCAAACCACACTTACTAAAGCGCCCGGCACACCATGACCTGTGCAGTCGGCAGCAGCGAATAATACGCTATCGCTTATTGGCTCTAACCAATAAAAATCGCCGGCAACAATATCTTTTGGTTTGTATAAAATAAAAGATTCTTTGAAATGCTCTTTTACCATACGACTTGAAGGCAGAATAGCCGTTTGTATACGTTTGGCGTAACTTATTGAATCCAGTATTTCCGTATTCTTTCCTTCAACAATTCTTTTTTGGTCTTCAATTATTTTTGAAGCCTGCTTGTTCTTTTTTAATCCTCTGTAAATATAAAAAGCCAGAACAGCCACAATCAGCAAAGAAAGCAACGAAATTATAGATACATTTCTTTGAAGCGAGGCGCTGCGTTTGTTGTTCTCAACTTCCTGCTTTAAAAATTTTTGTTTTGCTTCGGCATCAATTGAATCAGCAAGTCGCTTTTTGTCGAACTCATAATACAATTGCTTTTTTGTAACCTCTTCACGAATCTCATCATTAATAATTGAATCTTTTGTATTCATGTATTTTTTTAAATACATCATAGCGGCTTTAAGGTCGCCCGCAAGGTCGTAAGCATCAGACATTTGCTTGTAGGTACGTTCCATTAAAAGCGGGGAGCCCGTCTTTTCACTCAATTTTACGCACCGCTCAAGAATCTCAACAGCAGAACTGTATTTTTTTTCGCTGATAAGAATGTCGGCATCAACAGACATACAACCAACAATACTATATGGATCTTTAAACTCGGTAAATATCTTCAGAGCTTCTTTGTTGTATTCTTTGGCCTTGTCAATATTCTTTTCCACAAGTTCGCAAGAAGCGAGGTTCATGTAATTATAGGCAAGATTAAATTTATTACCAGAGGCAGAATTAACTTTTACCGCTTTTAAATAATATTCTTTTGCTTCTTTGTCTCTTTTAAGACTTGAGAGTGCAGAACCGATGTTATTATAGGTTTGGCCGATTACTTTGTTCTCTTTCCGTTGCTCAGCCATTTCAAGGGTCTTTTTAAAATAGTCAATAGCCGTTTTATAGTCAAGTTGATCAAAGTATACGCCGGCAATATTGCTGTATAATTTCATTTGCATTGAAACATTTTGAGATATCTCGAACAGTGGCATGGCAACATGGTAAAATTCAAGGGCCTTTTTAAAATCGCCCAAACGGCCAATACACATGCCCATATACATATTGCATTCGGCTTTAGCATCCGTATTTTTCAGTTCGGCAGCAATTGGCAAGGCCTCTTCGCCAAGTTCATAGGCCAGTTTGAATTTACTTTTTTTATAGTTAAAAAAGATATTTTTTAAGGCAATATAAAGTTCAGTTGTTTTATTTTTTGTGACCGTATTTTCATCATGCGCTTGTACAAGAAATTTTTCAGCTTTATCCATTTCGCCGCTATTCATATACTCGGTAGCTATCTTTACCAATGTGTTTATTCTTGCGGTATCTTTTAACCTGGAACTTTGAGTTAAAAGACTATCAATATTACAAGAACCGAAGAATGGCAGAGCAAGCCAAAGAAAGAGGGGAAGAACGAATGATCTATATTTTGAAATAATCATTGTTTTACTAAATCAAAACTTAATTCCTATTACGCAAACGTCATCAACCTGTTCAAGGTCGCCTTTCCAGTTATCAAAAGTGGTTATATAGATCTCTTTTTGTTGCTGCATATTTAAATGCGAATTGGTTAAAAACAGTTGTTGAAGGTTCTTTAATTTAAACTTCTTCGCATCTGAGCCACCAAACTGATCAGGATAACCATCGGTAAACAAGAATAAAGAATCGCCACTGTTTAAAGTGATCTCATGAGTAGGAAAATTAGTAGCATTATCTGTAATGCCAATAGGTTGTTTGTGCGATTTTATTTCTTTTAACATTCCTTCCTGTACATACCAAAGCGGATTGTTGGCGCCTGACCATTTGACTTTAATTTTGCCACTTATATCTTGTTTATCGCTAACGGCTATCAAAGAAATATCCATTCCATCTTTTACTTCTTCATCGCTTTTGCTAAATGTTTCTAAAACCAATTCTCTTGTTTTATCTAAAATTAAACCAGGCTCTGTAATTCCAAATTCAAGAACTGCTCTGTTTAAAGCGTTACTGCAAACTACGCTTACCATAGCCCCCGGCACACCATGACCTGTACAATCTGCTGCTGCTAAAAAAGAAATACCGTTTAGTCGTTCGAGCCAATAAAAATCTCCTGCCACAATATCCTTAGGTCTATAAAAAACAAAATTGTTTTTAAAATAGCTGTCAACCAGTTTTACAGGTGGTAAAATAGCATCTTGAATACGTTTTGCATAGTTAATACTATTGGTGATGTCATTATTTTTTCCGGCGATCTGATGATTTTGTAACTCTAATTGTTTGTTTAGCTTGTTCTTAATGGCATACCTGTTATATAGCAAAAAGCCGAGTCCGCCTAGCAAAATTATTCCCAACAAAAGTAAGTTCCTGAAATTTCTTTGCTTTTGCAGTTCCAGTTCTTTTTTTGAATTCTCTAACTCTGATTGCACTTTTTCTTTTTTGTAGGTCTCAATTTGGTTGGATTTGTGAGCATCGTCATACATGGCTTGCATCTCGGCCATTTTGTTAGAGTATTCTATTTTATAGATCGTATCATTTATCTCGATATACTTTCTGAGATTGGAATATGCTTTCTCAAAATCACGCTTTTTAAAGAACATGCTGGCAAGGGCATCGTACGCCCCTTTTTCAATTTCAGGCATTTTGTTCTTCTGAGCAATAGAAATAGCCAGTTTTAAATATTCTTCAGATTTTTTTTCTTCACCAACATACTTGCATATCTCCCCTAAATTAATGAGTAAACTTGTTCTTAAATAGGGATCAGAGCTCTCTGAAAAATAGCTCCAGGCTAAATCAAAATATTTTTTTGCTTCCTTATAGTTCTTAAGTTCGTAATTTAATTCGCCCATATTATTATAAGTAGAATATAAACCCTCTTCATCGTTAATACGTTTTCTTATTTCTATAGCTTTCTCAAAATTTAATTTTGCCTGGTCGTATTCATTCGATTTTAATTGAATATTAGCGATATTATTATAGGCCGCACTAATACCATACTCATCATTTAGCTTTATCATTATTTCAAGTGCCTGCTTTTGAAATTTAAGCGCCATGTCGGTATTATTTATTTTTTCGTAAACATTACCAATGTTGGTGAACGAACGGGCAATACCAATACTATCTTTTATTTCTTCTTTTATTTTTAATGCCAATAAATTAAACTCAATTGATTTTGTGTAATTTCCCAAATTCAAATAAAGAGATGCGATATTATTGTAAGTACTTGCAATTGATTTCTTTGTTCCAACGGTCGTTCCGTCTTTTAGCTTTTTTTGTCGTACACCCAGTGTTTTAAAATTATAGAGTAGGGCGTTATCAAAATCGCCCATAAAATAATAAGTGCCAGATAAATTATTGTATGCCGCTGCAATAAATTTATCATTCTTATTTTTTAAAGCTATCGCCAAACTTATTTTTGAATAGTTTAAAGCCTTTTTAAGATCAATTTTCCAGTATTGGTTGATCAGAGAATTATAAGCTACAAGCTTTACAGTATCGTGCGAATTGCTTTTTGTTATAAGCTTTAGGGTGTCAATTCTACTTTGAGAGAAAGCAATTGTTGCAAGCAATTGCAAAGCAACAGTCAAAAGGGCTTTATTGATCTTTGAAAATTGATACACTTAACACAATTATACTTTAAATTAGCCACTAAAAAAAGTGTTTGGGAGATACTTTAACTATATTCATCTATAAATAATCAAGGCTGAGGGTAAAAACGGGGATTTGTGGGCTAATACCAGAGAAGAACAGCCAAATGGAGACCTACCTAATCTTTTAACTTATTCATACTCTTATCGATGTATTTTTCGCTGGGTAAAAGCGCTTTTTGGATGCGACTGGCATAATTAATCGAGTCAATGATCTCTTTTTGTTTGTCGTCAACCAGTTTTTTTTGCTCCGAAATAATGGAGTTGGCTTTTTTCTTTTGACTGTAGGCTCTAAAAGAAATGAAAAAGAGAACAAGAATAACCACCACTACAAGGATGAGATAATTCCGTTGTTTGCTTTTAGCTAATAATTCATATTCTTTTTCCTTCAATTGCCCTTCTTTCTCTGTTACGTCGTATTTCACTTCCATCTCCAACATTTTACCTTGCAAATTTTCTATAGCTAACGAGTCGCTTATTAACTTAAATAAAACATGATTTTTATAGGCTTCGGAATCATTATTAAGCAAATGATAGGTTTGAGAAAGGTTATTTAAACAATCCATTTCTACCTCCAATAAATGTAACTCGGTTGCAGATTTTAAAGCTTTAGTAGTGGCTTCTATAGCTTCATTATATCTACCACTTTTAAGATATATTTGCCCTAAAACGCTATTGCAATTGCATAAACCATGAATTTCATTCACCGCTTGATAAATGTCAATTGATTCAAAAACTTTAGATTCTGCATTTTTTAGATCGCCTTTTTTTAGATAAATTTCTCCTACTCCAAGGATAGAATTGGCTAAGGCAGAGTTTGAATTATTTTTTTTGAAAATTGAAATTGCAATAGAGCTGTAAACCAGCGCGCTATCATACTTACCAGTTATAAGATAAAGTATTGAAAGATTATTTAAAACATTGGCATACCTGGGATAATCTTCCTTTGAAATTTGAAAAGCCCTGGCTTTATGGTAGTATTTAGAAGCTTCAGAATACTTTTTCTGACGGGATAATAAATTACCGTACATATTGTAAGAGGTAAATAATTCGTCATTAAAATTGTTTTCTATCAAATAGTTTTCATAATCGTGATAATAAGCAATGGCAAGATCATAAACACCTCTTTGAAAAAGAAACCGAACGATATCCGCATAATGCCTTTTTATACCTCTGCTAAATTTAATTTTTTTTGCAAGGTCTAGCGCGGTGAGATTCCATTCAATATTTTCTTTCGATTTAAAAACATCGTATTGCCTGGAAAGAGAATAGTATAAATTAACCTTGTTGCTATCGTCCTCGCAAGCTTTAACAAGTAAGATCAGAGAGTCTATTTTTCTTTGATTTTGAGAATAAGAGTTCATCCACCCAGTTAAAAAGAGGATACCAATTAAACAAACAAAACCTTTTCTTTTTCTCATTTAAAATCTAATTCCAATTATACAAATATCGTCAATTTGATCAAGTTGTCCCTTCCATTCAAGAAATCTACTCTTTAAAATATCTTTTTGAGCGCTTATTGGATTATTTGCAACGCTTATTAAAAACTCATTTAAACGGCGAGACTTAAACTTTCTAATGTCGGGTCCGCCAAATTGATCTCCATAACCGTCAGTATAAAGATACAAAGTATCTTCATTCGTTATATTCGTAATTTCATGTAATGTGAACGAGTCCATTCTTTCGCCTTTACCAACAGGCATCTTATCTTTAGGCAGTTCGATCATTTTATTACCGCTGATCAAAATAGGAGCGTTGTTTGCTGCAGAGTAGGTTATTTTTTTATTGACCTTATCAATGCAAACCAATATACAATCCATGCCATCCTGAGCACCATCCTGCGAAATGTGCTCAATGAGCCTATGGCGAACCTGATTCAAAATTTCGTGGGGTGCTAAAATATTTTTTTCTTTGATTGCTTCACTCAAAAAGAACATGTTAAGCAAACTCATAAACGCACCGGGAACGCCATGTCCGGTGCTATCACACACAGCAAGATAAAAATTACCATTATGCTCGGTTGACCAATAAAAATCGCCACTTACCACATCTTTTGGTTGAAAGAAAATAAAATGCTCTTTCAAATTCTCTTTTAAAATCTTTTCACTAGCTAAAAAACTTCGTTGTATTCTCTCGGCATAATGAATACTATCTGTAATTTCCTTATGCTTTGCTTCAACGAGGCGCTTTTGCTCATCTATAATTACCAGTTGATTTTGGGTTTGTTGCTCTTTGATCTCAATTATTTGTTTTTGTTTATTAGTTAATTTAAATCTCTTAAATAAAGCGAAAGTAAAAACTGTAATTATTAAAAGTATACCAATTATAATATAAATTATAAGTTGATGACGTTTTTTTTCCTCTAAACTTATGGCATTTTGAACTGCAGCTTCTGCCTTAAGTTCTGTTTCTTTTTTTTCAACCTCAAAATTTGTTTTTGTGTCACTTAATTTCGAACTGTTCTCAATATTAAACAATGTGTCGGTGAGTTGTTTAAATTTTACATGGTTTGCATAGGCTTCTTTATAGTTACCTAATCCAACTTCAACATTTGCCATGAGTTCATATCCCATGCGTAAATTATTTAGGGTATTTATATCTTTTGATAAAAGAATAACTTTTTGAGCATGTTCCTTAGCCAAAGCATAATTCTTTAAAGTAATATTCAGATCACAAATATTTATCAAATTAAGAATTATTCCTTCTTTATCATTTATTTCTTCGTCGATCTTTAGCGATCGGTTATAGTATTCTAGGGCTTTTGAATAATCTTTTTGATCGTCGTAAATAAGGCCAATATTGGTGATACACGATGATATTCCCTCCTTATCATTAAGTTCTTCGTTCAACTTTAGAGCCCGTTTATAACACTGCAGTGCTTTGTGAGACTCTTTTTGAGTTTGATACATGGTACCAATATTCAACAGATCGGCTGAAATGCCTTCTTTATCTTTTAACTCCTCATCTATTTTTAACGCCTTTGTATAGTATTCCAGTGCTTGTGCGTAGCTACCCTGAAAATCGTATATAAGGCCAATATTCGTGTAACATTTTGCTATTCCTGTTTTCGCTTTTATGTCTTCGTATATTTTTTGTGCTTTTGTAAAATGATCTAATGCTTTAGGGTAATCACCAATTGAATAATGAATAAGGCCAATATTCATGATGCTGTTGGCTGTTTTAAGTCTATTGTTCAACTTCTCACTCAAAACCAAACACTTGTTATAATAGACAATTGCTGAATCGTAACGGGCACGCTCATAATAAATTGAAGCAATACTATTATAGAGTTCAAGTTTAACCGTTTCGTTTTTATTGTTTCTTAAGCCGGTATATAAAGAATCGAGTTTTGTGTTTTGAGAAAAAGCAAAACCAAACATTTGCAAAATCAAAACCGAAATAATTATTCTAACTTGTTTATTCTTCATTTTACCTAAATAGGGGAACGCCTATTACCTTTTAAATTTTAATACCAAACACACAAACATCATCAACTTGCTCGTTATCACCCTTCCATTCTTCAAAGGTAGAATCTAATATATGTAATTGCTTTTCCATAGGTAGATGAGAATTTGTTGCCAACACTTTTTTTAATCGACTATACATGAATTTTTTGCCATCCGGCCCACCAAATTGGTCGGCATAGCCATCCGTAAATAAATACACACAATCACCTTTTTGTATTGGAATTGTATGATTTGTAAATTTCTTCATTTCACTACCAACATACGCCCCAATTGGATGTTTATCTCCTTTGTATTCAGTTAATATACCACTCCTAACAACGCAAATAGAATTTTTTGCGCCAGCAAAATGTAGTTTTAATGCATGATAGTCAATGGCAACAAACACCATATCCATACCATCTTGTATGGTACTTTTTGAGTACTCTTGACGTAATGTTTTTGATATTCCGGCATTTATAAAATCAAGAGCTTCCGAAGGTCTATTTACAGTTGGTTCGCGTTCGCAAATTCTTAAAAAATTATTACCAATTACGCTCATTAAAGCACCTGGAACACCATGCCCGGTGCAATCAGCAACGGCAACCATCATAAAACTTTCTTTGTATTTTGTAACCGCATCTGACACCCAATAAAAATCGCCGGCTACAATGTCTTTAGGTTTGTAAAGTATAAACGAGTCAGGAAATTTTTCTTTTATAACTTCATCGGAAGGCAAAATTGCTTGCTGTATGCGCTTGGCATAGGTAATACTACTGGTAATATCTTTATTTTTTTCTTCGGTTTTATTACGTTGATTTTCTACTTCAAGCTTTTGCAATAATATAATTTTATTAGCTTTTTGTTTTTGTAGATAACTTCGATACGTTATTATAGCAAAAAATACTACAAGAATAAGAATACACGACACTAAAAATAAAATCCATTTTTGCTTTTTACTTTCAATCCTGGCTTCAATTTCCTTTTTTTCCAATTCTTTTTTTGCCAACATTTCTTTTTTATCGAAATCAAATTGTAATTGCGCTTGAATAGAGTTTTTGGCATTACCATCATTATAAATACTATCGCGAATAATAATATAGGTATGATAATAATCTAATGACTTCTTAAAATTTCCTGTTTCTTCGTATAAAATACTTAAAAGCATATTTGCATCAATAATGGTCTCTGTATCGCCAATATCTGTAGCTATAGTTAATGCTTTAATTGCACAATCTTCGGCCATTTTATAGTCCTTTAGTTTTAAATAGGGCCTACTAATATCTATGTAGGTAATTTCAATATTCTCTAAACTATTTATTTCTTTTGCAAGTGTTAAAGCTTGTGTATGATATTTGATCGCCTCTTCATAATTGCCCATATCTGTATAAACAATACCAATATTATTTAGAGAATAGGTAATTTCTTTTTTATTCTTACCCAGTTGTTTAATTTTTAAGGCGGCAAAATGATACTTTAAGGCATCTGCTAACTTGCCTTGTAAGCGATACACATTACCAATATTATTAAATGAATAGCCAATATTTATTGAATCTTTTATTTTTTCTCGAATAGCTAAAGCAGCGAAATGATTTTTAATTGATTCATTATAAATTTTTAATCTCATATACACATTACCAATATTATTATAAGAATTGGCCATACCTTTTATATCTCCCAACGGCTCTCTTATCTTTAAGGCTTCTAAATTATTCTCCAAAGATTTATGATTATTACCCTGATGATAATATATATTAGCAATAAGACTATAAGACAGAGCAAGACCTTTCTTGTAGTTTATATTTAGAGCGGTATTTTTTGAAATAATTGAATAACGGTAAGCGGTATCATATAGATCATTATTAATAGCCGCTTTACAAAGATCGACTAAAACATTAACTTTAGTTGTATCTTCAGGTAAGTTTATTAAAACACGTTTTAAAGAATCTATTTCCTTATTTTGAGCAAGGCAATTAAAGAACAATACTTGTAACAAGATTAATACAGTTTGTAGATAAATTCCTTTTATTATTTTAGTCATGCAATATTACTTGTAATATATTTTGATCTTCTGGTCAAATAGCTAATTAAAAAATGGATTATCCAAAAAAATAACCCATAGTCAAATATAATTAATACTCACTTCAAATTACCCATTATTTAGCTCTTTTAGATTTTTAGATATATACTTTTCACTTGGCAATAACGCTTTTTGTATTCGTTTTGCGTAATGAATGGAATCCAAGATCTCTTTTTGTTTTTCCTCAACAAGCTCTTTTTGCATTGCTATTTCGTCTTTACTGGCGGTGAGATCCTTATTTAGTTTTAAAAGCAATGAATTAGCTTTTTTACGATTTATATTCGTCCTGACAATAAATAATGTAAGGACAATAAAAGCGATTACAAGAACAGCAAAAAAACTGATCCAGCCTTTTCTTTTTTCCAACTCTGCATTTACTACCAATTTATCTTTACTCAACAATGCAATTTCCCGTTCTTTTCTTTCTACATCAAACTTTGTTTCCATTTCCAACATATTCTCCGAATAAAGTTGTTTATCGGTAGAATCTTTTATAGCAACATATTTATTTTTGTAAAACAACGCACTTTTATAATTTTCCTTGTCTTCGTATACTTCAGACAGACCATTATAGGCATCCATTAAATATTTTTTCAGATCCATTTTTTCAGAAAAGGGAATAGATAAAAAATAATTCTTTTCTGCCTCATTTAAATTTTTCATCTTTCTATAAGTATCGGCAACATTAACATATGAAAAAGCCTGGTTCTCTTCGTTATTTATAGCAATTGCGTATTTAAGTGACATTTTTGCAGCCACAAGTGCTTTATCGTATTGTTTCCTTTTGTCGTAAAGAACAGAGTAGTTAGAGTAGACATTTATTAACCTTAAAGTGTCCTTCAGTTCAGTAAAGGTTGCAAATGCTTTATCTAAATACCAAAATGCCAAAGAGTCATCGTTTGTTTTTGTGTACAGAACCGACATGTTGATATAGGATTCGGCTAGTCCAAAAACATCGTTCTCTTCTTTTTCAATTTCAACCGCTTTTTGATGAAATTCAAGCGATCGGGTATAATTCTTTTTTGCAGATAACACCACCGCCAGATTACTGTATAAACTTTTCATTGCGGTCGTGTTCTTCATTTTTTCAGAAAGACCGGTTGCAAGCAAAAAATAATTGATACAACTATCCAGATTGTATGTCAAATAAAATACTGAACCTAAGCCATTATAACTTCTTGAGAGACCAAAGTCGTCTTTAATTTTAATCTGAATGGATATTGCTTTTCTATTACAGTTAATGGATTCAGCATATTTACCCTCTGCTGTTAAAAGCATGCCCAAAAGATTATTGGCATCGGCAATCCCAAGATCGTACTTAACTTTTTCAGAAAGTTCCAGCGAACCTATTGCGTATTTTTTTGCTTCTTCAACATGATTACGTCTTAACTTATTTGAAAGCTGTAGCATTTTACGTATTCGGGTAGTGTCGTTTGGTGCGCTTTCAATTACTTTTTTTAAAGAATCGATCGTTCTATCCGACTGGGAATAAAACGAAAATGAAAAGAACACTAAGATCAGAACTGATACTAAATTCTTCATGTTATTTGTTTTTTACTAAACATTATCTTCCTTCCCGCTTTGCAATTTTTTTAAACTCTTATCAATATATTTCTCGCTTGGCAACAGTGTTTTTTGTATACGTCTGGCATAATTAATAGAATCCAATATTTCTTTTTGTTTTCCTTCTAAAATATTTTTTTGATTAGATAGAATAATATTGGTCTTTTTCTTTTGGCGGTAATTAATTATCGCAAAAATCGCTAAAAAAGAAATTAAAACAAGACCTATTACAATAGAGATATTAACCCGTTTTTGCTGGAGAATAACAAGGTCCTTATTCTTTAACTTCTCTTCCTGTACTTCAATTTCCTTTTGTTTACTTTCGTTTTGATATTTAGCTTCCAGTTCCTGGATCTGTTTTAATTTTTGCTCATCATAAACCGTTTTAACTATAGATAAATATTTAGACTGGAATTCAAATGCTTTTTGATAGTTGTTTGTTTTTGAATAAATGAATGAAGATACCTGATAAGCAAATTTCATGCTTTCACGATTATTTATAGCCTCGGCCACTTTTAAACCTTTCTCAGCATACTCCATTGCTTTTTTTGAATCACCGTTCTTTAAATAAATATCTGCAAGATTGCAACTTGCATCCGCCAACCCGCTATTATTATTTGTTTGCTGGCAGATCTCTATTGTTTTCAATCCGGCATCAATGGCAGTCTTATAATCCTTCAGCATCACACTAGCAGTTGAAATGTTTGAAAGGCAAGTAGCTATCATCGGGGTATCATGCGCTTTTTCATAATAACTTAAAGCGTTCTTAAAATTATCAATGGCTTTTTTTAATTCGCCTTTAGACCCGTAAACAATACCAAGCCCGATCAACGCAACACCTGACTGGTTAGGTGCATCAATGGTTTTACTAAACACATATGATTTCTCGTAATACAACAGGGCATTATCAAACTCTTCACGGTCGGTATAAATTGTACCAATATTAGCTAAACAGGAAATAATAGAGACCGTGTCTTTTATTTTTTCATTGATATCAAGCGCTTTACGCATATAAATCAAAGCAGTATCAAAGACACCTGTCTTTCTATAAAAGTTAGCAAAGTCCTCATAGATATCTGCTACAATGTTTTCATCATTCTCTTTTTTAGAAAGTTCTATACATTGAAGAAATAATTTTCTTGAGGTCGCGTAGTCATCAACTAAACGGTAATAAACGGCAAGATAATTGAGGGAATATAAATATTGAAGCGAATAATTATTTTTTTTAGAAAGTTCTAAAGCCTTATTAAAATACACAAATGATTTGGGCATATCCCTTCGCAAGCAGGTCTGCCCAATTTTATTATACAGGCGTATCTTTTCTTTGTCGCGTTGGGCGGTGTCTGCACGTTTTATAAGACTATCAACATCAATGGAACCAAACGCGTTAACGCCTAAGATCAATAGAAGAAATAAAACTATTTTTCGCACGCTTAAGAGCCTCATTATTACTAATTACAATTTATTTGGTCTTTTTATTAGATCCTTATTCCAATTATGCAAACGTCGTCCACTTGTTCTAAATCACCTTTCCACGCCTTAAACTCACTAACCAGTAATTCTGTTTGCTTATTCATTTCTTTTGTAGAGTTGGTCAACAAAAGATCATTTAACCGTTTATACTTGAATTTTTTTCCTTTATCGCCACCAAACTGATCAGCAAAACCATCGGTATATAGGTATAAAACGTCGCCTTTATTTGCCTCTATATTAAATAAGGTAAAGTCGTTTGTTTTCTCGCCTTTACCAACAGGCATTTTATCTTTTGGCAATTCAATTATTTTACTTTCCCTTATTAAAATTGGTTCGTTATTTGCAGCAGCGTAGGAAATTGACCTATCATTTTTATTTATACAAATTAAAATGGCATCCATTCCGTCCTGTTGTCCATCGCTGCCAATACTTTCAATTAGTCTTTTCCTAACATAATTTAATACCTCGTTTGGCAAAACAATGTTTTTTTCTTTAATCGCTTCGCTTAAAAAACCAATATTTAATAAACTCATAAAAGCCCCGGGAACTCCATGACCTGTGCTGTCACACACCGCTAAGTAAAACTTACTCTCATGTTCGGTTGCCCAGTAAAAATCGCCACTCACAATATCTTTTGGGTTAAAGAAAATAAAATGTTCAGGTATATTGCGTTTTAGTATTTCACTATTTGCAAGCAAGGCATACTGTATTCTTTTAGCATAGTTAATGCTATCAATTGTTTCTTTTTGATGCTCTTCAATTAAATGTTTTTGCGACTCAACTTCTTTCTTCTGCTCAGAAATGATCACATTAGCTCTACGTTGCTTTTTTAAACCATTAAAAATAAAAAAAGCTAAAAAGGAAACGATAATTAAACCAACGACAATAAAATAAGAAATTAATTTTTGTTGCTTAATAGTTGCTGTAGATAATTTATTTTCTGTTTGCAGAAGTTTGTTTTCTTTCTCTTTTTTTTCAGTTTCGTACTGCGTACTTAATTCGTGAATAATTTTGGAATTTTTCTCGTTAAACAGGCTATCATTAATTTCAAAAAATTTAACATGAAATTCATAAGCCTTTTTATAATCTCCAATTTTTGAATATATTTTTGAACAGGTTTCATAAGCAATCTTTAAATCATCAAAGGCATCCGTCTTCTCAAACGTTTTTAAACCTTTCTCCATTAATTCAATTGCTTTTTTCTGGTCATTAATTTCAGAATAAACTCCTGCAAGTTCAATGTATTGCGATCCCACACCACTCAAATCGCCAATTTCTTCCTTGATCACCAACGACTTGTTATAATATACAATTGCCTCTTTTAAATTATTAAGCTTATAATAAACACCGGCAATATTTCCATAACTTCCGGCTACTCCTTGTTTATCATCCATCTCTAACCGAATCTTCAAAGATTTATTAAGATAATAAGAAGCGCTGTCATATGAAGCTTCATCATCATAAAGTAAGCCCAGGTTATTATAGGCATTTGCTATCCCTTGTTTTCTATTTGTTTTTGAATAGATTGTTATTGCTTCTCGAAACATTTTTTTTGCTTCAGAAAACTTTTTAATTGTAACGTATACATTCGCTAAATTATTAAAATTAGAAGCTTTTCCTTTTTCGTTACCTAATTCATTATTAATTTTTAAAGAGTTAAGATGATATTTAATAGACTCCGAAAAGTTTCCGTTTTCAAATTCAACTGTTCCCAAATTATTATAAGCCATGGTCATACCAAGTTTATTATGAGAATCAAAAAAAACTTTCAGTGCCTTTAAAAGAAATAATTTTCCATTTTTATAATCTCCCTGGCTTGAATAAGAGAAACCTTCTACGCCATATGATTCGGCTTTGCCGATGTTAAAGACTTCAATTTCTCTGAATGCTAACTGTTTTTTTTCGCCTAAAATTTTATCAATGAATTTAATGCAATCTTCTGAAGTGGCTCTTGCCTGATCATACGACCCGGTGTGCAAATAGACCTTGCTTAATGTATTTAAGAGCTTTACTTTAGTGGTATCCGACTTTTCGATCTTTGTAACATAGATGAGTGAATCAATCTCTTTTTGCGATTGCGCCCTAAAAAAAAATGGTAATAAAATTAAGAGCAGAATCGCACTTTTCATGGCTTTAAATTTTCTAATTATCGCTCTTGAAATAATTTAACGTATAAAATCGTTTAAGTTATTTTTGATCCTTTTTCTTCACCATAGTTAAAATTGTAGCAATACCAACTGTTTGACCGGCCTGGTCAACAGCATCATATTTTTCAAGCACGTCCATTGAACTTGCATCATAAATATCAACTACCCATTTTACTATACCAACTTTAACTTCGGTACCATTAGCAGCAGTTAAAGGCTTATCATTTTCAATTTTTTCTTTACAGGTAAATTTCACACCAATGGTCATGCCAGGGTAAATTGGTTTTGTAAAGCGACATTCATCAATTCCATAGTTTAATAATACCGGACCTTTTGGTGGATCAACAAATAGACCTGCTGCTTTAGATAAAATAAAGTAACCGTGTGCAACGGTGCGTTTAAAAATAGTTCCATCCAAAGATTCCGGTTGCAAATGCGCATAAAATTTATCGCCACTTACATTGGCAAAATTCACAATATCTTCTTCGCTCACCGTATGGGTAGGGGTAATGGTTGTTTCACCAACCTCCAGGTCTTCGAAATATTGACGGAATGGATGAACATCTTTAATTATTTGTTTTGCACCAACCTGGTAGCTGTTTAATATAGCCGTGATCATTGTTGGCGAACCTTGTATGGCGGTACGTTGCAGGTAATGGAAAACGCCACGTTTACCACCCATTTCTTCGCCACCGCCAGCGCGACCAGGACCACCATGCACTAACATTGGCATAGGAGAACCATGGCCGGTACTTTCTTTAGCACACTCGGCATTCAACACTAAAATACGGCCGTGCATGCAAGCCGCTCCAAGTGTATACATGCGCGCAATTTTTGCGTCGGCTGTAATAATAGAACTTACCAAAGAACCTTTGCCCATTTTAGATAATTGAATGGCATCGTCCATAGTTTTGTATGGCATAATGGTACTCACCGGGCCAAATGCTTCAATATTATGGCAGTCGGTATTTTTAAAAGGACTATCATTATAAAAAATAATTGGCGGCATAAATGCGCCTTTATTTTTATCGGCACCTTTAACTTCAAAATTCTCGAAGCTGCCAATGATTATTTTTTGTGTTTTGCTTAACAGCTCAACTTTTTCTTTTACTTCAATTAATTGTGATTTGCCGGCTAAGGATCCCATGCGCACGCCTTCAACATTAGGATCACCAATAATATTTTGTGCTAAGCGTTTACCTAAAGCTATTTGCACGTCCTCTACCATATTCTCAGGAACAATGATACGACGCACGGCAGTACATTTTTGCCCGGCTTTAGTTGTAATTTCTCTTGCAACTTCTTTAATAAAAATATCAAACTCCGGCATAGCAGTGGTAACGTCGGTTCCAAGCACGCAACAATTTAACGAATCAGCTTCCATATTAAAATGAACTGCTTCTTCTAACAGACGCGGATGTGATTTCAACATTTTTCCTGTTGAGGCGGAGCCTGTAAACGTAATAACATCCTGACTTTGCACATGATCTAAAATGCCGCTGGCGCTGCCACAAATTAATTGCAAAGCACCTTCCGGTAAAATTTTACTTGCAATTATTTCCTTAACAACCGCTTCGGTTAAAAATGAAGTAAGCGCTGCGGGCTTTACTATTGCAGGAACACCGGCCAACCAGTTAACAGCAACCTTTTCTAACATGCCCCAAACAGGGAAGTTAAAGGCGTTGATGTGAATAGCGACACCTTCTTTTGGCACGCAAATGTGGTGACCAATAAATGTGTTGTTCTTTGAAAGGCGCGCTACATCGCCATCATAGCAAAATGTTTCGTTAGGGAACTGGCGGCGCAAAGAGGCGTATGCAAATAAATTTCCAATACCACCTTCAATATCCACCCAGCTATCAACACGGGTGGCACCTGTAGCCCAACTTACTTTATAAAAATCTTCCTTTTTGCTTAAAAGGTGCATGGCCAGGGCCTTTAGCATTAAACCTCTTTCCTGAAAGGTCATTTTGCGGAGCTTTGGTCCGCCAACTGTACGCGCATACTCGCACATCTTAGCAAAATCAAGCCCTTTGCTGCTCGCCGTAGCAAAAACATCACCGGTAATAGCATTAAATAATTCCTGTCCGTTGTCAGCCCCGGCAACCCATTGGCCACAGGCATAGTTATATAATTTGTTCATTTTTAAGATAAAATTTGAATCATAAATATAACAATAAACGTGACAATTCTTTTCAAAAATCTATTAAAAAAGCAGAAATAAAAACTTACATAAAATAATGCACAAACCCTTGCTAAGTCTAACATTTACAAGGGAATACAAATTGTATTTTTATGTTCAATTAATTCTGCTATTTTTGTTAGTAATGAACCCCATAAGTAAATTTAAGAGCTATATTATTGGTGATGCGTTGTTAAGGACAGAAGACCCTTTTCAACAGGTAAAAGTGCAGGTTCTGTTTAATTTTACGCTCTTTTTTCTTGTATTAAATATACCTTATTCTATTGTTTCTTATTTGCAGAGTACTTTTCATTTTGCACTAGCCATGTCGTCATCGCTGGCACTTGCCGCTGTTTTTGTAATTCTAAAAAAAGTAAAAGACATTAAATGGGCTGTATATTTTTATATTCTTAATCACCTGATACAAAATTTTATACATTTTATTATTAATAATGGTATAATAGAATTACAGGGGATTTTGTTCTTTTTACTAATAATATTGTTTGGCTTTTTGCTTGTTGATAAGGTCTTCGGCTTTTCTTTGCTTTTATTTGTTCTTGTTATGTATTTTATTGGTACGTATAATACACAAAGTGCCCATGCGCTTTTTTCTGTTCCCGACAGGTACGGAGATCCGACCAACGAGCAGGTAAGAACTTATTTTACTGTTATACCGCTTTTGCTTAACGCTTTTCTCATTAGCCAATTTGTTGGGGCAAAACAAAAAGCTGAACAAAAAATTAAAGAGCAAAAAATTCAATTGGAGCTGGCCTATGAAGAAATGACCGTTCAAAAACATGATATTATTTCGAGTATCAATTATGCACAAAAGATCCAGTTGGCTGTTTTACCAGCGTTAGAAACCGTCTCGCGAAATATTCCTCAATCATTTATTTTATACAAGCCAAAAGATATTGTGAGCGGCGATTTTTACTGGTTCTATGAAATTGATAAAGATAATTACATTATTGTTTGTGCCGATTGCACCGGCCATGGAGTACCCGGAGCTTTTATGACCGTGATAGGAAGTAATCTTTTAAATCAAACTGTTATTGATAATAAGATCTATCAACCAAAAGATATACTGGTTGAAGTGAACCGGCTTTTGAATTCAACGCTTAAACAGGATAAAGAAAAAACCGGGGTGCAGGATGGGATGGACCTCTCGCTTTTAAAGGTAAACAGAACTACCAAGGAACTGATCATTACGAGTGCCAAAAGACCTGTGGTATTTATTCGTGATAACCAATTGCAGGAGATAAAAGGAAATAAATCGTCTATTGGAGGAATGAGAGAGGGAGATAAAAAATTTGAAGAGGTAAAAATAAATTATAGGGAAAACGATCAGTTCTATTTTTTTACAGACGGCTATCACGATCAGTTTGGAGGCGACAAAGGAAAAAAATTCTCGACCAAACGACTTCGCGAAGCGCTTCTTGAAATTCATGGATTGTCAATTGCAGAACAAAAACAAAGGCTGGACCATATCATTAACAAATGGATGGGTAACCTAGAGCAGGTAGACGATATTTTGATAATGGGCATTAAACTTTAGGCATTTATTTAGGTAATTTAAGAAATTTTAAGAACTTTGATTTGAGTTCCGCACCATTTTTGAAATAAAAATATAAAAACCCAATATGAAAAAAATACTTTTACAACTCTTAGTAGTTATTGCAATTACATCAAGCCTTACAGCTCAGGAAGGTAAGATCATTATCAGGAACGCGTCTAACAGCTATCCTAAATTCATAGCTTCTTTAAATGGCATTCGTTTGTCAAACGATTACAACTCAATATCCACATTTTCATACTTAGATGATAACTCGTATCGTTTAAAAGTATTACAAGCAGGCTCGGCCAACGTGCTTAATTTTGCAATTGCCAGCGAACCAAAATACCTTTCAAAATACGTTATTACAAAAGATAATGTTGGTAATTACACGGTTATTTTAGAGAGTAAATCATTAATTCTCGATGATGTTGAAGCAACAGTATCGGCCACGGTAGCAGAGATACCGCGCACACCATCTGTCACAAATACACCTTCGGTGATCCCAACCACATCGGTTGTTGTAACCAACATATCAGCTGCAGAATTTAACGAGCGACTTGGAGCGGTTAAGAAAACAAGTTTTGATGACAAACGATTGGAAAAAGCGAAACAGGTATTTGATGACGAAATTTTAAACACCAACCAGATCATTGAAGTGGTAAAAGTTTTTTCGTTTGACGACGCGAAAGTAGATTTTGCAAAATGGGCTTATGCCGATTGCATTGATAAAAAGAATTACTACAAGTTAGATGATCAGTTATCTTTTGGAAATTCGAAACAGGAGTTGAGCGATTTTATTAAAAAGCAACGTAAATAATTTTTTACTTCTGCTTTATAACATTCTTGAGTTTATTTTCAACGACGAGGTACAGTACGATATCAGGTTTTAAACTGTCAATTATTTCCTGGTTCAAACCATATATCCAGTCGTCGAAAATAACTGTGCAACTTTTACATTGTTCTGCAATGTAAGGAAATGCTTTTTTACAAAAAGAATCCCTTATTATTAAAACAACGGGCAAGCTATCATTTCCGGTGCTGCGGGTGAGTTCAAATTCGTCAGGATACACAAAATCTTTAGGTGCTTTAAACCTGTTAAGTTGCTGTTGCGCAGTTTTAAAACCCATAATGGGTGTTGGTTTAAAGTTATATTCGGAAACTTCTTTTTCGATGGAGAACATTTTTGCAATATTTCCGGGCTCGTCTTTTTCTTTTACAACCGGATATTGTTTTTGATCGAGTAGACGTACATGATTGTTTATCTTTTTAAACTCTTTTAATATGGCATTCACCGCTGTAAAGGCGCCAAAATCATTCCAATGATTGTCTGTTTTGTAATAAGTCTCATATTCTTTTTTAGCATCTGTTAAAGGCGAGTAAAGATCTATTACCGGTATGTTCTTCGCTTGCAAATGAGCGAATAATTGTTTGCCGTAAGGTTTGGTGTTTGACTGTATAACATGGTCGGGCATATACTCTGAATAGATATTGGATTTATTAGGAACAATAGCAAAAAAGAGTTTTCCATTATTTTTTTCAATTATTTCTTTTCTTCTTTTTAGTTCATTTGTATATCTATCAAGTTCTTCGTCAGTAAACAACTCCGTACCAGTATAGGTTTTTATTTCTTCACCTGTCATAAAGTACCAGCCATTTTTACCAACCATTGCTTTAAACAAAACAGGGCTACTTCTAAAAACAAAAACATTTAAATGATTATAAAAGAAAATAAACCTGTTCCTTATACTGATATTATCGTTTAAATAAGCTTCAAGAGCAGGGCTTATATTTTCACCTTTTAATTTTTTAAGGTCAGGAAAAGTTTTAATTCGGCGGTTCTCGTTGCTACTAATATCTGGCACTATGCCAATAAAATTATTTACCAGTGGAAATGATATAAAAGCAATAAAGCCTATTATCAATATGTAATGCTTTTTATTCATTAAAACTGGTAATAGATAAATGGGTTATACGTGCCTGACATCAGATAAACCGCACTAAAGAACAAAACTGCAAATAAAAAGCAGGTCCGCACTACACTGGCAATGGAAACCTTTTCTTTATTTGTTCTTGGTAAATATTTATGTAGGTTAAAAGAAAGAAAGATCGCAAGCACTAAAGCAGTAAACATATCCGTTGTAAAAAAACTGGACACAAGATGGAATTTCAAATCGTTGGTTGTATCAAATAAACTTTTCCAATAACTCATTGCGTAACTCATGTTATCCGCTCTAAAAGGGATCCAGGCCAGGAGGACGATAATAAACGTGTAACTCCTCTGAAAAAAAGAGGGGATCTTTAAAAGTATTTTATCAAAGCCTAATTTTTCAAAAAGTAAAAAAGAACCATGAATAATTCCCCAAACAATAAAAGTATAATTAGCACCGTGCCAAAAACCGGTCAACAAAAAAACAATGCTTAGATTTAACAGCGTGCGTAATTTGCCCTTTCTATTACCACCTAATTCTATATATACATAATCTCTAAAAAAGCTTGAAAGGCTTATATGCCAACGTTTCCAAAAGTCTTTAATGCTTGTGGCAATATAGGGCAAATTAAAATTCTCAGGAAACTCAAAACCGAATAGTTTACTTAAACCGATTGCCATATCAGAATAGCCACTAAAATCAAAATAGATCTGAAAGGTGTAACATAAAGCTCCTGCCCAGGATAATAACATGCTCATGCTGTCCGGATTTTGGTGAAAGCTCTCATCAGCAAGCCGGGCCAGAGTATTGGCAATTAGGACTTTTTTTCCAAGACCAATAATAAAACGTTCAACGCCATTACCAAATTGCGCTACATCAAATTTCCGGTTAAGTAATTGTGGTGCAAAAACCCTGTAGCGTATAATTGGTCCGGCCACTAACTGACTGAAAAGAACAATGTACAAGGCCATATCAAAAATATTTTTTTGTGCCGGTGATCTTTTATAATAAATATCAATCAGATAGCTGATAGCGTGGAAGGTATAAAAGGAAATACCAATTGGTAAAATGATCTCATTTAAAATAATGGGCGCACCGTTCACAATGTTTAACACGGAATTTAAATTGTCTACTAAAAAGCCCGCGTATTTAAACCAAATAAGCAGTGCTAAATTGCCGCTAATACCAATAAACATAAGCGTTTTAGAGCTGTTGCTCTCAATAGCTTTACCTATAAAGTAGTTAAATACAATCGAGCATAAAAGAATGAGCGTAAAAAAAACACCGCCCCACAAAAAGAAAATAAAACTAAAAAGCAGAAGGATAAAATTTTTAGCTTTTATACCGGGCGCTAAAAAATAAAACAATAAAAGTAAAGGTAAGAAGTAAAACAAAAATAGGGTTGAACTAAAAATCATTTACATATTTTTGAGAAAAATTATTCTTTCACCTCTATAATTTGCGGAGAGATAATAAATTTACTGATCAGTTTTTCTATTTTTTCGTTTAATACAGATGTAAAAACCAAATGCTGGCACTTTGGTAAACTCAGCGCCAAACGGTCTATCTGTCCTTGCCACCGGTTCTCGATCATGCTTTCGGCATCATCAATAACAAAGAGCTTTATCTTATTTAAATTTAATGTTCTTTTAAAATAAATATCCATTATTCTATTGGCGGTACCAATTACAAGATCAACACCGGCATAAATATCTACCGTTTGATCGTCTATCTTTCCTTCTTCAAAAATGGCCAGCGCTCTAAGATCTGTTTCCCTGGTCAATAATTTAAACTGCTCCAACATGGCCAGGGCTTTTTCTTTATTGGCTACCAATATCAATGCTCTTGGCGGATCCTCAAAAGCATATTGTAATTTTTGAATCGCACTAATAACCGCAAGACTCGATCTGCCTGAATTTAAAGGGCCAATGCCAATAACATCAAAACCTCCGTTTATTTTTGGCAAACATTTTAATTGCAAAGCTTTTGGCTCTTCAAAACCATTTAGCGTTAAAGCCTGAGAAAGTTTTTTATGTAATTTTTCCTTGAACATGAAAGGTAAAGATAATCAATTCTTTAAGCAATAAACTTATAACCTACACCCCTGATAGAATGAAAGTGGGCCGGCTCTTTGGGATTTGCCTCAAAGTATTTTCTAAAATTTAAAATATAATTATCAATAGTACGCGAAGAGGCGTTCTCATTCACATCCCAAAGCTTTTCGATGATCTCGTCGCGCGAAATAACTTTGTTAGCATTCTCGGTCAATAATTTTAAAAGGCCAATTTCGCGTTTGGATAGGGTAGAGTAGGAGCCGCTAACATCCTTGATCTCAAAGGTCTCAAAATTTATACTGCAATCATTAAAATTAAAAACAGCAGGTGTTTCTTTTTGCGTGCGCTTAATTAAATTACTTACCCGTAATAACAATTCTTCAAGATCAAAGGGTTTTGTGATGTAATCATCTGCGCCCAATTTTAATCCTTCTATCTTATCGGCAATCTGGTTCTTTGCAGTTAAGAAAATGATCGGAACAGCGGGGTTAAGCACTTTAAACGCTTTACAAAGTTCAAAACCGTTTATTTCGGGTAGCATTACATCCAGCAGCACCAAATTAATTGTGCTATGCTCTGTTTTAAATAGATCAAGCGCCTGCTTACCACTTTTTGCAATTGTAACCTTATAGTTCTCTAACCGCAGGTTAAGCGCAATGGTCTCTGCCAGACTTTCTTCATCTTCAACAACAAATATGTGAGGTTGCGCCATTAATGCGGAATAAGTATTTGGTATGATACGCCAAGTTCGTTATTTATTTCAACTTTTCCATCCAGTTGTTCTGCCAACATATAAATAAGCTGCATGCCCAGGTTAGAGTCACGCTTTACATCAAAATTAGGTTTAAAGCCAACACCGTTATCTTTTACCGTCATTCTGTAAAACTGTTCGGTATCTATCATTTCAATAGTAATTGTGCCTTCATTAGAAGGAAAGGCGTATTTGTAGGAATTGCTTATTATCTCATTTAGAATTAAACCCAAAGGTATCATATGGTCTATATCAAAAAATAAACCGGTTTCAATATTAAAATTAAATTTCACACTCGAATCATTCTTTGACAGGGAATGTTCTATGCCCTTGCTTAAACGCTCAACATAATGGCTTATCTCTATCTTTGAAAGATCTTTAGAGGAGTAAAGCATTTCGTGCACTAATGCCATAGAGTTAATACGGTTGCGGCTTTCGATAATAAGATCGAGGTAACGTTTATCTAAAATATTCTCAGATTGCAAATTGAGTAAACTTGAAACTATTTGCAGATTATTTTTTACACGGTGATGGATCTCTTTTAATAATTGCTCTTTTTCTTTTAATGATATAGTGGACGTTTCCAGTTCTTCGCCCAACATGTTAACACCTGCACCAATAGCATCCAGGGTTTCATTTCCAATTACCGAAGTTTTTTTAGAAAAGTCGAAACGGGCGTAAGACATGATCACGTCAAGAATTTCTTGTACACGTTCGGAGTTATTATCTTTTATTTTACTTGACATTTATAGTACGTATTTTTTTAACCATTTAATTGCTTCGGTCTCATCATCAAATAATCGTGCCGGAACCGCAGGTTTGTTTAATCCCATAAAAAAATTTCCAATTACCCGGCTTAATGGCGATTTAACCATTACGGCAAATGAAGTAATTTTAGTATCACGGCCATGTGTAGAAAAATGGTTACGTGCCTCGCGCTCCATAGACTTAATATTTCGGGCATCAATTAACAGCGGAAACTTTCTATCTACAAATAACGAAGAAACGGCCACAGAGTTTTCTATTGCCTCTTTCAATGTGATCTCTGCAAGTGGTTTGGTTTTGGTGCGGGCAATTCCATCGTCACCCATCCAGGTCCAAAATACGGAGAGTTCAATGGCGTTTTTTGGGGGATCTAGAGTTTCCATGTAACGTTTAAAACGTTAAATGTAATTAATTAATAAATTTAACAAAGCATTTATTGTTTTTTTTATCAATGTGTAAATGTTTATTTAATGATATTTTAATGAAAATATTTGCGCCCTAATTATTTAACACAAAATCCGCAATTATTGAGTTAGATTTATGAATTGGAAAGAACAGAAATTGAAATATATACCGATGGCAGTTGCCATACCCAGTCGCTTTACGGTGCCTGGGCTGCATTGATCTTTACCAATGGAAAAAAGCAGATCTTAAAAGGCACAGAAAGCGGCACTACGCATAACCGAATGGAATTGATGGCGGTTATAAAAGCAATAGAACTATTAGATACAATGGGCTTTAAAAATGAACTATTGAATATTTATTCAGACAGCCAGTATGTAATAAATTTAAGAAGTAGAAAAGAAAAACTAGAATCAAAGAATTTTATAAGTAATAAGGGAACACCCATTCAAAATAGCGACCTGGTGCAAACCTTATTAGCGCAGATAAGCAGCCACACTATTAATTTTGTTAAAGTAAAAGCGCACCAAAAGCCGGATGGTACCGATAATTTTAATAGGGAAGTAGATAAAATAGTTCGTAATTTAGTAAGAGCGAATGGCGGAAAAAATGACTGAATCAAAAGACCCTTTACACGGAAAAACATTAGAAATGATCATCAACCATCTGGTGCAATATTATGGTTGGGATCATATGGGAACAAAAATTAATATTCGTTGTTTTAACGAAGATCCAAGTGTAAAATCGAGCCTTACCTTTTTAAGAAAAACACCTTGGGCCCGAAAAAAAGTGGAGGAGATGTATGTTCATTTAATTGAAAAACAAAAGAAGTAGAATTTAAAACGAGTATTATTTTCTACATTTTACTTTCCACATTTATTCTATTCCCCTTAATTTCCCCACAAACACAGGCTATTTCTTTAATTGATCCTGTTGGTCTGATTCTTGAAATATAATAAGGACATAAACCTTATTTTAATCGATTTTATAAATGGAAAACGCAGAATTAGCGAATCTTGAAAAAAAAGTAACGGCATTAAAATGCAGTAACCGTGCAATAACTGAAATGATAAACCTGGTAGATGAAATTTATATTCTACTGGATGAAAATCATCATATTAACCAATTTAGTAAACGGTTAAGTTTTGCAAAAAGTAACCTGGCAAGTATTGATACAAACGAAAGCCAAAAAGAAGAAATATTTACAGAGTCGAAGAAAGAACTACTTGCAATAATAAAAGAGAGCTCAGAGCTCGTTTAAAACAAAAAATTATGACACTAGAAGAAGCAAAAGACCTAATTGTAAAGAACTACGATAAGTATTTTAATAAAACCATTTATTTTCAGGCAAACGGCACTAAATTAATTATAAAGGCAATAGATGTTACCAAAGATGACAATGGTGACTACGATGCCACCTGTTATACCGAAGATGCAAATGAAGAAGATGCTAATTTTGAGAACGGCATCTTTGCACACCGCAGTTTAACAGATGTTATAGAGAACGGTAAATTGATCTGATCTTAACGCTTTTTACGGGGGCCTTTTTTCTCGGCGCCTTGTTTAACTGTTTTTTTTCTGGCTGTTTTTTTAGGCGCGCTCTTTTCTGTTGCTGCCACTTTTTTAATTTTTAAATGCTGCATTATTAATTCCGTATTAGAAATTAATGTTTTAAGCATTTCTTTTGTTCCTTTGCTCATGGCTTTTAATTTTACTTTAAATGTAATTAAAAAGCAGTATAATTAAAAGTTATCCTTAAAATTTAATATTGGCTTAAACGCAGCTACAGTTGCTATTGTCAAATATCCCTTTAAACGGCTTTCATTAGTGAAACCGGATCTTTAAACGATCTTGTTAAGATGAAATAAAAGCGACTCAAAATGCTTTTCGTACTCGCGGGTAAAACCGGCAGTATTATAGTCTTTTGGTGCTGTGTGTGCCAGCTCTTCAAAATTGCGGAGCATAAAATTATAATCCTGCGGATCGAGTTTTGCCAAAAATAATTTGTGGTTGCTCTCTAATAAACTTACAATTTTAAGGGCAGAGCGGTGATTGGGTTCTTTTTTAAGCTCTTTAATTTCGTCTATTATACCATTAATGCGGATCATGTGTAAAGCTAGGGATTTTAATGGAACGCAGATGACTCTGACTTCTGTTGACCTAAGAGTCGTTATGTCAAAAAGCTTAGGTATGTGAGAGAGGGTCGGGTTGGCTTTATTTTAACATGATTGACAAAGGTAATTTACATAGCATTAATCTTAACTAATTGCATTACGGTTAAGACGACCAATAATTACTATTACAAAGAATATCAAAAAACATTTGAAAAAGATTCAATTAGTGGTTTTTTCTCAAAGCAAAACGGTCACGTATTATATTAGGGCAGGCTATCAAAAAATAATTTCAAAAAGCTTGACTTCCATAAATAACTAACTTTTATATTATCAAACCCTCCGCTAAAAACCCCCATAAAAAAAGATTGAGGGACTGGATATACAGAATTTAGCGCTGTTATCGTTGGGAAACTACTACTTATAAAATAAACTGGCGAACCTGACATTCCATGATAACCTTCAGTATCAATATATATAATGGGCAGTTTTTCAGGGTCTAATGCTGGTTCGGATGCTATTAATCCAGACTTCCAAATTGGCAAATTTGATAATTTCATTCCATTTGGAAACCCAATTATAAAAACTCTTTCTGTTGGACTCAAAATCACTGAATCGGGAGTGGCTTTATAGTTTACTGGAAACACATTAATACCTATTGTATCTTTTAAAGGTAAAGCAACAACATCTATTCTATTGTCATCGATCCTGACTCCTTTCCACATGGTGTCTTGTCGTAGCGTTAGCTGTTCCGTTTTTTCAACAAACTCACCTAATTTTTTACTGTGGTGAGTAATTTTAATCTTATTAGGAGACGCGAATATTCCAGGTTCAAATCTGCCTGTAAATGGGTTTCTGCCGGTAACCACATGCCAATTTGTAACTAAATAATATCGAGTTTTAGATTTAATAATGAAGCCAGTAGCACTTCCCAATTGCAAATCGTCAAAAAAAATAGATACTTGTAAACTTTGCAGGCTTTCGATTTTTCTAATTTCTTGTCCAAAAAAAGAAGCAACAATACCTAGTTGAATTGATAAGGCTAATAAATATTTCATCCGACTAAGTTACCCAAGTTAAGCGAGATATTTACCTACTGCTGGCAGTAGGTGTGTAGGCACAAAAGTTGCGGTATAATATGGTAGAACTGTTAAAATAGGTGCTAAAAATAGACGTGAAGAAGATATTAACGGTAAAAATGTTTAAAAAGTGACTGAAGGTAGTAACATTAATGAACCTTTGTATTATATTTGCGTATAACCAAACACACACGAGCAGTTTAGCATTTTTAATTTATACATAAATTAAAGGCAAAAAACATGGTAATTGATTTTCATAATCAACATTCTTTAAGAGAGACAGAAAATCTTTCAAAAACTTTAACACTTTTAAAGCGCACTAATGATAATATTAGGTTATTTGTTGGCTTAATAGGACTTTTAAGTGTTGTTATTGCAGTGTCTCCAATATTTTTATTCATAGTTTGGAGGCTTACTGTTATAACCTCCAAAATGGCGAAAGAAATGAGTGTCTTTAAACAAGATATTTCATCAAAATTAAGATCTGCTTCTACAAAATATGAAGATTTAGTTTCATTAGAAGAGAGCATTTTTAGCATATCTACTAAATTAGAACCTCTAGCATATTTAAAAGCACAGAAAACACCTAAAATTTTTAATAAATTATTCAATAATCTTAATTTAATGAATAGGGAATTAAAGGAGATGCTTTCGTTAATTAGAACCTCTTATGTATATAATAAAGCTGATTTAGGGCTTTCTGAATCTGAATTTATAGAGTATAAGGCACAATTCAAAGATTTGGAAGATATTTGGAACTACGACCAGTCAAAAGAAGATAAAGAACTTGTCTTCAATCATAAAAAACAGCTTAGATAAAAATTAAGTATGTTGAAGTTTAAAGAGGGCGATGTAATTGCCTTGCCCTTTTTTCCCAATCAAGAAAACAAAAATGAAGGTTATGCTAGGTTTGTCTTAATCGTAGAAGTATTTAGTGATAGTTATTCAATAATTCCTTTTACAAAACAATTACACCAGGCTAAGAATTACAATAAATGTATTGAAATTAAAAAAGATGATCCATTGGGTAAGAAAATGGGCTTGATTTATGATTCAATTTTAATGATTGACCGGAGAATGGAAATAAAAAAGATTGCAGCTAAACCACCAGTAATTGGAAATTGTGGAGAAGATTTTTTGGAACAAATTCAAAATTATTAAATCAAACCCTTACAGAAATGTAGGGGTTTTTTGTTATAATTTTATGTAGCCCAATAAAAGACCAATGCCAATTGTAAAACAGGCAAGTCCAGCTCCTAAACCTTTTATTTTATTTCCAAATGCAAACGGACTTTCTTTAGTTTCTTTTTTAAGAGTATAAAAAAAGATTACGATTCCTAAAATTATAAGAGCAACGCCGATTAATGTTACTTTCATAGGTACATAAAAATAGACAATTTTTTGTTCTTAATCTTTCCAAAGGAAAGGATAGTCAAGTACGATACTTATAGTGAAGGGCGCAGGGAAGGAATGAAAGTCTAAAATCATTTTATTTTATGACTTCATTAGGGGCTATTTATCCGTAAGGACAAGGCTTTAGCCGCAGACATAACGATAATTATGTGAGTTTAAAAATATACTTTTTAAAATTATATAATTAACATTATGTTAAATAGATATATGCAAAAAAAGAGGAAATTAGCCCTCTCATTTAAGATTAAACTGATTTTTTATTGCTCTTCTCTACTTTAGAGTAAGCAGGACATTTTTCGTGACTTTTGCAAGATGTAAAACTAATAGCAACAAACATTGCAACGATTGAAAGAGAAATTAATTTTTTCATAAGGTTTTTATAGATTATAAATTTAATTATTCTTTTTTACTCTGAGAAATAAAAAAGGTTACTTTGTAAATATTTAATAACAATTTAACGTTAGTACTAATATGAGCATTAAATCGCTGTCACCTGAATGGAATAACCTCTTACATTCTGAGTTTGATAAAGCTTATTATAAAGAACTGCAGTCACATGTTAATCTAGCCTACAAATCACATACCGTCTATCCTCCGGCCAACCAGGTTTTTCAAGCGTTGCAGCTCTGCGCCTTTGAAGATATTAAAGTGGTAATTATTGGTCAGGATCCGTATCACGGTCCTAACCAGGCACACGGCCTTAGTTTTTCGGTTACTAACGAAGTGCGCACGCCACCCAGCCTTAAAAATATTTATAAAGAATTGCAGACGGATATTCCCGGCTTTGAGATCCCAACCTCGGGAAACCTTGAGAATTGGGCAAAACAAGGGGTTTTGCTGCTTAATGCTGTTTTAACTGTACAAGCGGGTTTGCCAGGCAGCCACAAAAATTTTGGTTGGCAACACTTTACCGATGCTATTATTAAACTGGTTAGCGAGAAAAAAGAGCATGTTGTTTTCCTGTTATGGGGCGCTTACGCCGCTGCCAAAGCAGAATTGATAAACAAGGACAAGCACTTGATATTAACAGCAGCACACCCATCGCCATTAGCACGTGGCGCCTTTTTTGGCAGCAAACATTTTAGTAAGACTAATAAATATCTTGAAGAAAATAAGTTAACGCCTATTAATTGGAAGTTAACTTAGTGGCGTTGTACTTTTCGGTACGTTTGTTTTTACCGTTACTGTCGTAAAAATTCCAGGTACCATCTTTTACATACGATTTACCATCAATTGACAATACAACCGGCCCTTCGCCTTTTGTTTGTCCGTTCTCATAAAAGGTCTTTTGATTGTATTTTTTGTTCTTAAGGTCGGTTATTTCCATTACATCTTTTACCTGCCCGTTATCGTACCAGGATTTTTTTAAGGTAATGTATTTCATTTCCTTCTCATTCTCTTCGGTATATTTTGGCAAACCGTTAGCATAAAACTCGTACCATTTTTGGGGCAAACCGTTGTAATAGTTTATCTGGCGGCGTTGTTTACCGCTTTCGTAAAATATATCAATGTTGCAATGTAAAGGATCGGGATTAACCACTGTGCGCTCGCACTGGCCATTCTCAAAAAAATTCTTGAAAACGATCGCCTGGCCATCTATATAATAACCACGGTGCAGTAATTTGCCGCTAACATAAAAATCTTCGTTCCAGCCCTGTTTGTTATAACCGGCTTTGTTATAAGTTACAGAATCGCCACCAATAGCTGCAATTAAACGGTTATACATTTTAATACCTTCTATACTATCCACAATGTCTTTTTGCAGGTAACGCTTAATTTGCGGCACCTGGTCGGCAAAACGTTGTTGCGCATTTATTTGAACGCAAATAAATAAAAAGAGAAATATATGATAGTACTTTTTCAAAAGAGGTAGATTCAAAGATAATGAAACTAAGGCAATTTTTTGAGCCTGTTAACTATATTTATTAAACAAAAGATTGTTTTTAAACCGATAGCTTAAAGCATTACTTTAAGCGCATTTTTGTATGCGGAATGTTGTCTTCGAGGTACTCTTCCCCTTCGGCATTAAAACCTAATTCGGTGTAGAATTTAATGAGGTACGATTGTGCGGAGATAACAATTTCCCATTTAGGAAAAGCAGTGCTCAGGTATTTTATGCATTCTTTCATTAAAAGTTTGCCAATATCCCTACCCCTGAATTGTTTTCGCACCACTACCCTACCAATGGAAGGTTCTTTATACGAAATGCCGGGAGGGATGATGCGGGCATATGCAGCAAGGGTTCCAGCCTCTGATATTAAAAGATGAGCAGCGCGTTGATCGATATCATCCACATCCTGATAAGCGCAATTTTGCTCCACAATAAACACTTCGCTTCTTAATTTATAAATTTCAAAAAGCTGGGTGTTACTTAGGTCTTTAAATTCTTTAAGGATAATTTTCATTTTAAAAATTGCCAATACTTAACATGACCAATGTACAGGCATCTATACATTCAATACCATTATTACTTGCTTTGCTTGCAAACTCAGGGTTCTCGGTACCGGGATTAAAGATGATACGTTTTGGTTTTAAGCCAATTAAATAATCCATCCATTCGGCATGCCTGGCGGGGCCAATATAAAGTGTAACGGTATCAATATCTTTTAATGCCGGCTTGCCGGTTAAGATCTTAGCTCCGGCAACTTCTCCTTCTTTTAACCCAAGTCCAATAACTTCGTGTCCGTGTTTTTTTAAACTCGTCATGGCCTTAAATGCATAACGTTCGGGATTTTCGGAGGCGCCTATAACAATTGTCTTTTTCATTATTCAGTATAATTTAGATCCTTGCCAAAGGTCTCTTCTAAGAAATATAGAGCTACAAATCCTATACCAATGATAATGCAGCCGGTAATTTTTGTAGCCAGTAATTTATCTACATCGCAAACAGAAATAACAAGGTTTAATAATATTGAAATGAGAATTGTTGAACCGCGTACAAAATTAGGAGCCGTAGTTGTAGCTGTTGCGCGAATGTTGGTTCCAAACAATTCAGATGCGGTGCTTATGAACACTGCCCAATAACCGGTGGCAAAACCAATAAAAGCCACAATAGAATAAAAAACGGTAACAGAAGTGCCGCCAACTAAAAAGTAAAGTATAGTACCAATTACAGTAAGTGATAAAAAAACAGCCAGTGCTTTTTTTCGGGATCGCAACAACTGACTAATTAATCCGGATGCAATGTCGCCAACCGTTATGCCTGCATAAGCAAACATAATGGACTTACCTGCGGATATTGATTTTTCTGGCAGTCCCATTAACTCACTTAATTCGGGCGAGAACAGAACCAAAGTACCCATTACGTACCAAACCGGTACGGTGACAAAAATGATGCATAAATATTTTACAATACTTTTTTTGCTAGAGAACAATTGCAGGATGTTTCCTTTTTTAACCGAGGTTTCTTTTTTAACTGCCGCAAACATGCCCGATTCAAACACACCAATACGCAATACTAAAAGTACCAGACCCATGCCGCCACCCAGGTAAAATGAGTTGCGCCAGTTACTTATTACTTCGCCCATAAAACCCGCCACAACAGCACCAAACACACCTACAGTGGCAACTATCATGGTGCCGTAACCGCGTCGTTCTTTGCTCATGCTTTCGCTTACCAAGGTAATACCCGCACCTAACTCACCTGCTAAACCAAAACCTGAAATAAAGCGGAGAACAATATAAGAATCAGTACTTTGCACCATTCCATTTAAAATATTTGCAATCGAATAAACTAAGATAGATCCGAAGAGAACAGAGAGTCTGCCTTTCTTATCGCCAAGCATGCCCCAAAAGAGCCCACCAATAAGCATTCCGGCCATTTGCCAGTTAAGTAACAACTTACCGTAAGAAGCATTCAGTAATTTTAGAACTGCATCACTAATTCCGGGAAACTGTAAGGGTAAAATTTCGTTAAGACTTTGCGTACGTTCAACTCCAAATAATAAAAGATCATAGATGTCTACAAAATAACCTAAAGCAGCAACAAGAATTAATTTGTTTAAAGCAGAACCGGAACTTTTTTGATCCATAAAGTTATTGCTTCACAATTTTTTTCAATTCACTGGCAGAATTTGCGTTGCTTATCTTCATAAAATAAACGCCGTTACTCATGTCAGAAAGATCGTAACTGAGTGTACCAACAAGATCTGTTTCTTTATAGGTCTTAACAACAGCACCAAGCACATTGTAAACTTCAATACTAACTGCACCAGCAATAACTTGATCTACTTTAATAGAGATCAAGCTGTTGAACGGATTTGGTGAAACAATAAAGTTAGTTGCATTAAGACTATTATTTTTAAACACCGTTGTAATGGCCACAGCGCACATGTTTGGTGTGCCCCAACCTTTTGAGTTATTTGGCGATGCAAAATTAGAAGCCGTTTTTCTTAACGTATCCAAAACTTTATATGCATTAAAATTTGGATGTGCCTGCCAGAAACAAGTCATAGCACCAGCTAATATCGGACAAGAAAAAGAAGTACCGTTTGCCTGGAAACATGCGCCGGTTGCGTTAGCAGCACTTACCCATGCGTTTCCGCCACGCGCAACAAGATCTGGTTTAATTCTACCATCCGCAGTGGGACCAATAGAACTAAAACCTGTAACATTACTTAAACTATCAATGGCACCTACAGTACAAATGCTATCCGCATCGGCAGGTATACCAATTTTTGGCCAAGGACCTCCGTTACCATTACCTGCAGAATTTAAAACCAGTAAACCTTTGCGTGCTGCTAAATTAGCGGCAATACTCATAGGAGCAGTTTTGCCATCAAGTGTTGCAAATGTGTGATTTTGCGCCGGGTTATCAAATTCAGTATAACCTAAAGATGTAGTTAAAACCTGTGCGCCAACGCTGTCGGCAAATTCTGCACCTCTTATCCAGTTATATTCTTCAACTAATTTTTCAGTTGGCGCATCTTCTGTTCTTAATAACCAATAATTTGCACGTGGCGCCGAACCCATAATAACACCTGGTTTAATAGCAGCAAGGCAAGATAAAACCATTTCTCCATGCGAGTCATCGTCGTAAACATTTGTTCCACCGCTTACAAAATCGCGGGTACCTAAAACGCCTCCTCTATTAAATAAACTATCAAAAACAGGATTGATGTTAGCATTTAAAAAGCCTGCATCAAGCACAGCAATAACCATATTTTGTCCTCTAAAACCTTGCGAGTGGATACAATCTGCATTTAATTGTTTTGTTTGCCAGTACGAACCACCATAATTAAAAGTAGCCGACGAACTGGCACGCAGATTTTCCTGCCCAACAAATGCAGGTTGTTCAATCACCGGCATATCTAATTTATATTTATTTACCAAAGATGTGCTTGATACATAAGTGAACGAACTAATAGTTGCCAATGCAGTTGCGCTACCAGATGAGATAGAAACAACAACACCATTTAACCATTTTGATGCGTAAAGCACCGTAACGTTAGTAACCGCTTCAATTTGATTGATATAAGCCGGTGTTACCGGAAGATCGGTAAAATGATAAGGCACCGCATAAGTTGTACGCCTTTGTATGGCCGCCGGGGTTAAGAACGCGCTTGGATTTGAAAGCGTGTAAGGTGTACCATTTTTGTTACTGAATTTTACCCAGTGTTTTGTTTGGGAATTCATGGAACTTAAAATTCCAAAAAGTGCAAGCACTAAAAAAAGTTTATTTTTATTCATAGCCATAAGTTACTAATGTTTGTTTATAAATTACTCCGTCTTCTATTCTGCCTTCTACAGGCACATTTGCAATTACATTATTTGAAAGTATATCGGTTATCTCGCGGTAAACCAGGCCAACACCCTTTGCATATTTTTCAGCATAATTTTGGTAAGAGATAAGGGTACGGTAATTTTTTTGTTTTACAGATAGCACATTGTCTAACTGTTTGCTGCCAATGGTCTCGTTCTTATCAATGTATTCGTAAGAATACAACCACTCGCCTATTGTATTTTTTGCATTGCCATCCCAATTAGCGCTTTGCTGAATTGGAAAGATCAATTTCGTAAACCGCACATTTCCTTCAACAACCTGTATGCTTTTGCTGGTAGCGTTCACCAACCACACTTCTTTTATGGTCCATGCAATGCTATCGTATGGTTTTGTTGGGCTGTATTTTTTAATGTAGCGCTCCATGCGCAAAGCATCCTGACCTTCGTTATCCGTAAAACTGTCTGCGATCTTTTCTTTTATCTGGTATTTTGTAATGATGGTATCCTGTGTAAGACTATTGTAAACAGTGCTATCTACATTATAAATAACATATTTGCCAATGGTGGTTGGGTAATAATCGAGTCCTAATAAGCCAGTGCTATCCGGTATTTTTTTCTTTGCGCAGGAAAAAAACAGGATACATGAACAAGCGGCTATAAATAATGAGTTTTTCAACTAGTTAAAGATAAGAAAAAAGACAGATAATTTTACAAGGGATTTACAAGCGGTATTTAAAAACCGTAATCCTTATAACCCTTGGTAAATTCGCCCTCTTCAAAAGTAGGATTTACCTGTAAATAATGGTAGTTATATTCTTCAAAAAGACCCTTATCGTCCAGGATCTTCATGCTGATCGGTAAAAAATATTGTTTATCAATATACATTACTACCGATTTGCAATACCAGGTTGGTATCTTTATTACCTGTCCTTTTTTTAGCAGATCAAAATAATCTTTAAATTTTGGGTTCTTTTCAAGGATCATGTATTCGGCCACAAAGAACTTACGGGCAATAGTGGTAATGCTTTCATGTTCACCAATAGTATAATCCACATACCCAAAATCTTTATTGTCGATAACAATTTTATAAGCATTACGCCCGTTAACTTTTTCCTCGCCCATTAATTTAAAATACTCATCAAACTTATCGCCAATTTTAAATTTGCTGTACTCAATAACGGCGCCAAAATAATCGTAACCCATTTCGTTAAGGGTGTGGTGCTGGTCCTGGCGCATGAGATCACCCATTGGATCGAGGTTGAGGTTAAAATATGGAAAGGCATTTGGCTTAACCAATGCTTTGCCGTTGTTCTTGCCCTGCAGCCAAAGTACCTCTATCCCTTTTATATACAGGTAAATAAGTCTTGGGTTACGGCTAAACTTAACGTTACTCTCATAAAAATTGTAACCTTTTTTGCCCCTTTCGGTTATTTTTAAATGGTATTTTAAGCCTTTAACCTCTTTAATGGATTTTAAACTTTTGGTAACTATTTCATTACAAGTTAATTCCTTTTCAGTTTTTTGGGCAAAAGAGAAGATCTGCAAAAATAAAATTGCAGTTAGTATATAGGCTTTATTTAGTGTATTACGCATTAAACCGCAAAAATAACACAATCCACCAAAAGATAACAGTAAAATAACTTTATTTAAAAATATTTAATAAAAAAGAAAATTTCTTAATAATTGATTGGCTATATTTAGGCAAGAAGACTACATTTACGATCCCGAAAATGAACGTGCAACAAATAATCATAAAAGGCATTAAAGAGCAACTGTTCTTTAATAACTATTTGGTATTGCCCAATTTTGGCGGCTTTGTTTTGCGTTCCAATCCATCTCACTTTTCAAGCACCGGCGGGGGGTTGATGCCACCTTCTAAAACGTTAAGTTTTAATGCACAGCTAAGACAGAATGATGGGATATTGGCGCTTTGGTTGCAAAACCAGTTAAAATGTACTTCAAGTGAAGCTTTAAGTAACCTCAATGAATTTGCCGATTATTGCAAAAGTGTTTTAAGCACCCGCAAACGTTTAAGTATTGAAGGTGTTGGCTTTTTTTACCTCGATTTTGAAAATAATACTTGCTTTGAGCCTCAACTAGACACTAACTTCTTGGCCGATAGCTTTGGTTTGACCCAGGTTTCTTTAATTGAAATTTCAGAAACCGTTACCGAGGTTAAAAAAGAATTAGTGCTTGAAGACAGAATTGGCAACGAAGCCATTATTACTGAAATAAAAAAACAACGTAACTATCGTCGTGTTGTTGCTCCACTAGCTTTGCTGGTAGCCATTTTTAGCATACTTGCACTTATAGTTACTAATACTAAAATTAGCGGACAATTAAAATCAACTATTTTTGGTAGTAACGAAACTGCTTTATACACGCCTTTAACTTACCCTGAGTTAACGTTAGCAGAAACTAAAAAAACAACTTCAGAATATGTGACCGATGCCAATGGCATTGCGCCACTTGAGATAGAGAACGATAAAGTACTTGCCGTTAAGGTATTTGAGACCACCACAAATTCTTCACCGGTAATGGAGCACTCTACGCACAAATTATTTAAACACAACAGTCATAATTTTGAAGTAGTGTTAGGATGTTTTTCTGTTTTAGATAATGCCAAGCGCATGTTGAAGAAATTAAAACGCCAGAATATAAATGCTGTCATCTCTGAGCAAAACGCAAAAGGAATGTATGTTGTAAGCAATGGCGATTTTGAAACCAAAGAAGATGCCATGGCGAGACTTGAAAAAATAGATTCGCTTTGCCCTAATGCCTGGGTGAAAAAACCTGGCTATTAGCCTGTAGTCGGCAGATTTTAGTCGGCAGCTTACTAAAGACTACCAACTAACGACTACCGACTAAAAAACTATTTCTTCTTTTTCTTCTTAACTTTTTTTGCTTTGAATTCTTTTTCTTCTTTAGCGGCTTCGCGCATTAAGAGTTTCCAGTTGTCGGTGGTTTCTTCGGTATATAAAAGCGTTTCGGTGTAATCGTCTTTTTTTACATCTAACACACGAATGGGTTTGGTTAAAAAGGTCTCTATTTCTTTTAAGATAATTTTTTCTTCGGGTGCGCAAAATGTAACAGCATTACCTTTTTGCATGCCCCTACCCGTTCGTCCAACGCGGTGAACGTAATTCTCAGGCTGGTCGGGCAGATCGTAATTTACAACATAATCCACATTATCAATATGCACACCTCTGGCGCTAATGTCGGTTGCTATTAATACTTTTATTTCGCCGCTCTTAAATTGTTTCATTACCTGCAAACGGTCGTCTTGATCTTTACCTCCGTGCATGGTAATTGTTTTTATACCTACCCGTTCCATGGCAGAAAATACACGCTCTGCGCGCACTTTGGTACGCACAAATACCAATACTTTACTTTCAGGATTTTCGTTCACCAAACGTTCTAAGAAAAAACGTTTATCATCCATAGAAACGAACATTACCGAATGATCTACATTTTTAGAGACCGGATCTTTTGGAGAAATTTGAATACGAATTGGGTTTTTTACCAATGTGTAGGCAAGATCTTTAATATGTAAATTAATAGTTGCAGAGAAAAATAAGGTTTGTCGATGTTGTGGTAAATAAGTGATCAGCTCTTTAATGTCTTTATAAAAACCAAGATCGAGCATGTGATCGGCTTCATCTAACACCAAAATATCAACGCTGCGTAATTTTATATGTTTCTGGCTAACCAGGTCAAACAAGCGGCCCGGGGTGGCAACGATAATTTCGGCGCCTTGTTGTAATTTTTTTATTTGTGGGTCCTGCTCTACCCCACCAAAAATACCAACCGTTGTAATATCGGTGTATTTAGCAATGCTCTCAAACACTTCTGTAATTTGTATGGCTAATTCATGCGTGGGCACCATTACCACACATTTAATACCATCTGGCCCGTGCAGTTTTTTGCGGGTAAACAATAGATTAATTACAGGAATGGCAAAGGCAGCAGTTTTACCCGTTCCCGTTTGTGCAATAGCCATTACATCTTCTAACTTTAAAATAGAAGGAATGGCTTTGAATTGAATGTCTGTAGGACGTTTAAAACCAAGCTCTTCAAGGGCCTGTTTAATTTCGGGGGCTATGTGATATTCTGAGAATTTCATTTATTGCCGATCAATTCAGATCGTTTGTAAAGGTAGTAAAATAACTCCGTTAGTGAAGAGTGATGTGGTAAACTACTTTTTACTTTTTGCCTTTGCAAGTTTCCACAAATAGCTGTATGCGCCAATAAAATTGGCCTCGTCAGCCTCTTTGATCTCTTGAGTTGCACTGGTTTCAAGGCAATATGATTCAAGTGGCAGGTTAGTAAAACACATGCTATTTGTTTCTTTATCGTGCACTACCGGCGTAGTAATGCTTTCAATAGAACCAACATTAAATGTTCCTAATTTGGTTAGGATCTCTTCTTTTTCTTTTGGGGTTAAGGTAAAACGTTTTGTAGTATCTAAATTATCTACCGAATGATGATACAAGCAAGAATCGGCGGAGAATAATATATTTTCAGACTCATTCACCATGCCACCTCCGGAATATAAACTAATACTAAATCCTTTACCCCATGTTTTTGGTAATTCAAACTCGCCGGTTCCGTAAACAACTTCTTTTGTTTTAATTTCGGCATCTTTGTTTGAACAGCCAAACAATAAAATTATCATCGGGATAATTAAGTATTTCATATAAATGATTTAAAGAATAAATATAAGAATTTATTATTCCTTATTCTGTTTGGTTGTAATATTATAACCTTGTCTTACCTTCCCTGCTAAACTCTTTCCAGGTAAAAATTATTGGAAGCGCTTTTGTAAGAATAGAAAAAGCATTAATGATGTAAATTTGTGGGTAAACTTCAAAATAAAAACACGCAAGAGAGTCAATTACTACCCAAATACCAAAGCCAACAATAATGGCATTGCGCGCCCAGAGCTGCTTTTCCTTAAACGGATATCTTGCTATAAACGCCAATAAAATATAACAGCAGGCAATTGTGCCACCAAAAGGGCCATATACAAATGCGCTTAACAACGCAGCATCTTTTGGCATCTCAGTGCTATTCCAAATGGCTGCAGCCAGCATTTTTTCGTAAGGTTGAAATAAAAAACTGCGTCCACAACAGGCAAAAAGAACACCGGATAAAGCAAACAAAAGACTTGTATAGAACAACCATTTTTGCCAAAAGAAAAAATTAGTATGCTTAAAATGGTTTGCCATGCGTGAGTTTTATGATACCTCTTGCTAATGAAGGAAAAGCTTTGAATAAATTTATTGTGATACTGGTTAAAAAAGAAAATTCAGATAATTTTTGAAAGTGACGACTTAGCCTTATCCGTGCAGAAAATTCTTTATTCCAGAAATCGTTGTACTTGTTCTGCAATTGCAAGCCACTAATTTTACCTAAAAAATGATCAGCTATAAGGCTTGCTAAAACGTTTGCAGATCGAAGCCCAATACTCATTCCATTTCCGGTAATTGGAGCTATGCTGCCAGCAGAATCGCCGAGAAAAAACGAACCGTCATTAACCGGTTTTTTTATCCTAAAATTAATACCACTTATTGTAACAGGTTCATCAAATAAAAACTCGGCCTCGCTAAATATTTTTTTTAGCTGCTTATTTTTAAACAGAGTAGTTTTTTCTAATTCAGAAATTGAATTTTTTGCTTCTTTTAGTTTTTTTGAATTAACGATATAACAAAGGCAAGCCTTATCGTCTTCAATATTAGAAATGCCGCAGTAGCCGCCGGGAAAATTATGGATCTCGATGAGGTTCGCATCTCTTTTTAGTTTCACATGATATTTGATCCCGACGTAATTTGTACCCTTTACTTCTTCCGATCGCTCTTTTACCTCCAGATTTGACCTTCTTCCCGAAGAATTGCAAACTAATTTTGAAGAAATATTTTCTCCACCTGTATTAATAATGTACAGATCGTTATCGTGCTTTACATCTTTTGCTTTGGTATCAAGCAAAAAAACCACACCTCTCTTTTTAGCTTCTTCAAAAAGTAACTCCTCTAACAAATAACGACTAACACCAAAACCTCCCAGGCCAAGCGGCGTATTAAACTCTTTTGAATTACCAGTTGTTATTTTAAAATTTTTTATACCTGGTAAATTTAGTTGCTTTAATGCGGGGCAAATGTTTTGCAAGTATTTGTGTGACTCCATTGATATGTATTCGCCACAAACCTTATGGCGTGGGTAATTACCTTTTTCGATAACTATTACACTATAACCACGATCTTTTACGTCGTTGGCTAATGCAAGCCCGGCAATGCCGCCTCCAATTATCGCCACATCAAAGGTCATTCGCTTGCTATTACAATAAATCTAAACGCCCAACTCCAGGTAACAGAATAATTTGTATAGCCGGCTTCCTTGAGTAATAAGATCAATTCATTTTTTTTAAAACCACGTCGTACAGAAAGTGGCGCGTCATTTTTTACAAGATATGACTTTGAGAACAGAGCCGTTAAAAATTTAATACTATAATAAGCCAACCAATGGCGATGCAGATCATTAGCCAGAATAGTACAACGATGCTGCTTGCAAAATTTAAAAAGAGCAACTATCTCTTCATTGGTAAGGTGATGTAAGAATAAACTGCAATGGATCACATCCACCTTTTTTAATAGCTCGGCAGAAATATTCCTATAATCATCACATATAAGTTCTTTGTTTGCTATTGATTGAAGGTTTTTCTCAGCATAATTCACACAATCTTTTTTCAGATCGACTCCATAAAAAAATACATCTTTATTGAGTTGTTCAGATAATTTTGAAAGCTGTTTTATCGAGTCACCACCTCCAAAACCAATGTCCAATATTGTATTAACGGAGTTTGAATTTTTGAAAATAGTTTTTAGTCCGTTAAGCGATGCATTATAACCACCCAGATATTTATTGATGATATCCAGTTCAACCAGGTTCCGGTTGAGGTCTGGGGTTTGAATCTCATCAAGATCTAAATACTCCTTTGTGTATGATCTAGTGTTTAATGACATGCTTTTGAAGCGAATGTTTTTTTATAGAATGCTGAAAGGTGTAATTTTTGTTAGGATATACAGACGAAAGGCTCAGTAATTCAACATTTAAACCCGGGCCAAAGGCACAGGCAAATATTTTTTTAGTGTCCATTTCCGAATTGACCTTTATAGTATCAAGCATTCTGGCTAAAATAAAAAGTATTGTTGACGACGACATGTTGCCATATTGTTTAAGCACACTCATTGAGTCGGCAACATTCTCATCGGTAAGTTTAAGGCATTGTTGAACCGCCTCAACTATTTTTGCCCCACCCGGATGAATGGCCCAAAGATCTGTCTGCAGCATATCAGTTCCTAAAAACTCACTTACTACATCTTGTATGTTTTCTTTTATAGCTCCAACAACATTTGGACTTAAGAACATTTTAAAGGCTGAAGATGTGATGTCCCAGGTCATTAAGTCAGCGGTGTTTGGTATAAAAGCAGTACCAATGTCATCTATTTTTAAACTGACGTTATTTTCGCTATGTTTATTCCTATCGCCACACATTAATACTGCAGCGGCGCCATCTGCAAATAAAAGGTTAGCTATAATATCTTCATCTACATCGGATGGATAGAAATGCAAGGAGCAAAGTTCAGCACTCACAATAACTATACAGGCACCCGGCTCAGAAGTTGCAATATGATGCGCGTGTTTTAGAGCCTTTAGGGCTGCGTAACACCCTAAAAAATTTAAAGCTATTTTTTCCGCATGCTGAAGTCCAAATTGTTCTGCTACTAAAAATTCAAGACCTGGAGCCATTAAACCGGTGCAGCTAACAGTAATTAAATGTGTGATCTCTTTCGGAGTAACTTCACTTTCTGCAAATATCTTTTTAATAGCAATTGAAGCTAACGGAAGAATTTTTTTATTGTATATCTCCATGCGCTTCTCTACCGTTGGTTTATAATTTCCGTCGATAAATAATTCGTAATTAGTTCCTTTAAAATCAGGTATGCAGCTGTAACGCGTTTCAATTTTTGTTTTACGGCTCAAAAAATTTATTTTCTGTGCAAACCGCGCCGAATCGTCGGTTGTTACCGTTCGAGCATAAAAAGATGTAAGCTCTTCTTTGTCTGTCATGAATTCAGGAACGGCTGTAGATATATTGAGTATACGTGACATGATAAATTATTTTAAAAGTAAAATTATAAAGAAGAGATTGTTTAAGAAAGATGAAAGAACAAGCATGATCATTGCATTTTTAAAATTAACGTGTGCGCTGTTTTTAAAGGATCGTAAAGCCCATATTAAAAAAAATAGTGTTGCCGGTAACATAATTAAATTAAACAGGAAAAAGGTGCTTAAAGTATCTGCAAACGATAAATAAACAAGCAGAGTTGCAAGGGAAAACGAAATGGCAGAAAAAATAAACGTGCCCCTTAAACCTAATAACATACTAAGCGTGTGCACGCCGTCTTTTCTATCGGCATCATGCTGATAAATTTGTGTAATAGGATAAATAGTACCTATAAAAAAAGAAGAAGCAATGGCAGAAAAAATCACCCCAGGATAAAACAAAAGTTGATACGAAGAAAGCGCTAAAATATCTGCACAAAATATCCAAGCACCTTGAAAAACAAAAACAACTAAAAAGCCAATTACCGGAAATTTTTTGAGGCGAACCAAACGCCAACTGTACAGGCGCGAAAAAATGATATAAATGGCTACAAAAAAAGCAAAATTATAATTTACCATAAATGAAAGCACGATCGCCATTCCATCCATGACATTGCATAAATTTAAAAGAGTTTTTGTTGGCTTTGGTGGAGCTGCCAGACCACCAATGGGCCCTTCATCCCGGTCGTTATAACTATTGTAACCGTTGCTTGCCGGGAAAACCAAAATGTGCCAGATAAAAAGCACTAAAAATAAATTAAAATCCAGTTTGGGATGTATGTAAAAAAAAGCAAAAAGCGATACAGGCAACAAGAATATTGAAAAAGGAAACCTTAAAAGTTTTATCGTATTTAATGCTGGGTTCAAATTATTTATGTGTATGTATCAATCACTTAAAATTAGATATAAATTGGTCAACTGCCTACTATTATTTTTTTGCTTCTTTTGCTTTCTTTTTAAAATATTTTCTCAGTAAAAAATTATGTTGTAAAGCTTCAAGGTCTTCATCCAGTTTTTTAGAGCCGCTTTCTAAACTTTTTATACTCGATTTTAAATTTGCACCGGCAGCTTCATCGTGAAGCAATATACCAACCGGGGTTTTGGTGTTACGACTGGCTTCGTTTAAATTAGCAATAAAAACAGAAGCTGTATCGGCAACTTTATTTAATTCTTTTACTGTTTTTTTTATATTATTAAATACGGTAGTGTCTGTTACCAGATCGTTAGCAAGCGTTCCTTTTTTATTAAGTTTAGCGCTAAAATCTGAAAGAGAATTTAAAAGCACTTCTGCCCTTTTTGTAGCGTTTCGCAAAGACGCGGAGGTAGCAGAAATGTTATCGTACAGATCTTCGTCTTTTAATAATTTACCAAGGTTGCCTTTTCCATCCAATAAGTTTTTACTAATGGTTTTAAAGTCTGTAGTAATAGCCAACACATTTTTATTATTCTCCTGGAAGGTATTCATTATATCTTCTGTGGTAAATGTTTTTTCAACGTCTAAGGTATCATCCTCTGTAACTGCAGGTGAATTGGCGCTGCCGCCATATATCACTAAGATCTTATTACCAATAAAACCATCTGTACTTACTTTTACTTTTGCATCTTTACGAATATATTCCTGCGCTTTTTCATCAATATTCATTATTACTTTCACCTGCGACTTTCCGTAGAACTCAACGCGCTTCACAGTTCCTATCTTAACACCTGAAAACCAGATGTTGTTACCTTTTTGTAAACCGTTCACATCCTCAAACAAAGTGGTAACCTGCATTTTGGTTGAAAATGTTTGGTGAATGTTTCCGATCATTAATATGCCGGCAATAAGAAAAATAATTCCTATTAATACGAAAACGCCTACGATAATGGCGCGCTTATTTGGAGATTCGTTCATGGTTCTATGTTATAAAATTGTAATTAAAAAAACTTTGTATTCTTTCGTCCTGCGTTGCAAACACGTCTGCAAAAGTTCCTACTTTTAAAAATGAGCCGTCAAGTAAAATTGCTACACGGTTACCGGTAACCTTGGCACAGGTAAGATCATGTGTTATAATAATGGAGCTTGTGTGATAGCGTCGTTGAACACTATTTATCAATTCGTTGATTTCTATTGACGTAATTGGATCTAAACCCGAAGTTGGTTCATCATATAACATGATCTCGGGTTTTAAAATTAATGTACGTGCAATACCTATTCGTTTTTTTTGTCCTCCCGAAAGATCGGAAGGTAATTGGTTGATCTTGTCTAACAGACCAACTGCCTCCAAAACTTCTTCAACCGCTGTATCAATTTCTTTTTTTGTAAGATGTTTAAAGTTCATGCGCAATGGAAATTCAAGGTTACGGCGCACATCCATGCTATCATACAAAGCACTGTTCTGAAACGAAAAACCGATCTTTAAACGCAGCGCATCTAATTCTTTCCCTTTTAATTTATCAACCTCTTTTCCAAGCACTTTTACAATACCTTTATCCGGCCTTAATAAGCCAACCAGTATTTTTATAAGAACCGATTTGCCGGTACCAGATCGCCCAAGCACCGCAACGTTCTCGCCTTTGTGCACATCAAGATCAATGCCTTTTAAAACATCAAGCGTACCAAAAGATTTACACAAACCGCGAATAGCTATCACGGCGTTATTGGTATCAATTATATCGTTATCTGACTGCATCTTAAAATAATCTTATCCAATTGCTTACCTGCACTATTACAACTTCTTCTATAAATACAAGAAACATGGAAAGCACCACAGCCTGGTTAGCTGCCCGACCAACACCAACAGTGCCGCTGGAAGCGTTATAACCTTTATAGCAACCTACAATACCTATAGTGAAACCGAAGAAAATAGATTTTGTAACGGAGGTAAAAATGTCCAGGAAAGTGATCGTATCGAACCCATGTTCAAAAAAACTGATGAAACTTGTAGATTCGTGTGCGTTAATATTTACGAACGAACCTAAAAGCGCTACAAAACCGCAATAAAGCGCCAAAATGGGAACCGTTATAGTTGTTGCCAAAACACGTGTAGTAACTAAAAACTTAAAAGGATTAATGGCTGAAACCTCCATGGCGTCTATCTGCTCCGTTACCCGCATAGAGCCTAATTCAGCACCAATACTTGAACCAACCTTTCCAGAACAAATAAGAGCAGTTACTAATGATGCAAGGGCTCTTAATATGGCAATTGAAATAAGTGATGGCAGCCAGGATGTTGCACCAAAGGTTTCTAAAGAAGGGCGTGATTGTTTTGTGAAAACCATTCCGGTAATAAAACCGGTAAGTGTTATCAAGGGCAAAGCTTTTAACCCGATCTCAAAACATTGATTAACCAGCTCCCTGAAATGAAAAGGCGCTTTAAAAGCTTCTCTAAAAAACCGTCCAATAAACTTATAAGCGTTATAAACGCCAATAAAATAGTCGTCTAGCCCTTTTGAAAGGAGAAATTTTTTCGATCCTGTTCTCATATTTTTGTCTCTTTATACCAAGAAATAATAGTGCCAGCGTTTAAGGGCCTATTTGGGGATATATATACTCATACTGTTATAAATTGAATTATTAATTAGTTTACGGGGTATATTATGCTCACATTTGACCAATTAGTGACGGCATGCCTTTAGCAGACTAATCTTATAATCACAATTTTTGTTTTTATTTTCCTGAGACATCAGGCCCTTGGTTAGTTTATGTTGAAATACACATATGCAAACCAATAATTAACTGCTTACATAACTAAAATAAAAACATATGACAATTAAAAAAAATTTAGGCATCTGGATGGATCATTCAACTGCGCGTTTAATGGAGGCTACAAATGATATAACTATAACAAAGACCATTGAATCGAAATTCACGCATGCGTCTAAAGAAGAAAGTTTGAATAAGAGTGAACATATAATGCATAATAAAGAACAGCATCAACAAGCTGAATATTATAAAAAATTAGCAGAAAGTATAAGGAATTATAATTCGGTGCTATTGTTTGGACCAACAACGGCTAAAGATGAATTATATAATCTTTTAAAGGCCGATCACAATTTTGAAAAAATTAAAATTGATGTGAAGCAATCAGATAAAATGACCGATAATCAACAACAGGCTTTTGTAAACGAACATTTTGCAAATGCTATTTCTTAATATTTTTCCCTTCATCAAAACTATAAAAACTAAAACTATGAACCTAACTGAATTAAAAGGAAACTGGCACGAAACAAAAGGTAAACTGAAACAAAAATTCGGTATTCTCATCGACAGCGATCTAACCTTAATAGAAGGTAAAGAAGAAGAAATGTTTGGAAAGTTGCAAATTAAGCTTGGTCGCACAAAAGATGAACTGCTTAAAATAATTTCTGAATTTAAATAGCAGTACAAGGCGTAAAATAAATCACCTAAATAAAAAAAATGAAAATTAATTTACTTTCAACGGTAACTATGGTTACACTATTGTCTTTACCCAGCATAGTAAAGGCTCAGGCGCCCACTTTGGGAACGGCTGCAAATTTTGTATTGTTCTCTACAAACGGCGCCGTAACAAATACGGGCATTTCACAAATTACAGGCCATGTTGGAACCAATAATGGTTCTAGCACAGGTTTTGGAAATGTAAACGGCGTTATGAATGATGGTAACGGTGCGAGCGCGCAATGTGCCGCCGATCTATTAGTTGCATACAATCAATTGAATGCAACAGTTGCAACTTTTTTTCCTGCGCCATTACTTGGCAACGGCGCAACACTTGTACCCGGCGTATATTCTATTGGGGCTGCTGCAACGCTTAACCTTGAATTAAAGTTGGATGGTCAGAATAATGCAAACTCAGTATTTATTTTTAAGATCCAGGGTCCTTTATCTACTAATCCTGCGTCAAGAATTAAACTAATTAACGGAGCAAAAGCATGTAATATATTTTGGAAAGTTGAAGGCCTTGTAAGTATGGCTGCCGGAACAAGTATGAAAGGAACAGTTATTGCAAACAATGCAGCAATTAATATGAACTCAGGCGATACTCTTGAAGGAAGAGCTCTTTCTACAGCCGGTGCAGTAACACTTAACGGTTTGTTTGCCTATACACCAATTGGCTGTGGCAGCCCGGTATTAAACGGCCCTGCTTCTCCAACCCTTGGTATTGCGGGTTGTTACGCTTTATTTTCGGCTAACGGTGCAGTTTCTAATACAGGTGTAACTACAGTAACAGGTGATGTTGGAAGTAATAGCAGCGCGCCAACAGGTTTTAGTGCAGCAACAATTAACGGTAATCTTCATTTGGTTCCGGATGGTTCAACCGCACAGTGTGCAACAGATCTTAACGTTGCTTATAATTATCTTAATGGATTAACACATGACATTGAATTATTATACCCTGCACAATTTGGAAATGGTTTGGTATTAACACCGCACACTTATCTTTTAAATGCTGCAACAGTATTTACCGATTCGCTTTATTTAAACGCTCAAGGTAATAGCAATGCCGTATTTGTGATAAAAATAAACGGCGCAATATCTACAAGTACTTATGCAAAGGTGATGTTAATTAACGGTACACAGGCAAAAAATGTGTATTGGAAAATTGAAGGAGCAGTAAATTTAAACAACTACTCTCAGTTTAAAGGAACCATTATTTGTCATAACGGGGCTTTAGGTGCAATTAATACAGGTGTTACAATTGATGGCAGATTACTTACTACAAACGGAGCTTTAACAACTACCGCGGTAACTGCAGTTGCTTATGCAACAGCTTCTACATGTGCATCGGTTGGTATTCCATTATACAGCGTTACGAGTTCTGTTGTGAAAATCTATCCAAACCCTTTTACAACATCATTAAATATTAAAGTAATAGATGCTGAGTTAAGTAATTCTACAGAAATGAAATTGTATAATGTTTTAGGTGAAGTAGTACTAACAAGTCCTATCTCAAAACAAATAACTACAATTGAAATAAAAGACCTTGCTTCAGGAATTTATTTGTACAAGATAGTTGACAATAATAAGATCGTTCAAACAGGTAGGTTGATCGCACAATAATTAAAATAATTAATAAACAAAGCTTCGGTCTTTAATTAGATCGAAGCTTTTTAAAATAAAAAAATATGAACAAAAACGGACCGGTTGTAGTAATAGAAGATGATGAAGATGACCAATATATGCTTGGTGAAATATTTAAGAAATTAAATTATAAAAATGATATTGTATTTTTTAAAGATGGAAATACAGCGCTCGAATATTTGAATAAAACAGATATCATACCTTTTCTTATCCTCTCAGATATTAATATGCCAAAGATCAATGGTTTTGAACTCAGAACAAAAGTGCATACCAACGAATTGTTGCATGTAAAATGCATTCCCTATTTATTTTTCACTACAACTTCCACAAAACAATCGGTAATAGATGCTTATGCTTTATCGGTGCAAGGTTTTTTTATTAAGCCCCACAGTTTTGAAAAACTTGAAAATACCATTAAAAAAATAATGGAATACTGGCAGGAATGTATTGCGCCAAGCGAATATAGCTAAGCGTGCATATATTCTACAGTTAAGAGGAAAATACTCTCCATCAAACCTTATTATTTGCCCATTTTTACTGGCATTAAACTTGAAATTAGATAATAGCGGAACTGAAAGCAACCTCGAAGGGTAAAGTGCAAACATGATTTGTTTACCTTTCGATCCATGAAAAAGCAGTCGCTTTCATTTTCCTAAATATTTAAAATTAAGTAAAATGGACCTTATCAAAATAATCAGAATATTCTTTACAGCTTGGTTTATCATCTTTGGTATTATTTATTTAACCAGTTGTAAACGCAGCCCTAACCCTAAGATCGATATGCCTATAGAAAAGACGATCAGTCTTCCTTCAACTAATTCGGTTGAACCAACAAGTAGCATTGTTACCAAATCACAGCCTGTTAGCCCTGTTACAACATCGGTTGTACCGAGGTCAGAAAAACCGGTGAAATTGATCTATTTAAAGTAAGGTCTTATTTTCACTCAATTCTTTTTCTTCTATTTTGGCCTCAACGCCTCAAAAAAAGCCAACAATCTTTAATGGAAATTTCTGCCGCCGTGAAATACATCGTACTGAAATGAAGCTCCGTTGTTAGATTTAAGAAGTTCTTTTGCCGATTTATCTACTCCCGGTGCGCTACTCGCGTGATCTACACTTTGATCCTCTGAAGCCCTTGCCTGTGAATTGGCAATTGGTAATAACAATCCTGAAAGATCATAGCATTTTCGTACTACAACGTGTATCACTTCTCCTTCTTTTTGCACTTTACCATCTACCATTAGTAAACGGCAATGCACGATCTCTTTCCTGTATTGATGGAATAAATTCTTAAATACAACAAGGTTAGATGTTCCTGTTTCATCTTCAATCGTAATAAAACAAATACCGCTTGCGGTGCCGGGCCGTTGCCGAACTAATACCAAGCCTGAAACCCTCACAAACTTTCCATTCTCACAATTAGCCAGTTCAGCGGTTGTGATCACTTTTAACAATGCTAATTTATCTCTGGCAAAACTTACAGGATGTGCTTTTAATGACAGCGAAATTGTTCTGTAATCTTCTATCACATGTTCTGCTAAGTTCATTTCAGGTAACTCAATTGTTTTTTCAATTGTATTATCAGCTTGTAGTCCGGCAAATAAGCCGGTTAAATGATCACTTAACGATGCTATCTCCCAAAGTGCTTTTCGCCTGTCTAACCCAATAGATCGAAAAGCATCAGCATCTGCCAAATGTTCAAGTGCAGATAGTGGCACGCCTGCATCCAATAATTGTGCTATGCGGTTAAAGCCAGAATCACGCGCTGCTATTACTATCTGCATATCGTTTTCCTTCAAACCTTTTACTTGTCTTAATCCTAATCTTAGTGCACAGTATTTACCTTCTTTCTCTTCTAAAGTGCAATCCCAATTAGAATGATTAATATCAACAGGCCTAACAACAACACCATGTTTTCGGGCATCTGAAATTATTTGTGCGGGCTGGTAAAAACCCATTGGCTGAGAGTTCAATAATGCTGCAGCAAAAATATCAGGGTAATAACATTTCATCCAGGATGAGATATATACAAGTAAGGCAAAACTTACAGCATGGCTCTCGGGAAAACCATAACTACCAAAACCTTTTAATTGATTAAATACTCGCTTGGCAAATTCTTCGGTATAACCTTTTTTTGTCATACCATCCACCAATTTTTTTTCGAAGTTCTTTACCATGCCCTTGGCTTTGAATGTGGCCATGCTTCTTCGCAGTTCATCTGCTTCTGCCGGTGTAAAACCTGCAGCAACAATTGCAATTTCCATGGCCTGTTCCTGGAATAAGGGTACGCCCAATGTTCTTCCTAAAATTGCTTCCAGTTCTTTTGAAGGAAATTCTACTTTTTCTTTTCCTTCGCGCCTTCTCAAATAAGGATGAACCATATCTCCCTGTATAGGTCCCGGTCTTACAATTGCCACTTCAATAACAAGATCATAAAAACATTTTGGTCGCAACCGTGGCAGCATACTCATTTGTGCCCGGCTTTCTATTTGAAAAACACCTATCGTATCAGCATGACTGACCATTTCATAAACCTTATCATCATCCTGCGGTATGTTGGCAAGCGTTAGGTCAAGATCATAATGTTCTTTTGCCATATCAAATCCTTTCCTTATACAAGTTAACATTCCCAATGCCAAAACGTCTACTTTCATAAAGCCCAATATTTCAATATCATCTTTATTCCATTCAATATTAATGCGATTTTCCATTCGCGCATTTAGTATTGGGCAAAGGTCTGTTATCTTTCCGCGTGTAATAACAAAGCCGCCGGTGTGCTGCCCTAACTGCCTTGGAAAATCTATATATTGCTGGGTCAGATCTAAAACTTTTAGCAAGTGTTTATCATTTGCATCAAAGCCCGATGAAGAAACGCTTTTCCCTTTATGCCATTCTTCTGTGAATTCCCACCCGGAATTTGATAAACTTCCAACCGCATCCAAAGATAGTCCCATTGCTTTAGCCACATCGCGCACCGCGCCTTTGTAATGCAGCTGTGTTACCGTAGCAACAATAGCAGCCCTACCTCTACCATATTTCTCATAAATGTATTGGATCACTTCTTCACGACGCTCGTGTTCAAAATCTACATCTATATCCGGTGGTTCGTCGCGGGCATCAGACATAAAACGACTGAACAACAAATTAAATTTGGAAGGATCCACAGAAGTAACACCCAAACAATAACAAACTGTTGAGTTAGCGGCCGATCCCCTACCCTGGCATAATATATTTTGGTCTCGCGCAAATTTTACAAAATCATACACGGTTAAAAAATAAGCGGCATAATCTTTACGCCCAATAAATCCTAATTCATATTCAATATTTACTTTTACTTTTTCAGGAATGTTATTATCGAATTTTTCATTCGCTCCTTTCCAGGTGAGATAAACTAATTCTTCCTGTGGTGTTCGTCCTTCGCTGGTTATTTCTTCCGGATAAACATATTTTAATTCGCTTAAACAGAAGGTACAGGCTTTGGCAATTATTTGTGTGTTCTCAATAGCTTCGGGATATTGTGCGAACAAACGTTTCATTTCATCGGCAGTTTTTAAATAACGTTCTGCGTTTTGATACAATTTAAATCCGGCATTGTAAATAGTACTTTTTTCTCTTACGCAGGTGATCACATCCTGTAACTCTCTACGTTCGGGTGAATGATAATGTACATCATTCATTGCAACCAAATGTATTTTGTAGAGTTGCGCTAATTCTGAAAGTTTGTACAGTTTTTTACTGTCGTTTGCCTGGTAAGATCTTATTACTCCTAAAAAAACTTCGGTTCCAAGGTTTAATTTATATTCTTTTACAGCGACTTCAAATTCTTTTTCAAATTCAAAATTTTCATTTAAAGATGCCGGTGGTACAATAATAAATTTTATTCCTTGCGCATAACGGTAAACATCTGCTTTGTATAAATGGCAATCTCCTTTTTCCGCTCTTAAATTTCCTTCAGATAATAGTCCCGATAAATTGGCGTATGCTTCTTTAGTAGTTGGATACGCTAATAAACTCGGGCCATCCAACAAATTCAATCTGGCTGCGGGAATAATTCTTATTGATTTATTTTTGGCGGCTTTATACGCGCGAACAATTCCAGCTAATGTATTATGATCGGTGATGGCAATTTCTGTATAGCCCAGGGCTATTGCTTGTTCAATGAGTTCCTCAGGATGCGAACCTCCTCTTAGGAAACTAAAATTGCTTGTTATTTGTAACTCTGTATACGCCATATCCTGAGCTTGTCGAAGGGTCATGTAAAAAACCCATGTATGAACCATTTTGGATTACCACTGCTATAATCACCCAAACGAAACAACCAATAGCGCGCGCCATTTTCATCTTCTACACAATAATAATCCCTGTATTGCCCTTCCTGCATCCACCACTCTTGTTCTATGCGTTCAGGGCCATCTGCTTTTTTTACTGTATGCCGAATGCCTTTATAATGAAATAACAAGGGTGGATAATCAGGCATAGGAACACTCACTTCTATGTATTCGGGCTTTGGTAATAGATGTAACGGTCTTGGCAGATCGGTTCTCCATTCTGAATCTGCTTTTTCGCTAAGCGATGAAGTTTCTCTTACACTTCTTTCCGGCCAATAATGTTGTGAGGGCAAATAACGATGTATAGCATTGCTTCCTATTTTGCCTGCAAGTTTATCTATTAATTCTGCAACAGCTGCTTCGCTGGCGCTGCTCATGGTCCACAGAGCGTCCTGCGAACTTAAAAGCTCTTCTACAACAGGTGCTTCCAAAATAAATAATTCAATACCAAGATCGGGTTCTATAGTTTGTATCTTAAGTTCGAACAATTTAAATAAATGAATAACATTTCGTGTTGGCCTGTTAGTACCAATTTCAATTTTCTGAATATTACCATCTATGCGGTAACAACGTAATTCACATTTACGCAAACCTTTACTTTCTTTTGTTAATCGTTCACACAAAATCGTCAATAAATTCTTTAAGGCGATTTCAATTCCCGGTGCAGTGCGAATGGGTTCTATACTTGGTAAACGTTCTTCGAAAGGGGAGATTGGTTTTATAGGCGTGAGCATTTCCATTTCTGCGCCTAATGCCTGGTCTAATCGTGTTAGCAGACCTTGTCCAAAACGGCGACGCAACGCAGTTCTTGGCATGGTCATAAAACTATCAATTGTTTTTAATCCAAGTTTTTCTAATCTTTCCCATGCACTTTGTTCTAAACGCAGTGCCGCAGAAGGTAAACTACTTATAGCCTCTGATTGTTTTCCTTCTTTAATGATAGAACCATTTTTTCCGAAGTGACACAAAGCCCAGGCGCAGCCAATTGTATCGGCCATACCCATTCGTATATGATATCCAAAATTTTTAAAGCGCGTGTGGATCTCTCTTAAATAGCCTTGTTCTCCGCCCCATAAATGGGTGCAGCCACTTGCATCGAGTATTAAACCATCTTCATCAATAGAAACAAATGGTGTGTAGCGTATGCACCATTCGGCTAAAGACATTAATAACTTTTTAGGTTGCACTTCATCATAATCGAATAGTTGCAGGTCAGGCACCAATGCTCTACAATCGGCAACTACCATTCCGGTAAATACACCTTTGCTTTGCGCAATTTTATTTACAGCTTTTACAACACGTCTGCCTCTTTCATTATTTACAAGAGCAAATGGCGAATCTTTTAATTCGGGCTGCCGGCGAAGCATCCTGTCTGTTATTAAATGCGGAAACCATATTACTACTATACGTGCCATCCTTACGCGGTTTCCCGTTCATACATTTTTGTTGTAGTAAGTTGTTCAGAGATATATTCTAATCCTTTTGGCGACCATTGTAATAACCATTTACCTGTTTGGCCATTTCTTACTTTCAAAAGTTCAACATCCCATCTCGGAAATCCAACGCCGGGCATTTTACCGGGCAGAATACTTGCAACCGGACTGATCTTCCAGCGCGAAACACAGGCTACTGCATTAATGGTTTTTGGCTGTTGACGGTGAATAAATCCGGTTACTTTACTTTTTTCTACGGCAAGTTGTAGGCGGCGCGAATCATTAAAACTGATCTCGCTTATTTCTCCAACAACTGCAGTTAATGCATCGCACTTCAAAGCTTCTTCAAGGGTCCATAAAGCGTCTTTCACTTTCCATGCATCAACAAATAAAATTCGTTCAGGATCAATACCAAAAGCTTTTAAAGCCGGTGGAAAAATTTTTCGTTTGTTGCTTATCCAGATACAACATCCGTTTTTTTGCATAAGCTTACCAAGTATTACCGAAATAAATCCATTGGTACTTGATGCATCTTCTGCTGATGAACTGATAAGTTCATGAACGGCAGCGCGTGGAAAGACCTTTCCCGGAAAAGCTGTTTCAATTTCACCAAGACCTACACTTAATTGTTCACTACCCGGCTTATGATTTCCTTGTAAAACAAGTATTTGTTTTTGTAGTTGTTCTATTATATCCTTATCCGCCAAACGCATCACCTTTTCTCCGAATATAAATATAGCTACAAATTGTAGTATACTATTGCTTTAAAACGTAGTATTACAACAATATGATGATATTCAGTAAAATAGAAATAGATTTTATTTTTGGAATATACCAGATTCGGCAACTTTCGTTTTATTTGAAAAAAAATGAACAAATCTTAAAAAATCTAATAATTGAAAATATTTTTGATTGTTTTAAATAAATTACTAATTTTGCACTCCAATTAATTTTGGCCCGTTCGTCTAGGGGTTAGGACACGTCCCTTTCACGGATGAAACACGGGTTCGATTCCCGTACGGGCTACAGATAAGAAGCAGATCCCTGACCAATGGTCGGGGATTTTGTTTTTACAGAAAATAAGGGTTTTTAGGGTTAAAAAGAGGTATAAAGCAACCTCCCCATTAAAAAATAAATGGTAATTCCAATAATGTCGTTTAAAGTAGTAACAAAAGGTCCTGTAGCAAGGGCCGGATTTATTTTAAAGCGGTTCATGGTCAATGGCACAAAAGTCCCTAAAAAAGAGGCACATAAAATAACGGTAAAAAGTGCTACGCTCACGGTAGCAGCCAATTGCCAGTCTTCAATTAAAAAAGAATAACCACAAATTAAAATAGAACAAATTAAGCCGTTAATAACCCCTACTCCCAGCTCTTTGGCCAATTTTGGCATGATCTTATCTCCCAAAAGCGTATTATTTGCAAGACCTTGCACGATAATAGCGCTACTTTGCACCCCAACATTACCGCCCATGGCACCAATTAAGGGAATAAAATAAGCCATTTCGGGATGGATCTTGATCTGCTCTTCGTAGCTACCAATAATGCGAGAGCCTACAATACCACCACACATGCCCACCAATAACCATGGAATACGCGCGCGCGATAAACGCCACAAGCGGTCGTTCGAATCCACGTCATCAGAGATACCACTCATACGCTGGATATTCTCATCGGCATTATCCCTTATCACATCAAACACATCGTCAATGGTAATTCTACCCACTAATCTGCCTAATTGGTCAATTACCGGCAAAACAACCAGATCGTATTTTTGCATGATCTCTGCAACTTCTTCGCTGGTGGTGCTTGTTTTTACAAATTGAATATCGGGTTCGTATATTTCTTCTACTCTTGCTAACGGATGCGAAATGATCAATTTCTTTAAAGAAAGCATTCCAATTAAACGTTCGTTGTTATCAACCACATACACGGCGTACATAACATCTACGTTATCTGTTTGCTTCCTAATTTCTTCAATACAGGCGTTAACGGTCTCAAAGGCATAAATACTCACCAACTCCTTTGCCATTAAAGATCCCGCAGTACCTTCTTCGTAATTGATCAATTCGGCAATATCACTTGCCTGTTCAATATCCTCAATGTGCGAAAGTACCTCTTCCTGCCTGTTCTCGGGGAGTTCGGCAATAACATCGGCAGCGTCATCACTCTGCATGTTATCTAACTGCTCGGCAATTTGCTTGCTACTAAAGGTTGTTAAGAGATCTTCACGCTTATCGTCATCTAATTCTAAGAGAACATTCGGGGCTATTTCATCATCCAGTAACTCGTAAATGTACGCGGCCTGGTTAAGATTAAGCTGGTTGATGATAATAGCAATATCCTGAGCATAAAATTCATTTAATTGCTCCTTTAAAAAAACATTGTTCTTTTCTTCGACGGCAGTTTTAATGCTGTCTATAAATTCAGATGTGATCTCGAATTGCATGTTTTAAAGTCACGCAAAAATAAAGAATTAAACTTTAGGATTTACCACTATTACAAATTTAAACCACATAGACACACAGATAAAAAGGCGCTACGCTTAATATAGTTAACATAGAAATAACCTATGTATTTAATTCTTTAAATGCATTTCTTATCCTCACTTTAATCGCAGGGGGCATTGGATAATTTTGCATGTGCTCTAAATGCAAACGTAATTCATTTTTTAACTCGGGATATTTTTTACAGATACGCGAAGCAACGGTAATAGCAAAGGCTTTAATAGCAATAGGACTTTCGGCAGAGACCAAATATCTGAAACAACTTTCTACCAAAGCGCCTTCATACTTTTCTGGTATCTCAATCTCCTCAAACATGCGCAAGATATTGCGGGCAATGGCAGGATGATTATCCGGTTCATCTAATTTTTTAATGAGTTTAGCCAGATATGGCGCAACTAATTTTGGATGTTCAATAACCACGTAACTCAACGGCCAGGCTGCCCTCTGCGTAATGCGGTATTCGCCATTAAAAAAAAGATCCATTAAAATCTTAAATCTTTTTTTATCATCTCCAACGTAATTTACAATGGCCAATGTTAATGTTTTACTATGCTCTGCAGTTAATCGTTTTTCTATATCCATTGATAAAGAGAATCTCTCCAAATTAAAACAAAAACTCCCAAAACCGCAATAGCACAGGCAAAAATTGCCTGAATGGTTATTTTTTCTTTATAATAAAAATAATTTATTGGCAGTACAACAATTGGTAGTAGGGCAAAAATTGTTTGAGCTGTAGCCACAGGTAAGTGTTGAATGGCGATGAGAGAAAAAGAAACGCCCAACACAGGGCCAAACAGAGTGCCAACAAACATATAAGGCAAACCATTATTTTGATTTTTAAATATTGGTAAAGAGTTGGCTTTCATACGACCCGTAATAATTGAAATGAAAAAAGCAGCGCCAAAAGCAAATAATAAACGGATCCAAACTGCATGAAGAGTGGGAAGCTTTTCAGAATAATAATCCATTCCTAATTTTGATAATACCAAGCCTGTACCCTGACACAGTGCACCAAGCAAACCAAATAAGATACCTTTTTTATTCCGGTGAAAACCGGCATTCTCAGAAGCAGCTTTATCTTTTTTAGAAAGCGTTAACCAAATTACACCAGCAATGGTAATTAAAATGCCGATGATACCAATGAAATTCATTTTTTGGCCCAACACCAAAAAACCTAGTAACAAAGCAGATCCCGGAGCAATGGTTGTATAAAGACTTCCTAACTTTGGGCCAAGGATCCTGAAAGAAGTAAAACTAAAATAATCGCCAATACTAAAACCAATAATACCAGAAAGGCCTAGAAATAAATAATGATAAGGTTGTGGCTGACAAAATAATCCGGAAATATTTAGAGGATAAAATATTAATAAAAGAATGGAGATAACGATCCACGCTAAAAATAAACGGTATTGATTGAGTGCGGCGGTACCAAAGCGGTTGGCGGCTTCGGTAAATGGAAAAATACCAATACTCCAGCAAACGGTGGTTAAAAGAGCTATAAGTTCGCCGTACATATTTAGTGATGAGTGATCAGAAGAGTTTATAATTTCTTTCGCCGAAAATACTGCTACCAATGCGTATCATGGTACTCCCCTCTTCTATTGCAATTTTGTAATCGCTGCTCATGCCATAACTGAGGATTTGTGTATCAAGACCTAAGAATTTTGAACTAATTGCAAATTCTTTTAAAGAAAGAAACTCTTTTCTTATTTGGCTTTCATCATAGGTATTGCTGGCCATTGCCATAAAGCCAAGGATCTTTACATTTTTTAATTGCGTAAATAACTCCGACCTCAAAAACGATTCACACTCTTCAAAAGAAAAGCCGAATTTTGTTTCTTCTTGCGCAATGTACATTTGCAATAAACAATTAACCGTTTTGCCATTCTTTAAGGCTTGCTTATTTATTTCCTGCAATAATTTCACACTATCTACTCCATGAATTAAATGCACAAAAGGAACAATGTGCTTTACCTTATTGCTTTGCAAGTGCCCAATAAAATGCCAGCGAATGTCTTGGGGTAATTGCTCGTGTTTATCAACTAACTCCTGCACATAATTCTCGCCAAAGTCTTTTTGCCCTGCTTCATAAGCCTCCATTATCATTTCTATTGGTTTTGTTTTAGAAACGGCAACCAAAGTAACGTTAGGTGGTAACGAATTTTTTATTTTATTTAAATTCTCTGCTATCATAAGTGTACAACCCTTTTAAGGGGCATTTTGCGCCAATAAATAAGTGAGCGCCATATCCATTCAATTGGGCCAATTTGAAAACGTTTAAGCCATTGAACTGAGAAGATAATTTGAATGGTCCAGAGAATAAAAGCAACTAAAAAAAGTTGATATCGCTCTAATGATTGATAAAGACCTAATCCATAACCAAAAAAGATGATCGTAAACATAAAATTTTGAAAAATATAATTTGATATGGCCATTTTACCAACTGACTGTAAAGGTGTGGTTACAAATTTGAGGATTCCTTTTTTTACAAAAAAGATAAATATTGAAATGTACCCAAATATTAAAAGTAAACGGGCTGTTTGCTCAAAGTAACTCGAATTAAAATTTACAAGATCATATTTATTGCCAGACAGATCACTAATTAATATGTTGAAAGTTTTAAAAAGCAAATGCGTTAAAAGAGCGCCAGCTATCAAAAAAATCATTCCTGATATCAAATAAAAAATAGTTTTTAATTCTCCTTTTAAGTACCTGGTTTTAAAAAGAGCCATACCAATTAATATAGTGCCGAGTGTTTCCAAAATTCCAACAGGCAGTGCAGAAATTAGCTCGTCAGTAGCCATTAATGCAATTACAGGAAACATATTTAAATAACCGGAATTAACGGTTTCTATCTGTGTTTTCGAATAATCGAAGGCATCCACTGCAGCATCACGGATTTGTTGGCCTCTTGCATCCCATTGAGCAATTGATTTTAAGTCGGCGCTATCTAATTTTCCTTCTTTTTTATGTACGATTGCAATGTTATAATTTTCACGCCTTTCTTTTCTCACTTCATAACCTTCTCCGGACAAAAACGAAAAAATGCCTAAACAAATAACACCCAAACCAAGGAGCCATTTGTAATTTAAATTTCTTAAAAAATAAAGCAACATTCCACACAAAGCATACTCAGATAAAATCGTCGTAAAGCAAAAGAATAAATAACAAGTAAAAAGACAGATCATTAGTAACCAAAACATCCGTCGGTAATATGCTTTAATGGTTGATAAACCAAATTGTGTCTCAGTTTTTCCAGTAAACAATAAAATAGATGCGCCGAACAAAATAGAAAGTATGCCGCGCATTTTACCATCCAAAAATATATAAGAAAATTCCCAACTAAAAAAATTGAGGTTATTACGTCCTTCAAATATAGGTGGAATTGAATTTTGCCAATCTAAAATTGCAAAATCAGGAATATTCATAAGCAATATGCCAAGTATGGCAAATCCACGAAGCACGTCTAAATGATATATTCTTGAACTTACAGGGTTATTCATCTTCAAAACTATAGATCACCAATCCACTGCGCATTTTTGGTTCTACCCAGGTAGATTTTGGCGGCATAATGTTATTTGTATCAGCGATCCATTTTAAATGATCCATGGTTACCGGATACAAGCCAAAAGCCACTTCTGCTTTGTCTTCATCAACAGATTTCTTAAGAGCTTCGGGGCCTTTAATGCCGGGAATAAATCCAATACGTTTATCAATTTTAAGATCGTGAATGCCAAATAAAGGCGATAAAATATGCTCTGTTAAAATAGATGCATCTAAACTTCCAACCGGGTCATCGCTATTGTAGGTTCCTTTTTTACACATGAGCGAATACCATTTCCCATCAGCATACATGCTTATCTCATGCTTCTTTGCTGGTTTATATATAGTTTCTTTTATTTCTTTTACCTCAAATTTGTCTGCTAATTTTTGAAGCAGCTCCTTTACCGTCAGATTATTAAGGTCCTTTACAACACGGTTGTAATCGTAAATTTTTAATTGTGTTTCTGAAAAGAAAACACCCAAATAATAATTAAACGCTTCTTTACCTGTATAATTTTTTTTGGCTTTACGTTTTATGTTACCTAACAAAGCAGATGAAGCAGAGCGGTGATGCCCGTCGGCAATATAAATGCTCGGGATCGCAGAAAAACGTTTTGAAACAAGATCTACATTTTTTGTATCGCTTAATACCCATAAGGTGTGACGCACTTTATCGGTTGTAGTAAAATCATAATGCGGCACAGCTTTTGAAATATCTGAAATTAAATTATCCAAAGCCGTATCGTTGGGATAACAGAACAACACAGGTTCAGCATTAAATTCGCAAACCTCTAAATAATCTTTTAATTTTTCTTCACGCTGTGTGATCGTTTGTTCGTGAATTTTTATCACGCCATTCATATAGTCATCAATGCTGGTGCAACCTATGATGCCAATGAACTCTATATTATTCTTTATTTGACGGTAAATATAATAAGCCGGCTTTTCGTCGCGCTGAAAGATCTTTTCTTTAATAAACGATTTAAACCGGCGTTTTACTTTTACCAATCTTTCTTTCGATCCGGGTTTTGTTCTAACACCATCATCAAAATCGGGATTAATAACATGCAAAAAGGTAAAAGGATTACCCGCTAATTTTTCTTTTAGTTCGGCAGGATTATAACCATCCACACTACGCGAAGCTACCAGGTGTACCTTATCGTTGGTTGGCCTTAAGCCTTTAAAAGGGAGAACTGTTGCCATATCTAGTTATTAGTTAATAGAGATTAGTTAGCAGGATAGTTTTAGTTTTTGATCTATTAACTATTCGCTTTTCGCTAATTACTACTTTAACGCTTCAATTAATTTTTCCGCCAGCTCAACACCAATGCGTTCCTGTGCTTCGTTGGTTGCAGCACCAATGTGTGGGGTTAACGAAATTTTTGGATGTTTTAAAATAGCAATCGACGGGCGCGGCTCGTTCTCGAATACATCTAAACAAGCATGCGCTACTTTACCGCTGTTCAATGCTTCTAAAAGATCATCTTCGTTTATTACACCACCACGGGCTGTATTTATTAGTATCACGCCATTTTTCATAGAAGCAATTTCGTGACGTGTAATTAATTTACCACCCGGTACATGAAAAGTAATATAATCTGAATTTTGAATGACCTTATCCATGCCAACGGTTTTGATACTTACGGAGGCCGCTTTTTCATTGCCATCAATTTCAATATCTATTTTAGCATCTGTGACAAAGGGATCAAAGGCTAAAACCTTCATTCCTAAACCTAACGCCATCTTTGCAACAGTTTGGCCTATCCTTCCAAAACCAACAATACCCATGGTCTTACCTCTTAACTCAATACCTTTTGCGTATTTTTTCTTAAGGTCGTCAAATTTATCTTCGCCGCTGTTTGGCATCTGGCGATTACTATCGTATAAAAAACGTGCCGCATTAAATAAATGAGCAAACACCAATTCTGCTACCGAGTTGCTTGACGCGGCCGGTGTATTAATTACGTTAATACCTTTTGACTTGGCATACTCCACATCAATATTATCCATACCCACTCCGCCACGGGCAATTACCTTAAGGCCGGGACAGGCATCAATAATATCTTTTCTTATTTTAGAAGCGCTGCGAACAGTAACTGCAACATAACCTTTGTCGTTAATTTCAGATGCAATGTTAGCTTGTTCAACTTTTTCTGTTACAACTGTAAAACCTGCTTTTTCCAGTAAACCTTTTCCAACAGCATCAATGCCGTCGTTTGCCAATATCTTTTTACTCATAATTAAATCCTTAAAATATTAAGAATTTAAATGTAAAGATTAATTGTTCAAAAAGATAGTATTCCGTAAAAAAATTAAAATTTAACGCCTACCGTGGCTGAAACGTTGGTAGCATTATATTTTACAGTTGCCGTTTGCGGCAGCGTGTTAAAGAAATAATAATCTTCGGTGCTTAAGGTCTTTACCCAAACAAAGTCAAAATAAACATTGTTCTTAGTTCTGAAGCCCGCGCCAATTGAAAATGAATTTCTTACAAATTTACCGCTAAAAACGTCGCCAAACGGACTGCCCTGCATGTTGTAACCTACACGGAGCATAACAGGTTTCACATTAAATTCGGTGCCTACACGGATGTTATGACCAGGAGAATACTTATTTTTAATTACGGTATTAACACCCGCAAAATCATCCACCTCGCCGCTGCTTAAAGATGCATTCTTGTAATTTACCATTTCATAATCAATACCAACAGCCGCTATTTTGCCAATAATAATGGCCGCATTGGCGCTTAATCTTGAAGGAGTAATAATGGTGTAGTTAAAATAGCCACCATCTTTTGGATCTTTTGTAGAGATTGGTGAACCCACTTTTTTATCAAAAGAAGCGCTCATTGAATTATAATACTCATCTTTTAAAGTATAAATAGTTGGTGTATGATAATAAAGACCCAAACGGAAATTATCATTTACACGGGCAATTCCCCCGATCTTTAAATTAACACCACTACCTTTTGTTTTAAAATACTCTGTATAAGTTAAACTATTAAAACCTCCAAGGTCATAATAATCGGAGTGCAAATTTGTAGGTTGTTGAAGATAAGTTGTTGTATAAGTGTTTGGTGATGTATAACCGATCTTCATACTATCTTTATCATCCACCTCGTTATGCGTTGTGGTTGATGTGTACTCTAATCTTGGCAAACCTAGGCTCACACCAAAATAAAATTCATCTTTATACGTGTAAGCATAAGAAAAATTAAGTTCGTTTGTTTTACCAGATGTTACAATATCGCGGGTTTGTTTTACCGCGCGCTTGGTATCCACTAACGAATTGTATGTTTTGCTCACCGTATCATTATCCAATAAATAAACATCGTAAGCCATTCCTTCGTAAAAACTATTTAAGTTACCATACGATTGATTGGCCACATTAACCATATCCTTTAAAATAGAACTATTATTTGAATAGCCCGACATCCTTGTTTTATTAAGGAAATTCTGAGTTTGCGAATTGGTAAAAGAAATAATGTTACGACTGTCTTTATCATTTTTTGCAGCCCAGCCACCCAAAATTCCAAAATTATTAAATGCAAAAGCGGCGTTTGAAATAGTTGAGGATTTACCATTAAGAGTTCCTTCATTATTGGTTGTTCTTAAACCACCAGAAAAAGTTATTTCTCCTCTTCTGTAAAGGCCTAAACCTGCAGGATTATATGCTGCACAGCTAAGATCAGCACCAATAGCGCCAAAGGCGCCACCCATTGCAACAAAGCGTGAAGATCCGTTTATGCCATAACGTGAATAACGAATAGCGTCTACGTCATTCTGTGAATGACCATTCAAACCTAAAATTAAAAGGCCGAATAAAAATTTAATACGATACATAATAATTATCTTGGACGGTTACCGCCTCCGCTATTTGAATTTCTTGGACTTGATGATCCGCTGCCACTGCTATTACTGCCGCCACTATTAGAGTTAGAATTACTTGGAACCTCAAAACTACTGCCCTGATTACGACCTGAGCCGCTGGAATTGCTATTAGGATCGAAAGATGAACCCTGGTTTTTACCCGAACCTGAATTATTATTTTCAAGTACACCACTATTTCTAATAGGCTTACCGGTATTGGTATTCTCGATCGGAGTGCTGGTATTTTTTACCGGGTTGTTATTGGTGTTAGTATTTGTGTTACCTAAACCAAAATTTGGCCAAAAACCTGTTTCTTCTTTTGGCGTATTTCTTACTGGTATTGACTCATTCTTAGAAGGCGTATTTCCTAATGTAGAATTTCCGCGCGGTGTTGTATTTCCTCCCTTAGTCTCAGTAGTAATTTGATTGTTGCCAAAATTCTCGACAGGCGTATTACTTAATTTCTTACGTGGCACATCTGTAAATTTTGGAGTAGTTTCTTGTTTTACTGCAACATCGTTAATGAATTGCTGGCGGGCGCTCGCCTCATCAACCGACATACCCGGTGTGCTCTTACGATGTCCGTTACCGCCACCATTACTGCCTCTTGGGCCATATGAGGCATGACTATAAGAACTGTTAACATCATAACTGTTATAATAACCCCAGTTAGAACCATTATAATAACCATTGTTGTAACCATTATAATATCCAGCCCAGTAAGGATTGTATCCATAATTACCAAAAGAAGGATAACCACACAAACCCTGACTAAAATAAGGATTATAATACGGGTTGTAATATGGATTTCCCCAATATGGATTATTGCAGCCATAATAACCGCCATAATTACCACCGTAACCATAACCGCCATTACCATAATAATTACCGGTACTAAAAACTAATGAAAGTCCGCTACTGTAATTATTAAATTGATTGGATGGCATAAAATAATTGTATGAACCATAAATACTAGAGCCATAACTATATGGATTCTGGTTATACATGTAAGAATTGGTATAGTAATTATCATAATAGCCTACGCCTGACACCGGGTTGTTAAAACGGCGCATTTGTGAAGCATATTTGTAATCGTAATAATCGTCTGAATTATATTGCGGATCCTGATAATAAGGATTAGCATCATCTTTAGCTTTTTGCGCCAAAGCAGCTTCTTCCTGTTTTTGTTTTTCCTCCGCTTCTTTTTTTGCTCTTTGCTCCGCAGCAATTTTTGCTAATCGTTTTTCTTCCGACGGACTTGTATAAATGTCGTCGTTATAAGAAGCGATCTGGGAGGTTTTACACGAACTGAAAATTAGTGCAAAAAGAGCTACTGGGACTAAGAATTTTTTCATCGCAAATTTTTTAATAGTTAATAATATTGCGGAGATTTTAAGTAAATTTACGCAAAAACAAGCTATTAATTTTAATTTTTACATTTTTTATCAGTTAAATTATAAACAGATAAAATGTTTAATAGAACTAAATTGATTTATGAGCAAGGTTATTACACCACAAGAGCAAGATTACAGTAAATGGTACAATGATATTGTTGTTGAAGCAGACATGGCAGACCATAGTGCCGTTCGAGGTTGTATGGTTATTAAGCCGCATGGTTACGCCATTTGGGAGAAAATGCAACAAACATTAGATAAAATGTTTAAAGATACAGGGCATGTAAATGCTTATTTTCCTTTATTTATTCCAAAAAGCTTATTTGAAGCAGAAGAAAAAAATGCAGAAGGCTTTGCAAAAGAATGCGCTGTTGTAACGCATTACCGGTTAAAGACCGATCCTCAAAATCCAGGTAAATTAATTGTTGACCCCGAGGCAAAACTTGAAGAAGAACTGATCGTTCGTCCTACCAGCGAAGCTATTATATGGAATACATACAAAGGCTGGATCCAAAGTTACCGCGATCTGCCTTTATTGATAAACCAATGGGCCAATGTGGTGCGTTGGGAAATGCGTACGCGTTTGTTTTTACGTACTGCCGAATTTTTGTGGCAGGAAGGACATACAGCTCACGAGACTAAGGAAGAAGCCATTGAAGAATCGAAAAGAATGTTGGAAGTGTATGCTGACTTTGTAGAGAACTGGATGGCAATGCCCGTTATTAAAGGTTTTAAAACGCCTAACGAGCGTTTTGCGGGCGCCGATGATACTTATACTATTGAAGCCCTTATGCAGGATGGTAAAGCCTTACAGGCCGGCACCTCTCACTTTTTGGGTCAGAATTTTGCCAAAGCATTTGATGTAAAATTCGCTAATAAAGAAGGTAAATTAGATTATGTTTGGGCTACAAGCTGGGGCGTTAGTACACGTTTAATGGGTGCTTTAATTATGAGCCATAGTGATAACCATGGTCTTGTTATTCCACCAAAATTAGCGCCTACACAAGTAGTTATTGTACCTATTTACAAGACCGAAGAAGGTCTAAATAAAATAAATGAATTTGCTAATTCACTTAAAGCAAAACTTCAGGCAAAAAATATATCCGTAAAATACGATAACCGCGATTCGCAACGTCCGGGTTTTAAATTTGCCGAACATGAATTAAAAGGTACTCCGGTGCGCATTGCAATTGGCGAAAGAGATCTTGCCAACGGCACTGTAGAAGTAGCGCGCCGCGATCTTTTAAGCAAAGAGGTCATTAAAATGGAGGAAGTTGAAGTATACGTTGCGAAATTGCTTGAGGATATTCAAACAAATCTTTACACAAAAGCCCTTGAAAGAACAAAGGCTAATACACGCAAAGTTGAATCGTACGATGAGTTTAAAAAAGTATTGGATGAAAAAGCCGGTTTTGTTTTAGCGCATTGGGATGGCACTCCTGAAACTGAAGAAAAAATAAAGAATGAAACAAAGGCAACCATTCGTTGCATTCCATTAAATAACCCGTTGGAGAACGGTGTATGTATTTACAGCGGAAAACCCAGCGCGCAAAGGGTCTTATTTGCCAGAGCTTATTAAAACCAAACGCCATGAGCAGCGAACAGGAAACAAAACAGAAGGAAAGCATTTTAAAATTACTTGCAGAGAAGTCTGTGATGAAACAAGATGTTTACTCCAACACCATTAATGTTTTTAACGAACTAAAAGATATTTTACGATCAAAAGCTGATGAATTATCAAGCGAGATCACCAAAATAGATAAACGCGTACAGATCTATTACAAGGACGTTAGTCTGCAGGACATGTATTTAAAAGTGGCCGGTGATATTTTAGACTTCCAGATGCACTCCAATGTTTTTGAGTTCGACAAGTCGCATCCCATGTACAAAACAAGTTATATTAAAAATAACGATCTTAATTCCTTTAGCGGCATTATTAGTGTTTATAATTTCCTTGCCGATTCTTATAAGTATAACCGTTTAAACGATGTTGGCTACCTAATTGCCCGCATATTTGTGAACCGTGAAAAAAAATTCTTTTTAGAGACCCGCACACAAATTGGTTACAAATACAATTCTTTTAGTTTAGAACCTGTTTCAAAAGAGCAGTTAGCCGATATCATAAACGAACTTATTATTTACGCGATCTCTTTCGATCTGTTCACACCACCATTTGATGCCGTTAAAATGGTAACCGTTGCCGAGATCCAAGAAAAATCAAGCAGCAGCGCTTTACGAACAGGCAAACGTTTAGGATACTCCAGCGGATCAGGCAACGCAATAAATAGCTTTGACGACGAAGTGAATCTATAAACAATCTAAATGAAAACGAGACTATTTATTTTAACGATCCTTTTGTTAAGTTTGTTAGTTTCTTGCAAAAAGAAAGAGAAAGAAACTACTGTTGGGAACCCACAATCTTTGACGCAAACAACGAATACGTTTAATGCCTGTTGTATGGCAATAAATAAATATCAATATACGGTTAACAGTAATACTATTACATTCAATGAGAATAATGCAAAAGCTTTTTTTACACTAAATACTTTAACAACAACTGCAACGGGGAATTTTTCGATAGTTTCATGCGGTACTGTCGTAGCATCATCTTTTGATACTTTAAAATACTACGGAGGTAGTTACAATTATTCAGTCGGAGTAGCACAATATGTGTCGCCTGTGAAATGGAAAGGAACTGGTGGAAGTTTATTTCCGGCTTTTACGGCAACCTGTTCAGAAACCTTTCCTTTTATTTCTTTAACAACCTTAAATATATTTCCAAATAGTATTTCAAAAAGTACTGTGTTCACAATAACATTAAGTGGAATTACTAACACGGACAGGACTGCTTTGAAAATAATCGACAATATTGGTTTTTCAGCTTACTCCGGAGAAATAATCCCAACTTCTAATTCAGTTAGTTTTATTCTCGATTCACAGCAATTGGGGTCACTTGCAAATACAAATCTTGGGACAATAGAGCTATATTTAATTAATGACGCCATACAATCATTAAACGGAAAAAACATTAGATTTTCGGCTATTACACAATATAATATTGTCGGATTTTCAATAACAAATTAAATTATAATCTAAGCATACACCGTTCATTTTCCAGCATTTTATTTTCAGGATCTACAAGCAAAGAGACCCTTACATCCTGCATGGCTTTTTTATAGGTTGTTCTTAATTCTTTACGCTTAATGGCTTCTAAGAATCTTTTTATTTCTTCTTTGCTCTCTAAGATTAGCCCGGGTACTTTTGTAGGTTTACCATTGGCATCCTTTGCGACCATAGTAAAGTAAGACGTGTTAGTGTGCTTTACAGTACCAATTAAAAAATTCTCAGCTATAACTTTAATTCTAACAACCATGGATGACGTGCCTACATAATTTACGGAAGCGTAAAGTGTTACCATCTCTCCAACCTCAATAGGATCAATAAACTCAACATTTTCAACCGAAACAGTTACGCAGTAATTACTCGCGTGTTTTGAAGCACAGGCATAAGCAACTTTGTCCATTAAAGATAAAATAATGCCACCGTGTATCTTGCCACCAAAGTTAGCATAGGCCGGTATCATTAACTCACTAACGGTTGTGACAGAGTAGCTCACTTCTTTAAAATTATCTTCCATAAAAATATATTGTTACTTGAAAATTAGGAAATATTAACCTAAGAAACAATTTCCTAAAGAATAAAAAAGTATTTTTATAGCGGTGGAAATTAAACAACACTTAAAAATATTTATTGTAGGTCCGGCCTACCCGCTTCGCGGCGGCCCGGCGCAATTTAACGAGAACCTTTGTGCCGAATTAAATAAAGCGGGACACGATGCACAAATAATTTCTTATTCATTACAATATCCTAATTTTTTATTTCCCGGCTCAACGCAATATGAAACGAGCGGCAAAGCGCCTGCAGGAGTAAAGATCCATACGTTGATAAATACTGTAAACCCTTTTAACTGGTTTAAAGTAGCACGCTTTATAAAAAAAGAGAAACCTGATTTTATTTTGTTCCGTTACTGGCTGCCCTTCTTTGGCCCGGCATTAGGCACTATCGGCCGCCAGGTAAGATCAAAAACAAAAGTACTAGCACTAACGGATAACATCATACCGCACGAAAAACGTTTTGGCGATAAGCCTTTCACCAATTATTTTGTAAAAAGCTGTCATGGTTTTATTGCTATGAGTAAAACTGTTCTAAACGACATCTCTAAATTTTCAGATACAAAACACAAAGCCTACTCCCCTCACCCCATGTACGAAACCTACGGTGCAAGTGTGAGTATGGAAGAAGCGCGCAAAAAATTAAATTTAAATAGTAACGATAAAATTATTTTATTCTTTGGTTTGATCCGTCATTACAAAGGCTTGGATATTTTAATGGAAGCGATAGCACATCCGGAAATAAAAAAGCAGAACATAAAGTTGTTGATAGCCGGAGAGTTTTACGAAGACAAACAACCGTATTTAGATCTTATACAAAAACATAATTTACAAAACCAGATAATTCTTCACGATAAATTTATTGCCAACGAGGATGTACGATATTATTTCTGCGCCAGTAATTTAGTAGCACAAACCTATAGAAACGCCACCAACAGCGGCGTCACCATGGTTGGCTATTTTTATGAAAAGCCCATGTTAGTTACCAATGTTGGCGGATTAGCTGAAATTGTGCCTAACGAAAAATGTGGTTATGTTGTAGATACTGCCGTTCCAAAGATCTCAGAAAAAATAATTGATTACTTCTCAAAAAACAGAGAAGCAGAATTCACACAAAACGTAAACGCAGAAAAGAAAAAATATGAGTGGACAGAGTTTATTCGTGTGTTGCTTGATTTATATAGGACTTCATAATAATTAGTTTTTTTTATTTCCTCCCTCCCCCTCTTCTCAGAACTCCATTTTGCTTCGCAAAACCCTCAAGAGGGAGACAATGTGTGCCTAAAAAAAATTAAACCTCTGTATCCCCTGTGCCCCTGTGGTTCTAGAGATACTTATCAACAGCCTGTTAATTCATTATAACACCTGTTAATACTTTAATCTTTTAACCATTCCTTCGCAATGTCTTTACAATCAAGGCTTTTAGCCGAAAAAGTTAATTACTTCTTTTTTTGTTAATAAAGGCATTTCGCCACAAAGCCAAGCCTTCGTATTTTTAGTAATTAGGTATAAAAATGGCACTACAGGTCAATATTAACGATATTCTCTCTCAACTTTACCATCAACGTGGCGTAGTTGAGTTTCTCTTTGCTAACCGTGAGAACATTACGGTTAACGAGTTATTGTCGCGCGAAGATATTTCGGCGGAACAATATCAAAAATTAAAATCACTCGATCTGATCTACGAATACGAGAACATTGTAAGTCTAAACGACGCAGTAGTATCCATGTTCGAAGATTTTATGGAGATCGGGGAAGTAACGCCTGGCTTCATAAACGATTACATCAACGAGTTAAACCGCCACATCCGTTTTTATCAGGAAGCCCGCGAAATGCGATTCCTGCGTAGCATAAAAAAATATTTAAAACGTATCAATGCCACGCTAACCCGCGAGATCATTAAGCTTCAAAAAAATGTAGATGATACTTACAAGAACGAAAGTAATTACCGCATCAAGCTCCAGAAACTGGAAGATTACAGGGAAAAGCGTGATACCATCATCGAGTTCATCAAAAAAACTTCAGATGTTGTTGAAGATACAAGAGCTCTATTCACGTTAACTAACGATTCGGAGCTTTACGGAATTGTTTCTGCCTTAAAAGCAAGCTTAATTGAGAATTTAGATTACCTGATCGAGATCCAGACCGACATTACGGATTTCATCAACAAGATCATGTTCCAGATCGACGTTTACAAAAAAGCACAACGTTTAAAAGAGATCAAAGAACATGGCTCGCTTTACTACCGCACTAATTTTAAAGAGATCGTTTCAAACATAAACACGCTTAAACACAACGGTCACAAAACCCCGAAAACAAAGATCGCCATCGAATTTTTATATACCGACGACGGACATGTTCTGTGTAAACGTATTGCCGAAAAATACAAACTCACCCGTTTAATGGTGCGCGGTATTGCCGGCAAAATGGCGGGCGATTTTAAAGACAAAGGATTAGAGCAACAAATAAAATTAGATACCGAAAAATTGGTTGAACGCTTTTTAACGCAAACAAAAGCTAATTTATTTGAGTACTTAATGGACTACAAATTCCCTAAAGCAATTGGCAATGTTACGTTTGAAGAAAGACTTTCATTATTTGTTGAGATAGCTATGGAATACCAGAGCGATCTTGATTTTAAATACCGTTTACAATATTTTGATTACAATGATACTGGCAGTGATGTTAAAAAACGTTTAGGTTATACCTTGATACTTCCGTTAAAAGATAAAGCAAAGAAAAAAGAGAAAGCCAAAAAGGAAGAGGGATAAATGATGAAGGATTTAGGACGCAAGACAGAACAGGAAGTAAAATTGTAGGCAGTAGCAGTAGGCAGCAAGAACACGAAATAAATAACAAAACAAGAAATTAGAAACAAAAAACCCGGAATAAATAATGTTAGCAGAAGATTTTAATTTACCAAAACAAACCCACGATATTTTCGGCATCATGGCCCGTGGAAATTTTATTTCCAGCAATGGTTCTAAAGACGGGATGAACCGTTTATACGACATTGTAAATAATCCTGAAAATTTCGACAGGTTGCAAGCTTATTTTAATGTTATCCGTTATAATATTGAGCGAGGAAATAATTTTTTCTATTTCTCAAAATTGCATGAACCAAATTCGGAGTTGGAAAAAAAACTAGAGCGTTTTGAACGTTATATCGATATCGTCGATCTTTTAGCAAGTATGGATAACAAGATCACCATTGGTAGCCGTTTTCGTCCGAGCGAAATTGCAGAAGAGTGTAACGCTAACGTGCGTTTGAAACAAAAATTACAAAAGATACCATTATACCGTTCAGAAACATTACATAATAAAGTACGCGAGATCTGCGACCTGATGAGCCGCGACTCTTACTTAGAAATGGAAGACGAAAAAACAGAGTCGTATAAAGTATTGGATTCTTACGCGTATCTATTGGACGTGATTAATTCAGTAGCCATTTACGAAGATACCGGTGGTGGAAGTGATGATGCGCAAGGGCTTATCTATAACTAGTTAATAGGGACAAGTTAATAGCGAATAGTAATTAAGATAAAGATTTAGAATTTAAAAAATAGATGGAAACTAACTGTAGAATATTAAATAGAATTGTTGAGATAAATATCTCCAACGTAAAGTATGCCGATATTGAATTGAGCGGTAATACCTGTTTTGTTGGAACAAATAACTTTGGTAAGACCTCGTTGCAGCGTGCCATTCTGTTCTTTTATAGCGCCAACAGCCGTGGCTTAGGTATCTCAGCTTCTCAAAAACCATTTGAGGAACACTATTTCCGTTACGAGAATTCTTATTTGATCTATGAAATAGCAACAGAAGATAAAGCATTTTTTGTAATTGTTTACCGTCACAATAAATTGGTTTTTCGTTTTGTGGATGCACCTTATAACCCTGATTTCTTTTTCACTGCAAATGATGAGGCAATGAAAATAAAAGAGATCATTTCTAATTTCGAAAAACGTGGCATTTATATCTCTAACCAAATTGATACATTTGAACGTTATAGAAATATTATTTACGGAACAGAGACTGACAAACAATTATCAAAATTCCACTTATTAAAAGGTAACGAGAAATATCAAAACATTCCAAAATCAATCACTAACGTATTCTTATCTTCAAAAAGTAGTGTAGATTCTCGTTTCATAAAAGATTTTATTGCCAACTCATTAACAACTGAAAGCAGCTCCATTAAACTAGAACAAGTAGAACGTCAATTGCGCCAGTTCAACGAGAAGTATTCGGATATCGAAACCTATCTGAAAAAAGAATCGCAGCAATTAATTGAACTGATCGATAAAAAATACGACCAGGTTCACATGCTTAAAGGTGCGCAAATGGAAATGGCCGATAAGTTAGGTAGCAGTTTACGCTTTGCAGAAACACAAAACGAATCTATTCGTGAAGCGGCTAAAAAGAAAGAGGAAGAATTAGATGCTTTAACCGCCGAACACGAAACATTAAAAGAAAATATTGAAAGCAAGCAGAACGATATTCGCGAAGAGATCGGTTATTACGACCGTACCATTCGCGATGCCAATAAAAAATTAAAAGCATACAAAGAACAAAACGTTGAAGAGGCACTTGAGAAAAATCAGGAACGCGAAAAATTACAGGTTGAATTAAATATAGCCCGTCGTGAGTACGAAAGTTTAACGTCTAACGTGGCAAGCATCGAAATGAAATACTCTACGTTGATAGAGCAATTACGTAACGATAAAAGCGCTTACATTAATAAGATCAACTCCCGTACGAGCGAGATCTTTAATCACTACAACGAATTACAATTACTTCAAAAGAACGAATACAATAAACGCGATGCGGAATTAAAACAAAAACGCGATGAGAGTTTAAATGAAGTAAATTCTGAAGTAACAGCAAAACAAATTGAGTTCAACGAATTAAAAAGTGAGGAAAAAGTTATCCGCACTACCCGCTTCTACGAACAAGAGATAAAAGATCTTGAAAGTGAATTAGCCGAACTTCGTGCGGTTAGCTACAAGAACAAATCTGAGCGTGCCATTAAACAAAACATTGCACAAACCATGCAACGTGAATGGGAAGCTTTGGAACAAAAATTAAAAAGTTCATTAAGCAACCGTATTAACCAAACCAACAATGAAATAATTAAGTTGAAAAACGAAATTAAAGACATTGAAGTTAAGTTAAATGTACAACACGATGCCTTTTACGGATTCTTAGAAAAAAATGTAAAGAACTGGCATAACACCATTGGTAAAGTAGTAAACGAAAAATTATTATTCCGTACCGATATTACACCGGAGTTAAAACAAGAAACTGCCGATACATTATATGGTATCAGTTTAAATTTAGAAACTGTTGAAGTGGTTTCTAAATCTATTGAAGAATATCAATTTGAGAAGAACGAACGCCTTGCCGCTATTCGCGATCTTGAAGAGTCGTTAAATGCTTTTCAAACGGCTAATAACGAAGAAAAAATGTTAGCTGCCGATAAATTCGGTAAACAATTAGGCGAAATGAAAGAAGATGTAAAGGTACTTACCTACTCTTTAGAATTGGCCGACAAGCGCGAACACAAATTAGGCAGCGAGCTTGAAGAATGGAGACACAAAGCAGGTGTTGAAATTGAGCAATCGTTAACCGGTAACCGCCAGCGCTTAAATATTATTGAAGAAGAATTAACGCTTTTAAATAAAAAGAAAAATAATTTATTGAACGATTTTAATAACCAGTTCGAGAAATTAAGAATTTATAACGAGGAGCGTTTAGCGGAATTAAAAGAAAGACAAGAAACAGAGATCTCTGAACTGGAAGTCGAAAAAAAGAACCAGGTAAAAGATTACGAAGATAAAGAAGACGAACTTTCTAAAGAAAAAGATAAGAACTTTAAAAGCAAGGGTGTTGACGCGAAGCAATTAAAAGGCGTTGAGAACCGCATGAAGGAGATACAGGAAGCTTTAAAAGAAATTGAGCAGTACGCGCAAATTGTAAGCGACTATTTAAAAGATAAGCGCGAGATCTTTGATAAGATGCCTGACTTTATTCAAAAGAAAGAAGAATTTGTAAAAAGTAACAACGACTTAAATACACAAGTTGAAGAAGCAACGCGTAAATTCAATACAAAACGCATGGAGTTGAATAAACAAAAACGTGCTTTTGACGAAGAGTTAATTGATTTTAATAACGGTATTAATTTTTACAGCAACAATTTCCGCGAAACACCTGTTTACACTAAGTATTCAGACATTATAGAACGTGCAGAACCAAAACGTACCAACTATAATATTATGGACCTTTGTACACAATTATTAAAGAACGATTCGCACTTTAACGAAGAGTATGGCGCTTTTCAGCGTTATGTAAATGAATTTGCAGGTAAATTCAAAATTGATAATCACTTTAACTTTGTTATTCGTAATGATGCCTCGCAAGGCGAGTACGAACGTTTCGCGCAAAACTTACGCTCGTTCATTAACGAAAATAAAATTGAATTATCAATTGCAGAAACCGCCACGCAAATTGGTTTGGTAACGGATAGTATTGCCACTAAAGTAAAAGAGCTTAGCGGACAAAAAGATAAGATCCAGCATATTATTACATTAATTGCAGAAGATTTTAAGAAAGCGGAGTTTGAAGAAAGCAAGTTAATTGAGTTCATTAAAATTCGTTTAGAAGAATCGGATAACAAGGTTTACAAATTATTAAAACGCGTACAGGAGTTCCGTGAAGAGAACGGTTTGGTTTATAACGAAGGTTTATTTAATACCGACTTTGCAACCGGCCAGAAACGTGAGATCAGCGGACGTGCCGTTAAATTGTTAGACCAGTTAAGCTCTGCCATTAAGGAACAAGAACAAGAAGAAATTCGTTTACAGGATCTTTTTGAATTGAAGTTCAACATTAAAGAAGGGATGAACGAAACCGGCTGGACACATAAAATTGACAGCATTGGTAGTACTGGAACGGATATCCTCGTAAAAGCAATTATTTACATTACCCTACTCCACGTATTTATTAAAGAATCATCGCACCGCAGCAGCTCCGACTTTAAAGTACATTGTATCATTGACGAGGTTGGACAGATCTCTGCCCACTACTTACGTGAATTGTTACGTTTTGCTAAAAACAGAAACATTATGATGATCAACGGTCTTCCAAACAAATCAGGATTAGAGAGCCATTACAAATACACGTACCAATTTAGAAGAGAAGAAAATAACAACGTTAGGATCTTCCCAAGTATTGTAACAGAAGTGGAAGCTTAATAAATATTAATTAATAATTTAAAAAAGACCATCCTTAGAACTTAAAAATGAGGATGGTTTTTTATTAATAAAGTAAAACAAAAAATGACAGATGAAGAGTTGAAAATAGTTGCAGAAAATCTCATCGCAGAGAATCAAGCTGATGCTATTTTCGGTATTTATCAATATGGTGGTAGTTCCGACGAATCATTTATAAAAGCAAATAAGTCCGGATTGCAAATTTACGCTGCTGAATTACTTCAGGCATCACTTAATTGCGAAAACATAATAGCTGATAAAGAAAAAACTATTATTCCTTTTGATCAAGATGCTGCGTGGATTGATGAAAATGGTGATACCTTCCTACATTATATTCAACCAATTGCAGGAACAAGACTAAAACCTGCTCCTGAAGCACCATATAAATTTTCAAAATTAAAAGAGGATTTAGCAAAAATTGGTTGCTTTATTGTAGCAGTTTTCCTTGTTATTTGCGTTTTACTCGGAATTGGCAAAATTGGCACAGCCATATTTAGTTAGATTATGAAAGCAGTAATTTACATCTTACTTGTATTTCTATCAATAAAATTACATTGTCAGACCGATACAATAAGGACATATTATCCAGACACAGTTTTAAAATCTAAGGCTTATTTCAAAAAAAATAAAATATACGAAACAGTTTACTTTCATTCTGGGATTTTAAAATCAGAAATGATCATGAGAAAAGATAGCATGCCAATTTTCTTTAAGGCCTATTCTGAAGATGGAAAAATTCTATTTGATCAAAAAAATAGAAAAGAAATAATTTCATATAATTGGGAATTTGGCACGGTTACTTATATGAGACTAAAAAAAGGGAAACTTCATGGGAAATCAAAAACATATGAAAATGGAAAATTATCGTTAATTATGACTTACAACATGGGAGTATGTATTGGTAAATCCACGGGCTATGATTTAGAAACGGGCGATGTTATTATGGAAGAAAATTATATCGATGGAAAATTGAACGGTGAAGGTGTTTATTACAATCGTGGACATATTCTATCGCGAAAGATTTACTATGAAAATGACTGTCCAATTAAAGCCCAATCGTTTAATAAAGAAGGCGAAATGACTTATGAAACAACCGATTTAAAAGAGATAAATTGGAGATACAGGTCCACAGAGTATTGTAAATAATTTAAACACAACAGATTAATGAAAAACAACCCATAGATACACAACACCTCCTTTTCATCACTTCCTTTATAAATACGCAGGATAAATATAATTTTACAAACTCATTAATAAACTAAAATGCTTGAATTTATAAAACAACCCTGGGCCTGGTATGTTGCCGGAGCTTTGATAGGCTTAACGGTTCCAACATTATTAATACTGGGAAATAAAACCTTTGGTATTTCATCTTCGCTGCGTCACATTTGCGCAGCTTGTTTCCCTTCTAACATTAGCTATTTTAAATACAACTGGAAAAAGGAAGCCTGGAATTTATTTTTTGTTACCGGCGTTTTAATTGGTGCCATTCTTGCGAATGCTTTTTTAAAAGATCCAAACCCGATCGTTATTGCCGAAAAAACTAAAGCAGTTTTACAGCAAAATAATGTAAACGACTTTGCGCACATTGCGCCTACTGACATTTTTAGTTGGGAAAGTATTTTAACGCTGCGAGGTTTTATCTTTATTGTTGTAGGAGGATTCCTTGTTGGTTTTGGCACCCGATATGCGGGAGGTTGCACCAGTGGGCATTCCATTATGGGACTTTCTAATTTACAACTCCCTTCATTAATTGCAACCATTTGCTTTATGGCTGGCGGCATTTTTGTTACCTGGTTTGTATTACCTCTAATTTTAAACTTTTAATATGACTAAGAATAGTATTACACAAGAAGTATCCGATGAATTTAAATCCGTAAAGGAAAATAATTCTACCAATGAATTCAGCTTAGTTAAGAATCTAAAGTTTCTTGTGGTAGGTATTTTTTTCGGTATCGTTTTTGTAAAGGCCGAAATAATAAGTTGGTTCAGGATACAAGAGATGTTTCGTTTCCATTCCTTTCATATGTACGGCGTTATTGGAACAGCGGTTGTAGTTGGCGTCATATCTGTTTTCATTATTAAACGTTTTAAAATAAAAACCATTTCGGGAGATGAAATTAAGATCGAACCAAAAAAATTTAATAAAGGACAGATCTATGGTGGTTTAATATTTGGTTTTGGCTGGGCGCTAACCGGTGCTTGTCCCGGGCCTTTATTTGCGCAAATAGGCAGTGGATTAACTGTGGTTATTGTAACATTTTTAAGTGCTGTTTTCGGCACATGGATGTATGGTTATTTAAAAGAGAAATTGCCGCACTAGTATTAAAACAAACTGCCTAATATTTTAAATCCTAACGCCAATTAACGTTACATCATCCACCTGCTCAAGGCTGCCGATCCATTCCAGAAAAGTATTCTGCAAAAGTTCTTTTTGTTTTTGCATGGGCAAACCGGCATTGGCGGCCAGCAATTCCCGTAATTTTTTGCTCATGAACTTTTTGCCTTTTGGACCACCAAACTGATCGGCAAAACCATCCGTTAAGGTATAAACAACATCGCCTTCCTGTAATTCGATCTCCTCCTGCGAAAAAGAAATATGTTGCAGATCGTGTTTACCAAGCGGCATTTTATCACATGCAATTTCAATGGCCTTGTTTCCTCGCACCAGCCAAATAGGATTGTTTGCGGCAGAAGTAAATAGTTTTTTATTCTTAAAATCGTAAACTGTTAAACTGGCATCCATGCCATCCTTCCCTCCTTCTTTACTTCCGTCTTTACTTAAGCGCTTAATAATAGTTTGGCGGGTGGTGTTAAATATCTCAGCAGGCTGGTTATGGTGCTCAATCGCTTTCTCAAGACTGGTAATATTCAATAAGCTCATAATAGCACCCGGCACCCCATGTCCTGTGCTATCAGCCGTAACCAAAGCAAAATTACCATTGTTTAATCTACCGGCCCAATAAAAATCACCGCTTACTACATCTTTTGGTTTAAAGAAGATAAAATAATCCTCCAAATTCTCATCCAGTGTTTCTTTAGTCGCTAAAAAACTGCGCTGTATTCTTTCAGCGTAGTTGATGCTGTCTGTAATTTCTTTGTGTTTTTCTTCTACCAAATGCTTTTGTTGTTCTACTTCGGATTTTTGTTTTTCGATGATCTTATTGGTTCTTTTGCTTTTACTTAAGTTCATTAAAATATAAACTGCAAAAGCCAACAATAATATGGCACCAACAATAAAAATATTACGAAGTTGTTTTTGTTGTTCAAGTTCCTTTGCTTTTTTTTGAGCCTCAACGGTCTGAAGCTGCTTATCTTTATTCAGGATCTCTACCTGTTTCTTTTGCGATTCGCTTTCGGCTTCCTTTTCCTTTAATTGCAAATTGGTTTGCGTGAGATCTAATTTCCTCAAAGCATTATCTTTTTCAAGTAAAATTATAGCTTGTTTACGTTTTTCGATCTCAACCTGGTTCAAAGACTGTTGTTTTATGAATTCTGCTTTTGTTAAGGCCTCTTTTTTTTCGAAATCAAATTCAATTTGCCGTTGTAAAAGTTCTTTTTCATTGGAAACACTAAATAAAGAATCTTTTATCCTAACACTCTCCTTATAGTTTTCCAGGCTTAATTTATACTGTCCCGTCTCATTATACAAAGTTGATAAACTCTTATGCACTTCTTTTTTTAAGTTTAAAGTTTTAGATCTGTTGGCAAAATCCAGCGCCAGTAATTGCATCTTTTCTGCCGCGGCATAATCTTTAAGCTCGTAATAAACATCGCCCATGATATTATATGCATAGGATAAACCCTTGTCGTTTTTTAGCTCCTGATGCAGATCCCTGGCCAGTTTTAAGTTTTCCAGTGCAGATTCGTATTGCTTAAGTTTTAACTTTAAAGCACCAATGGTCTCATAGTTGTTAGCGAGATATTCTTTATCTCCAAGCTTTTTATTAATGATCATTGCTTTTTCAAAATACTCTAAAGCCAAAGTATATTCTTTTTTATCTGAATAAACATTGCCAATACAAACTATATTAAGCGCCTCGCCGCGTTCGGCCTTTATTTCTTTATTAACAATCAGGGCTTTGTTGTAAAATTCCAGAGCTTTGATATTATTGCCCGTTGCATTATAGATGGCGCCGATATTACCCGCGTATCCGGCTATGGATTTCTTCAAGCCCAGAGACTCATATATTTTAAAAGCCTTTAAAAAATATTCGAGTGACTTTGGGAAGAGATCTCGCTGATAATATATATTTCCCATTGTGCCATATACTATAGCCAACTGGCTTTGATTCTTATTATTTATAAAATATTTTTCCGCAACCTCAAGAGCCACCATGGCTTCATCAAATTTGTTTAATTTAAAGAGCGTGACTCCCAAATCAGTGTGATAAAAAATAAAACCCTGTTTATAATTTAATTTCTGGCAAAGAGCCAGCATTTCCTTCATAGTGGCAACATATTCATCGGTACGCTTTGCTCTCTTAAGTAAAATTGCGGTATTAAAAAGCAAAAGTACACGGTTGGTGTCTTGCTTCATTGTTTTAAGCACTGCAAACGACGAGTCTATTTTTTTTGCCTGCTCGGGAGTTTGAGCCGAACCAGCAAAACAAATAAGCACAAAAAGTAAGAAGGCAGGTATTTTCATTCTACAGTAAATATAAAAACATTTATATAAAAAACTTCTTCTAAATGTTTAGGAATACGTTTTTAAACAATAAAACAAAGTAAAAACGTATTTTTATAGTGAATTCTTGAGCAAAAAAAAATGAAAGTAATTATCACAGGAGCTACAGGCATGGTTGGCGAAGGCGTTTTGCTGCATTGCTTGGATAGCAAAGAAGTAACAGAAGTATTAATGGTCAACCGCAGGCCATATGATCTTAAACACTTAAAATTAAAAGAACTCATAGTAAAAGATTTTTTAAGGCTGGATGAAAACGAACCCGCATTAAAAGGTTATGATGCCTGTTTCTTTTGTGCAGGCATTAGTTCTGTGGGTTTGAAAGAAGATGAATATACAAAGATCACTTACGACACTACATTGCATTTCGCAAAAGTGTTGGCAAAATTAAATACAGGTATGGTGTTTACCTTTGTTTCGGGCGCGTTAACAGACAGCACCGAAAAAGGAAGCTCTATGTGGGCACGTGTTAAAGGCAAAACAGAAAACGACCTGATGAAATTACCATTTAAAAAAGAGTACAATTTTCGGCCTGGTGTTATGAAACCTGTAAAAGGCCAAAAAAATGTAAAAACACTTTTTAAGATCCTTATTCCCATTATATCACCATTCATTGGGAATAAAGTTCTAACGCTAAACGAAGTTGGACAAGCGATGATCAACGCTGTAAACAAAGGTTATGATAAAAAAGTGTTGGAGGTGAGTGATATTAAAAAGTTGGCGAAGACTCAATAACTTGGCTCCAGATCGCGATTAAAGATAAACTACATCAATTTTTTCAGCCATTTAAGTAGTCCACCTTTTTTATCATACGGTGGGTATATCATTTTTGTTACACCTAATTTTGATTGAAAAACAATTGCACGTTCGTGCGAAAAATTTTTAAAACCAAAAATACCATGGCTACTGCCTATCCCACTGCTGTTAACGCCACCAAAAGGCAGATTCGGATTGCTAATGTGTACCAAAACATCATTAACGCAGGTACCACCGGCACTGGTTTCGCGAATGATCCTTTGTGAAGTATCAGAATCCTCTGAAAAAATATATAAAGCCAAGGGTTTGTTTTTACGGTTGATAAGATCTATGGCATCCGAAATTACTTTAAAGGTAACAACCGGTAGCACCGGACCAAAGATCTCTTCCTGCATGATGGCATGATCTTCTTTTACCTGAGTAAGAACAGTTGGATAAATAGTTAATGTACTCTCATCCCGCTCGCCGCCCCAAGCCAGTTTTGCACCATTATTAACCGAGTCATCCACCAACTTATTCAAACGGTTAAACTGTTTTACATTGATGATCTTTCCATAAGTATCCACGTCTATTTTGCCATCTTTAAAAAACATGGCTTCGCTCGCTGCTTTGTAAAAATTAATAAAAGCGTCCGCTAGTTTTTCATCTATCAAAACATAGTCGGGCGCAATACAGGTTTGTCCGGCATTAACAAGTTTACCCCAGGCAATTTTTTCGGCTGCCTTTTTAAGATCGGCACTGTTGTGAATAATGGCAGGAGACTTTCCTCCTAACTCCAAAGTTACCGACGTTAAATTTTTAGAAGCTGCTTCCATCACTATTTTGCCAACGGTAGTGCTGCCCGTAAAAAAAATATGATCGAACGGTAATGATAAAAATTTTTTCGATATCTCTGCATCACCCTCAAAACAGGCAATTTCATTTGGTTGAAACAATTCCGAGATCATCTTTGAGATAACGGCTGCAGTGGCGCTGCTTAATTCAGATGGTTTAAGCATAACTGCATTGCCTGCTGCAATGGCTGAGATCAAAGGGCTCATAACTAGTTGAAACGGGTAATTCCACGGCGCGATAATAAGACAAACACCCTTGGGCTCATAATAGATCTTATTACCGGCAAATAAATTGCTGAAGTTTTTAGATACAGATACTGGCTTCATCCAGTTTTGCAAATGCTTAATTGCAAAATCAATTTCTACATAGGTAAAATAAAGTTCTGTAACTGCTGTCTCGAAACGACATTTGCGCAGATCAAATTGCAGGGCCTTATAAATTTCCTCTTCAAAACTTTCAATCCCTTTTTTTAGGATCTTCAGTTTATTGATGCGAGCCTCCGCATCGCTTTTACGTAATGCAAATTTATTTTGTTGCTGGGCTGCAAAAACACTCGAGATAGAATCTTCCATAGCATAAATTTAAGCAAATTAAAGGCTAGACTAAAGTTTAATAACAATGCTATTTTGTCCAAATATTTTCCTTAGAGATCTATATAGCTCAGGGTGTTTTCTTTGAAATTTTTCTGGATTATTAAAAAAATACTCACTAACAACCGCCAAAAATTCAGCATTATTTGTAAGCGCATAGGGATTAATATCCGAATTGCCTTTTTCTATTCTTTTTATTTCGTTTTTTAATTCGATCAGCCAAGGGCCTACAAAAGAATTATCAACAAGTATTTTTGGAATACCGTCTATTTCTCCGTCTTCTTTATCTAATAAATGAACAAATTCGTGAATTCCAACATTTTCCTTGTGAGGAAGCCCATCAAATGCTTTAACAAGATCTGGTTTGGAAAGTATAACGGTTCCATCCTGAGAACTGCTGCCGATCATTCCTAAAATATTTGCTCCAGGGCTGTCTAAAGTATTTGTTTGATATTTGTCATTAAAGCTGTTAGGATAGATCAGTATAGAATGAACATATGGATAATTGTAATCCGGAAAAGCAAAAGTAGGAATAACAGCGCTGGCAGCAACCATTAGCCGAATCGTATCATCTATAGTTGTCTCAACCCCTTCAATAGTTTTTGTAGCAAGGAAAAGCCGAATGCGTTTTTCGAATAGATCCTTTTCAAATGCATTTAATTTTGAGTAGAACGACACCTCTTTTTCAAGTATATCACGCCACAATTGAGAAAATGATTGTTCGAGTGTTCTTTCGATGCTGCTCTTTTTTTGCTGCAGGCGATAGAGCCATACACTTATGCCAATTAAAACACAGCTAAATACAACGGTAATAATTGTTTGATTCATATCTTAAATTAGCAACAGTGATGTCAGTATTATGTTTAAAGAATTTTAATTTTAAATCTATTTATATTATAATGATAGATAAGTTTGTGAAGGCAAAATGCCCGTAAATTGTTACTAAAACAACACGTTTAAGCAATCATAATAATTATTGAAGCATGACAAAGGCAGAACTTATAACATCAATTTACGCTGCCTTTAAAGATGTACACCTTGAAGATGGGGTTGGCCTTTACGAAGCGGATTGTCTGGATGAATACAGGGTACCCACCGATCCGGTATACATTAACTGGAAACTAAGAGATGAGCGTGAAAGTTGGGAAAAGATCCTGCCTTTGTTTTTAAACGACACCAATAATGAAAGAGTAAATTCCAGTAACTTCTTTTTTATGGATGCAAAAGGCAAACGTTTTCACTTGCCTTGTTATTTATTACAGGACCTTGATGAAAAACACAAGGGAAACAATCCATTGATAACAGATCTGACCTATAGTGTAAAGTCTTTATCGGACTTAGAAATACTGAATTCAAAGCAAAAACAAACGCTCTTGGATTTTTTTGATCATAAGTTGGCGGAATTTATAAACGATGGAAATGAATTTGACTTTGATAGTTATGCTCTGGCAAAAGAAAATTTTCAGAAATACATTTTGTAGAATTGATAATCGTCAAAACACCTTCTCATAACAGTATTTTTCCGCACATGTATATTTTATAAGCTATTATTGTTTTTATAATAGCTTTGTTCAACTATGAAAGCATCTGTCAATACAAAATATGGTCCGCCTGAAGTTTTGCAAGTTAAAGAGGTTGCCAAACCTTTACCAAAAGATAACGAGGTGCTTATAAAAATCCATGCTACTACGGTAAACCGTACCGATTGCGGTTTTCGTAACCCTGAGTATTTTATAGTAAGGTTAGTTGGTGGACTTTTTTCACCCAGAAAACATATCTTGGGTACAGAATTGGCCGGTGAAGTAGAAGCTATTGGCAAGAATGTAAAAACCTTTAAGCTGGGCGACCAGGTGTTTGGTTTAAACACCTTTCATTTTGGTACACATGCACAATATGTTTGTGTAAAAGAAGAAAAAGCAATTACTCTAAAGCCAAATAATATGTCGTACCAGGAAGCTGCTGCCGTTTGCGATGGTGCTTTTTTAGCTTATGCAAATATTAAAAAGATAGACTTTACAAAGCCAAAGAAAGTTTTAGTGAATGGTGCTTCAGGTTCTATTGGTTCTTCAACTGTTCAATTACTCAAACATTTTGGAGCCGATATTACAGCTGTGTGTGACACAAAAAGGTTAGAGTTAGTAAAGTCATTAGGCGCAAACAAAGTAATTGATTACACTAAAGAAGATTTCACCCAATGCGGCGAGTTGTTTGATGTTGTGTTCGATTCGGTAGGCAAAAGCTCATTTGGTAAGTGCAAAAAGATACTAAAACCAAAAGGCATTTATATTTCATCGGAGTTGGGCTATATGTCGCAAAATGTTTTTTATACTCTTTTTACACCTCTCTCCGGCGGTAAAAAAGTGCTCTTCCCTATTCCAGTAGATAAGAAAGAAGATATGGTCTTTTTTAGAGAATTAGTAGAAGCCGGAAAATACAAAGCCATCATAGACAAAACGTATCCCCTTGAAGAGATCGTTGAAGCCACCAAATACGTTGAGAAAGGCGAAAAAACCGGTAACGTGGTAATAACAATAAAGCACAATAACTAAAAGTTATTGTGCTTTAAAATCCATCGTCATTGCAAGGAGTTTTCCGTTTTCGCAAGCGGCGACGAAGCAATCTGTGTTTGAGATTGCTTCGCTACCACTCGCAATGACGAGATCAATTATTTAAGATCACATTCAGTTTCAACGGTAGTAACCGAAGACCATGCGCTTGGTCCGTTTCCGCCATCGTCGTTGTAGCTGTAGCTATCAGAAAAGCAATGTTCGCTGTATCTGAACGGGCGTTTACGTTGTTTTTCAGTAGTTACTTTAGTTTGTGAAACATCGGTTGTAGTTTGCGCCCCAAAACCGCTTCTAACTTCGGTAGCTGTGGTCTTACATTCGCAGGTACGTTCTTTTCTGCAAGAAACAGTAGCAATGCTTAAAGCAATAATAGCTGGTATAAATATCTTTTTCATTTTCTTTAATTATTTTAATTTACAATCATAAACATCTGTTGATGTGGCACCAGATGGACTTACATAAACACGGGTAGATTTTTGACAAAGGTCTTTTGCCTGTGCTTTTTTTATTTCCCTGTAGGTAACGTTGTCGTTAGGTGTAGTGGTTGTTGTTCCGCCTGATGAAGTATGTGTTGTAACACACTCGCATGTACGGTCTTTTTTGCACGACGTAATGCAAAATGCAAAGGCCGCAATAATTAGTAAAGTAGTTTTTTTCATGGTTATAATGTTTTAATAGCCTATTTAGCTGAAAATTTGATGCCAGAAGTGTTTAAGACCATATAATAGTGTAATTGGCTACGAATAGCAATATGGGAACTGTTCTTTTGAGGAAACATCTCTACAAAAACTCCCACTTTCTACTAAATAGAGAGGCTTTAAAGGCATTTTTGCCCTCTAAAAAAATTTCGTAAATTGCCTTATGAAAAAGATCTTCCGGTTAGTGTTATTTATAGGTTTTGTTACCTTGTTTCACCTTGCCGGTAATTCTCAAATTACGTCCACTAGCGGTAAACGTACCGTTGCCCTGCTCGATCTTACACTAAAAAATGCCGAAACCTCAGATGTAGAGGTTTCCTCCGCCAAATACATTTTAAAAACAGCCGGCATTCCGTTTATCATTACTTCAGACGTAAATGTTGCAAAAAATTATGGAACTATATTGGGTTCTTCAAAATTTGATGTTAGTACGTTTACGACTAACGAAAAAGATACGTTGATCAATTATGTTAACAGAGGTGGTGTTTTAATTGCAGCAAGTGTAAGAGATCCTTATTTTAACACGCTCTTTGGTATAACTGCAAACACAAATAGCAATTCTAATTACACCATTAAATTTAATTACTTTTTAAACGATCCCGCTTTTAAATGGTTAAACGATACCATGGAGCAAACCATTTCGCTAGGTAAAACAACCTATACAGCAGTTATTAATACAAGGCATTACGATGTTGCCGGTGCTTTATCTCTGGCGGTTTACAACAATAACACAACTGCCATTACCAAAAGAATTTACGGCTTAGGTACAGCCTATGCTTTAGGGTTTTCATTCAGAAATTTAATTGCCATTAATCAACAGAATTTAGATTTTGATGCTAATAGATTTTACTCTAACGCTTTTGAACCAACGTCAGATGCCGTTGTGCTTTTTATAAAAGGAATTTACCAGGCGCATGCACCAAGATCGGTTTGGTTGCATACCTCACCTTACAATAGTAAGACCTCTTTAATGATAACGCATGATGTGGATGCGACCTCCGGTTATGACACCATGCATTTTTATGCAGACTATGAAGCTTCGCTTGGTATAAAAGCATCTTATTTTTTTACAACCCATTATATTAATGATGGCTTGTTGTCTGACTTTTACAATCTTAACACTATTCCAAAAGTGCAATATGTCTTAAGTAAAGGACATGTTGCCGGTAGTCACTCTGTAGGCCATTTCCCTGACTTTGACGACGAATCTGTTTTTCCTTTGGGTGTATTAGGCAATACCTCTTCCAATTATTTACCATACAATTTTGGCACAGGCTCAACCACTGCCGGTTCTGTTTTAGGCGAGACAGAAGTTTCAAAAGGGCTGTTAGAAAATAATTTCGGAGTGGTGGTTAAAACTTTTCGTGCGGGTTATTTATGTTTTCATGATAAACTTATTAATGCTTTAGATACCTGCGGCTACACAAACAGTACAACTTTTTCTGCAGCAGATATCCTAACCAATTTTCCATACCAGCAGCGTAAAGACAGGTCATCTACCGGCGCGCTCACTAATGTGTGGGAATACCCTATGACCATTTCGGATGTATTTACTTCCAACCCAATTTCTATAACAAATTATCCGCAAAAGGTTGCAACCTGGCTCGATGTTATTAACCGTAACATGGCTAATCATGCGCCTAATGTTCTATTGATACATCCAACCCGTAAATATAAATTAACCGCACAGCAGGATCTTATTAACGGTTTGCCAAGTGGTGTGTATGTTACCAACCTTGATAATTTTGCCTCGTATTGGAAAAAAAGAGAATTGATAAATTTTACGTCAAAGATCTCTAACGATTCTTTAACTGTAATTGTTCCTTCAGCTTTACTCCCGCTTGATCCTACCATTAGTTTTGTTGTAGATAAAGGTCAGATGTTAGCGCATATTAAAGCACAGGACGATCTAGGAAATCCTATCACTGTTATTAAGTCAAATTTTACACCTGGCGATGTTATTTTGCATTTTGAGAATTATCCGGCATTAGGCATTTCAAATTATGGTTCACCAAAAGAAAATAAAACATTTATTAATTGTTACCCAAATCCATCCAACACAAATTGCACTTTTGACTTTAGATTAGATAACTGTGCGCATGTTAAACTGGAAATTACAGATATGCTTGGAAAACACAGCATAAGCTTAATGGATATGAATCTTGATGAGGGTTGGCATACCGTGCCATTTAATACGAGCGCCCTTGCTGGTGGCATCTATTTGTATAAGTTAACAGTAGATGAAGCATCGCTGACCAAAAAACTTATTATTTCAAGGTAAAATTAAAATACACTAACCAACCGTGAAGCACAGTTCATTAAAAATTAAAAGCCTTTATTACTTTCTTTTATTTGCTTTTTTTGCCACTACGGTTTATTCGCAGGATAAAAAATTGAAAGAATTGGAAGAACTTTCTCAACGGAGCTTTCAAAAAAAAAAGTATGATTCGTCCTTAATTTTTGCAGAACAGTTATTAATAGCCTCTAAAGAAAAAAACTCCAATTATTATCGGATATCTGCTATTTTTCTTAAGGGAAACATTTTTGCGCGGCTCAATAATGAAAAAAAAGCTGCAGATCTTTTTTACGACGCGCTTAAGTTGTGTAACGATACAACGGAGGACTTTTTAAAAGCCAGCATCTACAATGAGCTTGGCATATTAAGTTTTCACCGCAATAACCCGGCTATTGCAAAATCATACTACCGCGAAGAAATAAAAATACGACGGGCTATGAAGGATAATTACAGGGCCGCCAATTGTCTTATTAATTTAAGTACCATGCATAGACGCCTGGGCGAAATTGACAGTTCTGCATTGATGTTAAAACAAGTAAGAATATTAGCAGGCAAAATAAAGGACGCTCAATTATCTGCCCATTTTTTTCAGGTACAGGGTGCTCATTGGCAAACCTTAAATAATCTGGATTCTGCTGAAATATATTATTTAAAAGCGCTTGATCTATGGAAAAAATTAAATAATAAAAGAGATGAAATGACCCCTCTTTTTAATTTAGGTTTGATTTACCATTTAAAAAATGACTTTAAAAAAGCACTCGAAACATATTTAGAGGTTGAAAAAATAACGAACGAATATAAACTGGAGACCAATAAGCTAACGCTTTACGGAAACCTTGCTGAAGCCTATTCTGACCTTAAAGATTATAAACGATCTGCGGAGTATTTTAGAAAACATATTGAAACGAACAATGCGAATCAAAAAAAAGAAATAAGCGAATACACGGCCAGGCTTGACAAGCAGTTTAAAATAGAGAAAAGCGAGATCGTACAAAAACAAAAAGAAGAGATAGCAGCGCAGACATTAGAGATACAAGAACAGAACCGTCGCATTTATTTATCGCTTATTGCCATTATACTTATTGTGGGCATAATGGTAGTTTTGGTTTTCTATTTTAACTTTAAAAAACGACTAAACGTAAAAATAGAAGAAGCCAAGAAAAAATTCTTTTCGAATGTGGTGCACGAGATCCGCACACCACTTAGTATGATACAAGCACCTTTAACCGTATTAAAAAAGAAACTAAATTCAACAGATGATCAGCAAAATATTGAACTGGCCGAGCGCAATATAAAACGTTTGAACGAATTAGTTAATCAAATGTTAGACATTTCGAAAATAGATTCCGTAAAATATAAACTTAACGAGACCTTTGGTGATATTGAATTATTTTACGACCAGCTTTTAATTACTTATACAAAGATCGCAATAGAAAAGAACATTAGCCTGTTGCACAACTTTGTAATACCCAACAAAGTTGCGTTTTTTGATAAAGATTCACTTGAAAAAATAACCGGTAATTTATTGAGTAACGCTATAAAATATACACCCAACAACAACCAGGTTGGTATTGATGTTTACACTGAGGAAAATGAGCATGGCATTAAACTAACCGTAAACGTATGGGATACCGGCGTTGGCATTTCGCAAAAAGATCAGGAAAATATCTTCGATCGTTTTTACCGTAGTGATAAAACTGCATCCAGCACTAAGGGTGTGGGGATTGGTCTATCGCTGGTAAAAGAACTTGTAGACCTACACCATGGCTCTATCAGCGTTAAAAGTAAAGAAGGTAAAGGCTCTACATTTACAGTAACACTTGATCTTAAAACAAAAGATGATATTGCGGTTATAAAACAAAATACAAGCACCGTAACAACCGACGATCATATCTATCAAATTTTACTAGTGGAAGATGATAAAGATATCTTAGAGTTTAACTCAAGTTTTTTAGGGCAAAATAAATTTAAAGTGTTAAAAGCGGTTAATGGCAAAGAAGCCTTAGAGTTGTTGGAAAAAACACTGCCAGACCTGGTTATATCCGATCTTATGATGCCCGAACTGGATGGCCTGGGGCTTTTAAAAGCAATAAAGAACAATACACACTACAACCACATTCCGGTAATTATTCTTTCTGCTAAAGCCGCACCGGAATCACGGATGGAGGCTTTAAAGTTAGGTGCGCAAGGTTATTTGGCAAAACCATTTTTACCTGATGAATTACTTTCGCTTGTAATTAATCAACTCGAAATACTTAGTAAACGCAAAACAGAGTTCAAAGAATTAATAGCACAACCTGAGAAAAAGGTAGAAGAGAAATTTGTAGGCACAGAACCTTACACACAAAAATTATTCGCTCTAATATTTAAACAAATTGAAGACTCCGAACTTTCCGTGGAAAAACTGGCTGATCAGATGGCTACCAACCGAAGTCATTTTCAACGTAAAGTTAAAGCCATTACAGGTCTCTCACCTTCAGAAATAATAAAAGTTATTCGTTTAGAGAAAGCAAATGAATTATTATTAAGCAAGAACGGTAATATCACTGAAGTTGCATACCAAACTGGTTTTTCGTCACAATCCTACTTCACAAAATGTTTTACACAGCATTTTGGAGTTTCGCCAACACAAATGCTTCAGAAGAATAAATAGCAACGTTTATTTATTCTTTTATAAATTTCTTAGTATAAATAAGTTGTTCGTTCGTGTTGTACAAAGAAATAAAATAGATGCCTTTTTTGAAATTACCGATCTCAAATTTTAACTTATCGTCCGAAGATCTTTGATCAATTAAAACTTGTCCCAAAGAATTTATAACTCTAATATGTTTCTCCTCACCATTAATCATTTCCAATTTAACATTTAAAATTTCATTAGCCGGATTTGGATACACTGAAATAAATTCATCGTTATTAGCAATTGAATTTAAACCTGTTGTTAAACCTGTACATGTAGAATTAGAGGTGTATGTTGTATTAGCAACAGGCATCGTAATACTTGTGGTTGTTAACGTCAAAATAGCCGTTGTATAAGCAACTACACTCACAGCAAAATTTAACGTGGAAGGTTGCGCTACAAAACTGCTATCCTTGCAATTGACAGCCTCAAAAAGATCTGTTTTTGCAACAAAAACAGTATCATTTGCAACAGGATTAAAAAAGTGCATTGAATTATTTGTTGAATTAATAAATGATGATGATGTACCTCCTGGAGGAACTGTGTTTATTTTATTAAAATGTCGTGAGCCGGCAATATTTAGCAATGTATCAAAACGAAGAACTCTAAATCCTTTAAGTAAAGTTGTTGTTGCGGTTGGTCCGCTTAACAACAAATTAGTATTATTACTAAATACACTTTCAACTTTAAAAGACGTACTTATAGTTTTGGTAATTATTACATTTAAATTTGTATCAAGCGTTCTTATAAAAAAAGGGCCGGGACTGGAAGCGGCGGAAGTTATTGTTCTATCGATTGTGACTAATTTATTCTTTAATACCGCACTAAAATTCTTTTCAAATTTAGGGATCAAGGCTGTTGTTAATGATCTTGAGTTTAGTATTGTTCCCGATGAATCTAATCTTAATATTATAGATTGCGCGGAAGTTCCAACATTCGCAACTGTAGTTACATATAACTGGCGTTTACCATTATATATTATATTTCCCGGATTATTGTTTAACGTTGATTCTCCAAAACCTTTTGTCCAGATCAATACGCCATTGGTATCCATTTTTGAGACAATAAGATCTGTTTGTGATACAGTGCTGTTTGTGTAAGACCCTAATAAAAAAAGATTAGCACCCGTATCATAAGCAATTGCGTTATAGGGAAAAATACTTGATGGAAATACTCTTCTCCATACCGTTGCATTCGTGCTTAAGTTATATTTAATAACACATGGTACCGTACTTATAGAATTTGTTAATCGAGCTGTCAAATATAACATTTGGTTATTTTTTACAACGTCAGTTATAATAAGATCATAACCGGCAACAGAAAACGTTTTGCTGCTTGTAACATTCCCCGTAGTTGTAGTAAACTTGGTGAGTTCGGCAAAGCCAGTATATACAGCGCCGCTATAAAGATTTTTAATAACAAATGTACTCGTATTGTATTCATTAGAATATACAATTTCCATAAGACTTCCTGCGGGTGCTGTATGAAAAAGTTTACGTTGAAAGTTCGATTGCGCGCTTGCAAAAACTGTAATAAATGTAAATGCAATAAATATAATTTTTTTCATGTGCTATTGTTTTAGTCTTATTAAAATTACAAAAAATAAAAGTGTTATGGCAAAAAAAAACCTCCCAAAACTTGAGAGGTTTAAAATTTAACTATTTAGGCACTATTTAATAATAGAAGCCCTTAAAGCATAGATCTGTTCAGAGATTGTTTTAAAGTTAGCTTCTTTAAAATCTTTAGGATCTTTAATGGCAGTGATCTCATTTAAAATTACTTTAAACTGATCGTTCAATGCCGCGCATTCTTTTTTATCCTTATACTCATTTAATAATTCAGATAAATTCTTCAAATAAAAACGTTGATCCCATAATTCTTTATAGCCTTTTTCTTTTATCGCAGCGTCAGTTCCGGCTTCAGTAATTTTACAAGTTAAATACAATGCTTCTATCCAAGATCCAGCAAAAACTGCAGATGCAGTATAAACACGATCATTCGTTCTTAAGTAAGAATCACTTTTTACAAAGATCTCATCTAAAATTCTTAATAACGAATCTTTATTAGCGATGTTTTGCTCAGCACGTTTTCCAACCATTTGATCAACCGCACTTTTTAAACCTAATGCATCAGACTTAACTAAAACAGCTTTCATGTATTTTAAAACATCTTCGCCAACGTTGTTCACCATGGCGTAAGACATATCAATATTAAAAGCACCTAGTTGTATGGCTTTGTAAAATTCATCGCCAGACAATGGTTTTTTAGTGTCAATTAAAATAGCGGTGTTGTATGGAACGCCCCAACTTGATAACTCATTAACACTTGAAACCGGAGATGGGATATTTGCAATAGCAAAATCAAATTTGAATTTTGTATTCTCATCTACTGTTATTGGAGTTGTATCTTTCGGTGTGTTATCAACAGCTACAGTATCACCTGCATCTTTAAACTCATCGGCTTGTTTATCTCCACATGAAGATAGGATCGCTAATAATGAAAAACCTGCTACGTAAAGTATTTTGTTCATTTTTATAAATTTTGATAGCAAATATAATCCCTTTTTTCATTTTTTCTTAAAAATTATTGAATTGAGGGCTGTTTTTTAATAATTCTTTAATTAGCCGCAGATTTGGCAGATATCACAGATTAAAAATAAAATAAATCCATTTGATCTGTGAAATCTGTGGCATTAAATTATTTAGATACAGATTGATAATAATTAAGGTAATTTGCCCGCCAGGTCTTGTTTGCAAGGGCGTTATACTTTTCAAATAAAGGACAGTCGTCGGTATTAACCAGGTCGGTCTTTTCAAGGGGAGCCTTTATTTGAAAAGGTTTTGAGCCAGATCCTGTAAGACAACAAATAAATAATAAGTTACGGTAATTCTCATCGTCAGAAGACGTACACATAGTAACCGAATATCCAGAACGTTGCAATGTATTGTTTAAAATGGCAGTACCCATGCCCTTTTCGCCAACGATATAACCATGCCAGTTAATGATCAATAAAGCAGAATCAGAAAGGTTGCGTTTTAACTTATCCAGGCTCTCCATGGTTAAAACGTGTGAGGGCTGTTCTTCTGCTTTAAAAACATCCACCAAAACAAGATCATATTTTTTATCGCAATGATTTAAAAAATAACGTGCGTCAGAACAAATGGGTTTTACGTTTTTGTTAAGATCAAAATAATTAACAGCCGCATCAATTATATTTTGGTCAAACTCCACACCGTCGGTCATGTAGTTTTTCTCCTGCAATAAATTAGCGGTTAAACCTCCTCCCAAACCCAATACCAGTGCCATTTTTGGGGTAGTTGAATATGGAACAAGCGTGTCCAGCAATTTCACGTATTCAGAAACAGATTGTTTTGTTTTTAAGTTCATTTCTGTTTGAATAATACTGTTGATCTTTAAGATCCTTATGGTCTCTTTTTTTTCGTTCAACACATCCTGTACTTCTAATTGACCTAAAATACTGTTACCAAAAAAAAGCTGGGTATTTTTTAGCAGAGTAAATTGTAAATTCAAATAAATAAAAGCAGCAAACAAAACCATATGTACCGTTTTGTAAGATCTAAAAATGACGCAGCTGCTAATGAACAATAATGCTCCAAAACCCAACAAACAGTAGGTTAAGCCAATAGCAGGTATCAAATAAAACCCGCATAAAAAAGTTGCAATAATGCCGCCAAGTGTAGAAATAGCATAAACAGTGCCGCTAACTTTGCCCGACAAATTATTTTCTTTGGTCTGAATAAAAATAAACAAAGGCGAAGAAGCTCCCAAAAAAAACACAGGAAAAAACAAAAGCAAAAAGGTGCTTAATACCACTGCAATTAAAAATGGCATGTACGAAAGCCATGGAATAACATAGCGACTAAGCACAGGCATGAACATCACAAAAAGAGAAGCAAAAATTAGAATTTGAAATAATTTTTTAGAATGTCGATCTGATCTTTCGCTAACCAGGCCACCAAAAAAATAACCCAACGCCAACGCTGCTAATGTTAAACCCATTACCGAAGCCCAAACGTAAAGACTGCTGCCAAATATAGGTGCCAATAATTTTGCACCACATAATTCGGCTGCCATTACTACGGCACCTTCTATAAAACTTAAGAAGAGTAATTTTTTTATCATCGTATTACGCCAAGCACTATTAAAAAACCCATCGCTAACATAAATATACCAACAAACCATTTAAAAAATTGCATACTTGTTTTTTTAAATAATTTATTTCCTGCAAAAGCGCCTATCCATGCAGAAACCACGGCCACAGCCAGTAAAAGGTAATTAGTTTGCCCGTTCTTTAATTCAGAGAAACTAGTGTAAAAAGAGATCCGCACAACATCAACCAAACAGGCAATAAAAACACCGGTGGCAATAAAAACTGTTTTCTCTAATTTTAAACGTAATAAAAAAGCACTTCTAATAGAGCCCTGGTGACCGCTAAAACCGCCAAAAAAACCGCTAAGTAAACCGCCAGGTATTAAGTACTTTTCGGGAAAAGATAATTCAGAAAGTTTTGGAACTAATTCAATAATGGCAAACAAAATAATAAGCAGGCCAATTAAAAGCCCTGGCCACGTAATAGCAAATTGGTTTTCGTTTAAAGAATAAGTGGCAATAACAGAATTAATCTGATCGATGTTCTTTAATGCCCAGGCACCAAAGAAAGCCGCAATTAAAGAAGGAATACCAAATTTAAAAGCAATATTCCATTTGATGTTCTTGTACACCAATCCTAATTTAAAAAGGTTGTTCAGTAAATGCACGCAGGCTGTAAGTGCCACTGCAATTGGCAAGGGATAATAAATTGCAAATACAGGCAAAAGAATTGTACCTAATCCAAAGCCTGAAAAGAAGGTAAGGAATGAGGCGATGAGAGATGTAATAGCTATTAATACATAGATCATTTAGCTTGTGAATGATAATCAATTAAACCATCTATAGGAGACTGAATAACGTTACCAATTTGATAACCATGTTTAGTGGCAACTTTAGCAAATAGGTCCTTATAATAAAATCCAATAGAGCCAACGGTATGCACCTTGTATGTTTTGGATTCTGAATATTTATTTACAAGTTGTACAAAAAAAGAATCGAAACATTCTAATAGTATTTTTTCTATAAAAGGATGTTCTTTGTTTTTGCCCACAAACATTGCTACAGAAGCAAGGTAGCGACTTGGCATATTTTTCTTGTATACGTTATTTAAGATCTCCTCGCGGTTATAACCTTCTTTCTCGAATGCCTTTTTTAATTCTACTGGTAAGTTACCTTCAAAATATTCACGGATGAAAAATTTCCCAATTTGTGCACCACTGCCATAATCACCCCACAGATAACCAACCGAAGGAATGTTCTCTAAAATAAATTTACCGTTATATAAACAACTGTTGCTGCCGGTGCCAAGTATACAGGCAATGCCAAACTCTTTTTTACAAAGTGCCCTTGCTGCAGCCAACAGGTCATGTGAGACATTTATCTTTGGAACGTTTAGTGTGATCGTTAAGCAATCTTCAATTAACTTACAATTTTCAAAGGTAGAACAACCCGCACCGTAATAGTGAATGATCTTGATCTTATTAAGATCTTCAATTAAATGAGGTTTAAGATTATTTAATATCTCAAGACTTATTTGATCGATCGATTGAAAATAAGGATTAAAACCAATGGTCTTAATGCGTTTGATGATCTGCGAACCTTTTAATAAAACCCAATCTGTTTTTGTGGAACCGCTATCTGCTATAAGTACATACATGCTCACAAAATAGCAAAAAAAAACCGCTTAAAAGCGGTTTTTAATATTTTAGAAAGAAAAAATTATGCTGTTGTCTCGTCAGTTGCCGGTGCATCCGTTACAGGAGCATCATTAACAATTGCTTCAGCTTTTTCTGCTGCGGCACTGTTCTTAGCTGCGATCTTAGCCGCTTTTGATTCTTTTAAAGCTGTTTCTGCTTTCGCTTTGTCAGCTGCTTTTTTAGTGCCTTCAGATTTCAATTTGTCTTTTTTACTAACAACTTTACCTTCTTTTTCACTTAACCACTTGCTGAATTTTTGTTCAACCTGTGCTTCAGTTAAAGCTCCTTTTTTTACACCTTCTAACAAGTGTTTTTTCATCATAATACCTTTGTACGATAGTATCGCACGACAAGTATCTGTTGGTTGAGCGCCTTTCATTAACCAATTCAATGTTGAATCAAAGTTAATGTCAATTGTTGCCGGATTCGAATTAGGGTCATAAACACCTAATTTTTCAATAAACTTTCCATCGCGTGGTGCACGACCATCCGCAACTACCACATGAAAGAACGCTGAGTCCTTTTTACCATGTCTTTGTAGTCTAATCTTTACTGCCATTTTTTAAGTTTTTAAAATTAAGGCTGCAAATATCGCAAAAAAATCTGTTTTAACAAAAAAATCACAAAAATATTGCCAACACCGGGAAAAGTTATAATTTTGCGTTAAATAACACCAAGCTATGCAAGTTAAAGAAAGAGGTATAATTTTAATTCCGATAGATTTCACAAAACAATCACTTTTAGCGGTAAAACAATCTTATAATTTAGCTAAATACACGCATTCTAAGCTGGTTTTACTTCATGTGTACTCCAAAACAGGCGAAGAGAGCTATGACGCTTTAAACAAGCTTACAAAGCAAACCGAGCAGGAAAGTGGTGTGCCAACCGAATTCATGAACGTTAAAGGCGATATTTATGACGAAGTAGATAGAGTTGCCGAGGAATTAGGTGCCACTTTGATTATTGCCGGCCTCGAAAGCCACATGAAATTCAGGAACATTATCGGATCAAGCGCCAGTAAGCTTATTCGAAAGGCACCATGCCCGGTAATTACCATTCGTGGTAACGATCACCGTGATGGCTGCGAAAACATATTATTACCATTGGATCTTTCTACCGAGACCCGCGAAAAAGTTGACGCTGCGGTACAATTTGCCCAGTATTTTGGTGCCAGTATTCGTATTTTAGGGGTTTTTGATCCTACTGATGCTGCTTATGAAAACCAATTATTGGCTTATTCGCACCAGGTAAAACAATTTATAAAAAGCAAAGGTATTTCTTGTACCAATAAATCTATTCCTGCTAAAGATGTAGCTGAAACGGTGGTTGAATACGCTAACAAAATCGAGACCGATCTTATTATGATCATGAATAAACCGGGATTGAATGTAAACGAATTTTTTGGTGGAACCGATGCACAACGCATCGTTGATATCAGCAACATCCCGGTAATGACGATCCAACCAATGAAGCGCGAAAGTTTAGTGCATTTTGGTACTGGTTTTTAATTGGCTCCTAAGTTTATTATTTGAAACATTTACTGCTTTCCTTGGTCATTTTTACATCTGTAAAAGTGTTTGCTCAATTTGGTAATTCTTATATGGTCAAAACATTTGAGAAACAAATCGACTCCATTTTTTACAAAAGTAAAACATCATGGGTTATGCCAACGCCCTTTGTATTCAACAAACAATTTTATAGCGTAGACAGCGGGGCAACTTATAAAAAGGTGGGCTTTTTTGGTCAAAATGTAAAACGCCGCCTGGCAAGAGCGCCGGGCATAAGAACAAATATTAATTTATACACCACAGTTAGAATTGTTGGATTGTCACAAATGGCCGTTCTTGCCCCGTATTTTGTTGTTAGAGATGTAAACTGGTTAATTGAAAATGATTTTAAGAAAAAACCTGCTACCCCGCATACAGCCTTTAAAAGACCACCAAATTTATGGATAGCTTTAGGAGTTTACGTTACAGGATCGATCACTTTTTATTTATTATCTAAACCTTTTTTAAGGAAGGCCCTCGCAAAACACCACAGAAGTAAAAGAATAACAGGATAATTTAATCTATTAATAAACGTGTTGCCCACCATTAATACTGTAATTAGCGCCGGTAATAAAACTGGTCTCTTCACTTGCTAAAAAGCTTACCAAATGCGCTACTTCGTGGGTGCCGCCTAAACGTCCCATTGGTACCTGAGCAATGATCTGCGTTAGTACTTTTTCAGGAACTGCCATAACCATATCCGTTCCAATATATCCAGGCGAAATAGTGTTAACCGTTATGCCGTATTTTGCCACTTCCATTGCTAATGATTTTGTAAAACCGTGCATACCTGCTTTTGCAGCAGAGTAGTTGGTCTGACCAAATTGCCCGCGTTGCCCGTTAACAGAAGAAATATTGATGATGCGCCCAAAATTTCGTTCGATCATGCCATCTAAAACCTGGCGCGTACAATTAAAAACTGAATTAAGATTTGTGTTTATTACATCATACCAATCGTCTTTTTTCATTTTAGCCAAACGCCCGTCACGTGTAATACCGGCGTTATTTACCAGCGTATCTATATGACCTACCTCCTGCTCTATTTTCTTTATCATGGCGCCTGTACTATCAAAATCACTTACATCTCCATGAAATAATTTAATATCAAAGCCTTCCGCTTTCATCGTTTCAAGCCATTTATCCGCTTTTGATTGCGTAACATAATTACCAACCACACGGTAACCATCTTTATACAAATGTTTGCACATAGCCGTTCCCAAACCGCCGGTTGCACCGGTAACCAATACGGTTCTTTTATTATTTCCCTTTTCCATATTTTGGTTTTTTAATTTTATAAAAATAAAAAGCAGTTGTTATCTTAATGTTGACAACAGGTTAACTAAAGAATTAAATCTTATCGCTGTTTAAAACTGTTGCTTCGCCACTCGTACAAATATTACCGCTTTCAACATGTATTATAACTGTTTCAATAATAGCCCTGTGTTTGTCTTTAAGCACTTCCTTCACGTTAAAAGTTGCTTCGTATTTCGTATCAACATACATTGGCTTTAAAAAGTTAAGCGTTTGTTTTAAATAGATAGTTCCATCACCCGGAAACAAAGTACCAAACACTTTGCTGAACAACGATGCACTAAGCATGCCATGCATGATAGGGCGTTTGAACATTGTTTTTGAAGCATAATCAGCGTCGGTGTGCACGGGGTTCTTATCACCTGTTACTTCTGCAAAACGATTAACTTCTTCTTGTGAGAACTGAAATTCGTGTTTATAAACTTGATTTACTTCTAACATAATATTGTTTTAGACAGCAACTAAAGTATAATAAATAATCTTAAAATCCCAACTAAGGGCCAATAAAATCTTACTTTTGCGCAAAATATTTTGCGGGCTTAGCCTGCAATTTCAAAGAATAAATGCTCAAAGCTTCTTATTATTTAAATAAAGATGTTGTCTTTTTGGCCAAAGATCTTATTGGCAAAACGCTTTGCACGCGCATTAATAATAAACTAACCTGTGGCGTTATTACGGAGACCGAAGCATACGCCGGTGTTACAGATAAAGCATCGCATTCTTATGGCGGCAAGCGAACAAATAGAACGGAGACCATGTATAGTAAAGGAGGTGTTAGTTACGTTTACTTGTGTTATGGCATTCACAGGCTTTTTAACATCGTTACCAATGATAAAGATATTCCACATGCTATTTTAATTCGTGCAATTTATCCAACAAAAGGCATTGATGAAATTGTAAAACGCAGAGGTTTAAAATTCTCAAAGAACTTATGCGTGGGTCCCGGAAAAGTATCGCAGGCTTTGGGTATTAACCTATTACATAATAACCTATCTTTAGCGGGCAAACAAATATGGTTGCAGGATGATAAAATAAAAATAAAAGAAAGTGATATACAGGTTGGACCCCGCATAGGTATTGATTATGCAGGCGAAGATGCAAAACTGCCATATCGTTTCTGGACCACTAACTATAATTTTTAAACATGGAATATTCGAAGATAATTTTAGGTAAGGGAAAAGAGTTTTCGTTACAACGTATGCACCCCTGGGTATTTTCGGGGGCAATTTCAAAAAAGGATAATAATCTTGCCGATGGCGATATTGTAGAAGTATACTCGCAACAAAATCAATTTTTAGGCACAGGTTATTTTTCTAATGGCGGAAGCATCTCTGTAAGGATCATCTCGTTTGAAAAAACAATTATTAATGAAGAATTTTGGTTCGAAAAAATAAATAAAGCCTACAAATACCGTTTACATTTAGGTATCTTAAACGAAAGCACAAACGTTTGCCGCCTATTCTTTGGTGAGGGAGACGGTGTGCCCGGCCTGATATTGGATTATTACGACGGACACGTTGTTCTACAAGCGCATTCTTGGGGTGTATATCTGCAAAAAGATAATATTGTAGCTGCTACAAAAAAAGTACTGGGCGCGGCTTTAAAAAGCATGTACGATAAAAGCGCAGAAACATTAAATAAACATCACGCCGAAAAAACACAGAATGGCTTTATTGTTGGTAGACTGGAAGGTGATATTATTGTAAAAGAAAACAATCATTTATTTAAGATCGATTTTATTAACGGACAAAAAACCGGTTTCTTTATCGATCAGCGCGACAATAGAAAATTATTAGGAGATTACAGTAAAGGCAAAAGTGTATTAAACACCTTTTGTTATACCGGTGGCTTTTCTGTATACGCTGCCGCAGCGGGTGCAACAATGGTGCATTCGGTAGATTCGAGTCAAAGTGCCATTGATCTTTGCAACAAAAATATCGAATTAAATAAAGTACAAAACCACGAGAGTTATGCCGTTGATACCTTTGAATTTTTAAAGGATAAACAAAATGTGTATGATGTGATCGTACTAGATCCTCCTGCATTTGCAAAAAGTCGTGATAGCAAACATAATGCGGTTATTGGTTACAAACGTTTAAATGCTTTAGCTATTAAACTCATAAAACCCAATGGTATTATCTTTACATTTAGCTGTAGTGGCGTGGTAGATAAATATCTGTTCTACAATACAATAACAGCAGCAGCTATTGAGGCTCGGAGAAATGTAAAGATCCTGCATTACATGATACAACCGGCCGATCACCCGGTAACGCCATGGTTTGCTGAAGGTGAGTACCTTAAAGGCATGGTTATTTGGGTGGAGTAAAAAGTTACTTTTTTTGAAAATTGAATTATAACATTAAATGATAAAAAATTTACTGCTAATTATTTTTATTTCTTTTTCAATTTATTTAAGCGGTCAAACTGCTTCATCTGAAATTAACGTAACTAACATTAACTATTCTTTAATAGAATCTGAATTTTTGAACAGACTTAATAAACTAAGAACTGATCAAAAATTAACCACACTTACAAGCGATAACATTCTTAAGAAAGCTGCTACAGACCAGGCAAAATATCAAAACGAAAAGCATGTAGTTACTCACAATCAAACTAATAAAGGAAAAGAAAAACCGCAAAACCGTGTGTTTTATTATGAAGGTACCCATGATCTCGTTGGTGAGAACTGTATAAAAATACCTCTAAAAAAATTGTTTAAACCAAAGTATAAAAAAACAGATATAGAAGTAAAATCATACGCAGATGCCGCGGAAGCCTTGTTTTTAGGCTGGAAAAATTCGCCGGGGCACTACAAAAATATGATAGAGCCTTCATACGATGTTTCAGGTTTAGGTTTTAGTTTTGATAAAGACAGCAGTTTTTTATATTGCGCACAGGTCTTTGGTGCAAAACCATTTTTTTTCGGAATAGAATACGTTTCTCCGCCCGATGCCTATGGAATATTAGAAAGCACTCCTTCTGCATGCACTGCATTTCAAACCGATGATGCGCGTAAAGCAATGAAAAGTCTTCAATTGGTTTACGATAACGACTCTATCTTCTTAAGAAGTGAAGAATCGGGTTTGCTGCAAAAATTCTTTAATAAGCCTAATGATGCTATTTATTTCGACATTATGCAGCGCAAGCAATTTGTATGCGAAAAAAATAATTTATTGCATGGTTCTGCTGTTCATGATGGAAAAATGTTACAACCCGTTCTGTTTAGCACCATTTTTAAACGTAGTCGCATTAAAGACGGGAAAAATCTGTACGCCGCAATTTGCAAGGTGCCAAAACAATTGGTAAATAATACAAAGAACGATCAGTTGTGTTATGGCTTTATTAAAAATGGATATTCTTGTCAATATATTTATCCGATAGATGTTCCAAGCGAAAATTTAAATATGCTGGATCTCTATCCAAAGTGGATCTACATTCAAAACCTTGAAATTGAACCCGATTCCTTTGATGGAAATTTATCTTTTACAATACCATTTGAACGCGGCGAGGTTAAGTTAACAGTGCAAAAGAAAAAACAACTAATTGCTAAACTGGAGATCTATAAACCATTTATAACCTCTGTAGACCTGCAAACATTTAGCTCGATTGAAGGAAGTACGCAGATCAATTTAAAGCTACAGGAACAACGTGCTGCAAATATTGCAGAAATAGTAAAAAATTATAGTTCAAACCAATTAAATTTTAAAACACAGGTAACAGAAAATTGGGATGATTTTTTTGCACTTATTGAAAATACAGAAGTTGCTTACCTTAAAAAATTAAGCAAAGAAAAAATCAAAGAAAGACTCAGATCTACTGCTTTACTTGACTCGCTGGACTATTTACTGAGAATTAACCGTACTGCACTTCTTACTGTTGGTTTAAAAGCATACATCGATAACAACTCTCACCCCTACCTAATATTAGCTGCTTATAAAAAAAGTATAGAACAAGGCGATTCTCTAAAATCGTTCCGCAACCAAAATAAATTGTTGGAATATGTTACCCGCTCACAATTTGAAAGTAAAGATATTTTGCCAATACAAATTCCGTTAACAAAAAAATTCCTTCCACACATTACTAATTACCTAGCTGTAACTGTGAAAGATGATGAGTTATTTTATTCTCAGTTTGCAAGAAATATAGCATTGGAAGCCGCAAAAATCGACGAAAACTATCTTCCGGTTAAATTTAACCTATGTATCATAAGCTTAAAATACCTGAACATTTTTAATGACACATTAATTCCTTTGCCGGAACTTGAAGATAAAATGAACGAATGTTTTAAACTTGGAACTTACGACGATTCCATAATCGTAAATCACATGTGGCTTAACTATTCCATTTTATCTGTTTATAAGAATTGGACAAGGCACCTTTATCATAATATTGATAAACACCTCTTAAATGTAAAAAAATATTACCCAGGAGCCCATATTAGCGAGCCGGAAGCAGTTAAACTTGGTTTGATGTTTAATTTATATGCGCGTTACGAATGGGCGTGTGAATTATTATTGCCCTATATGCAACGAAAAACTAAAAACGAAGACCTGGTTTTTTTGTTTATAGAAACGTACGCAAGTTTTGAGAGTGGTGGAATATCAGCAGCAGACTGGGAAAAGTACCTTAAAAAAGCTAAAAAAATGAACCCAGGCCGGTTTTATAAGTGGATCGATGAAAACAACTATCAATTGCTAAGAAAACCACTTATTAAAGCAGAATTCTGTGAAATAAAAGAATAATGTTAACGAGAAAATTAAATTTTAATTTTAAATAACTGCGCAGTTATTTAAAGAAGCCGTAAATTTACAGTGCATGATATTACCCAACCAAAATCCGGAATCTCTTTTAAATAGTTCGTTGTATCCTGATGCTTTAAAAGCAATTGCTAAAAAGGTGTTTAACGGCGAGCGTATTACTTTTGATGAGGGTGTTTTGCTTTATAAAGAAGCTGAATTGGGGTTTTTAGGAACTCTTGCCAATTACATTCGCAAAAAAAAGAATGGAAATTATGTTTATTTTAATCATAATTTTCATGTTGAGCCAACCAATGTTTGTGTTTATTCGTGTGCCTTCTGCTCCTACTCGCGCTTGATCAAAAACCGGGAGCAGGGTTGGGAGTTATCAGTTGAGCAAATATTAGATATCATAAAAAAATACGATGGCCAAGCCGTTACCGAAGTGCATATAACGGGCGGCGTTGTGCCAAAACAAGATCTTGCATTTTATACCGATCTTTTTCGTCAGATAAAAAAACACCGTCCGGACCTTCACATTAAAGCCCTTACGCCGGTTGAGTTCCATTACATTTTTAAGAAAGCAAAGGTAACCTACGAAGAAGGTTTAAAATTAATGACAGAAGCCGGCCTTGACAGTTTACCTGGTGGCGGCGCAGAGATCTTTGATAAAGACATTCGTGATAAAATTGCAGGCGGAAAATGTACTACAGAAGAGTGGCTATCTATTCACGAGATCTGGCACAAGATGGGCAAACATTCAAATGCAACCATGCTTTACGGACATATTGAAACCTTTGAACATCGCGTTGATCACATGGACAGACTTAGGAAATTACAGGACAAAACAAAAGGTTTTAATGCATTTATTCCATTAAAATTCAGAAACAAAGAGAACGAAATGTCTGATGTACCTGAAGTAAGTGTTATTGAAGATCTTCGTAATTATGCAATTTCAAGAATTTATTTAGATAATATTCCGCATATAAAAGCCTATTGGGCAATGATAGGAAGAAACACGGCTCAGTTATCGTTGAATTTTGGTACAGATGATCTTGATGGAACGATTGATGACACAACAAAGATCTACAGTATGGCAGGTTCTGAGGAGCAAAACCCTAAGCTATCTACAGATGAGCTTGTTAACCTTATTAAGGCTGTAGGGCTTACTCCCGTTGAAAGAGACACTCTTTATAACGTTGTAAAAAAATTCGACAAAAATTAAATTCAGTTAAAATAAAAATTGTATTTTCACGCCTTAAAATTTAAAGTTAAGATGAAAAAGATATTTACGATTTTTATACTGGGATTAGCAATCGCAGCCAAAGCACAAGACCCTTTAATTTTACAACCCATTAAAAAAGATTCTATTGCGCCTACAAAAAAAGATACGTCATGGAAGACCTCTGGCTTTTTTGGTTTAAATGTTAGTGCAACCGCATTAAACGATTGGCAAGGTGGTGGACAAAATAACATTGCTGGTAATACTATCTTAAATTTACAAGCAGTTTACAAAAAGGGTAAAGTTGAGTGGTTAAATAAATTAGATGGGCAATATGGTATTTTAAAGACAGACAACAGTAAACTATTTAAGAAAAATATCGATCAACTATTTGCCCTGTCAAAATATAACGTAAACGCTTTTGGTAAATATTGGTTTTATGTAGCACAGGCCGATTATCGTACGCAGTTTGCGCCAGCCTATACCTACGCCGGAGATTCTATTGCTGGAAGAGCTACATCAGACATGAATAGCCCTGGTTATATCCAATTAGCATTAGGTTTAGATTTTAAACCGAATAAATATTTTTCTGCAACCATTGCGCCATTAGCAGGTAAAATAACATTAGTAAACAGACAATACCTCGCCGATGCGGGTGCATTTGGTGTTGAAAAAGCTGTTTTAGATACGGCTGGCAATGTTGTTACTGCCGGTAAAAAAAGCCGTTTTGAGTTCGGAGGCAGAGTAATCATAAAATTTAAAAAAGATATTTTTAAGAATGTTAACCTGGATTCGTATTTAGATCTATTCTCTAACTACGCCAATAAACCGGGAAATATTGACGTTGTTTTTAATAACCTACTCACAATTAAGTTAAACAAATATTTAAGTGCAAATATTATTTCACAAATGTTATATGATGATGAAGTAATAACTGTTTACGACTGGAATCAAGATGGAAAATTTGATAATCCAAACGATAAAAACGGCCCAAGAGTACAGTTATTAAGCACTTTTGCCATAGGATTCGGTTATAAATTCTAATCTAAAAAAACACTAACTTTAAGCTGGCTTAATGCCGGCTTTTTTTATGCGGTTTTTGTACTTAATATTAATTTTCAGTTCCATTAAATTATTATCACAAAGTAATTCTGTATTTACTTTAAAACCATCTCTGGGCCTAAATGGCTGCCAAATACACGGCGATACTTACAGCGGTTACAATAAGCTGGGTGCTTTTGGTGGCATAGCTGTAAACGCGCGTTTAAAGAACCGTGCCAGTTTTGAATTAGGCTTTTATTTTTCACAAAAAGGCGCCAGACATAATTCAAATCCCGGTAAGGGAGATTTTTCTTTTTACCATGTAACATTAAATTACATCGATCTGCCTTTGTCGTTTCGGTTTAATGTTAACCCGCGGTATTTTATAACCCTTGGTCCTTCTATTGCTTATCTTGTAAGCTACAAAGAGAATATTAATTACACCGATTTTACCGGACAATACCATTTTAATAGCTTTGAAACCGGCGTTAATGTTGGCCTTGGACGAAAAATAAAAGATAAATTCTTTGTAGAAGTGCGTTGCTCCAACTCTATCAAGCCCATTCGCGATTACGGGACAATAGCCAATCTTGTTTTTTACCCTAACCCGGTAGCACGATTTTTTAATAAAGGACTTTACAACAATATCCTTACCTTAATGTTATCATATAATATAGATCTTAAAAAGAAAGTAGAAAGTGCAGACTAAACATAAAATAGCAGTTGCCGTTACAGGCGCCAGTGGCAGCGTTTACGCCAAAGTGTTACTTGATAAATTAGTGCTTTTAAAAGAGCAAGCACAGGAAATTAGTATTGTGATGAGTGATAATGCAAAAGACATCTGGCAATACGAATTAGGTAACGATGGTTATAAGAACTATCCCTTTAAAGTTTATTCAAAGACCGATTTTAACGCGCCATTCGCATCAGGTTCTGCAAAATACAATACATTAATTATTTGTCCCTGCAGCATGGGAACTCTTGCCCGCATTGCCACCGGTATTAGTAACGATCTTATTACGCGTGCGGCCGATGTTATTTTAAAAGAACGCCGTAAATTAATTTTAATTACCCGCGATACGCCATTGAGTTTAATTCACATTAACAACATGCGAACCGTTACCGAGGCAGGAGGCATTATTTGTCCGGCTACACCTTCCTTTTATTCAAAACCACAAACCATCGAAGAAGTAGCTGCCACGGTAATTGACAGGGTTATTGACCTTGCAGGACTTGATCAGAATTCGTTCAGGTGGGGGAAATAAAAAAAGGCAAACCTTTCAGTTTGCCCTCTTAAATATATTTAAATATTAATTCTTATTTTTTTCTTGGTCCTATTACCATTTGCATTTTTTTTCCTTCTAAAACAGGCAATTGCTCTGCTTTACCCCACTCTTCTAACTCATTTGCAAAACGTAATAATAAGATCTCACCTTGCACTTTAAAAACGATCTCACGACCTCTGAAGAACACATACGCTTTAACTTTACAGCCTTCCTGCAAAAATTTCATAGCGTGATTTTTCTTGAAATTAAAATCGTGGTCATCTGTATGCGGTCCAAAACGAATATCTTTAATAACGATCTTCGCAGCTTTGGCTTTCATTTCTTTAGCCTTCTTTTTTTGCTCGTAAAGAAACTTACCGTAATCTACAATTTTACAAACCGGTGGATCAACATTTGGTGCGATCTCAACAAGATCAAGTCCTTCCGCTTTTGCCATTGCTAGGGCTTCAGCAATTGGGTATACCCCTGCTTCAATTCCGTCGCCAACAACACGCACGGTTTTAGCGTAGATCCTTTCGTTGATCTTATGTTGTTCTTCTTTTACACCCGGACGTTTAAATCCGGCCTTTAAGCCTCTTGGCTGTTTAAATACTGGCTTTGCTGCATTATTAGTTGTTGTAGTACTTGTAGTTGCAGGTTTTGTAAAGTTTGGTTTTTTGTTGTTGATAGATGCCTCCGCTTTTTAGTTTTACTTTATTTTATTATTACAAATTTAAGAATTTAATTTTTGATTAAAATCATTTTCTATGATCTGGTTCACATATTTTACAAAATCATCGGCTGAAAACTCCCCAACATCGCCTTTTCCATGAGCTCTTAGAGCTACTTTGCCCTCTGCAGCTTCTTTTTCGCCAACAATTAACATAAATGGTACTTTTTTGACTTCATTGTCCCTTATCTTTTTGCCAATAGTCTCGTTTCTGTCATCCACAAAACCGCGTAATTCAGCGTTTTTTAAGATCTCTAATACTTTCTCGGCATATCCATTATACTTTTCACTTATTGGTAAAATAGCAAACTGGTCGGGTGTTAACCACAATGGAAAGTTACCGGCGCAATGTTCAATTAAAACCGCAATAAAGCGCTCTAAGCTGCCAAATGGCGCGCGGTGGATCATTACAGGACGATGTTTTTGATTATCACTTCCTGTATACTCCAATTCAAAACGCTCAGGTAAATTGTAATCTACCTGTATAGTTCCTAATTGCCATTTTCTTCCTAGTGCATCTTTTACCATGAAATCGAGTTTTGGTCCGTAAAACGCGGCCTCACCTAATTCGGTAACAGTTTTTAATCCTTTTTCGGCAGCAGATTCAATAATGGCTTTTTCTGCCAAAGCCCAATTCTCATCTGTACCAATATATTTTGTCTTATTCTCAGGATCGCGTAGCGAAATTTGCGCAGTATATTCTTTAAAATCTAATGCATTAAAAACATACAATACAAGATCAATTACTTTTAAAAATTCTTCCTTCACCTGGTCGGGACGGCAAAACAAATGCGCATCATCCTGTGTAAAACCTCTTACACGGGTTAAGCCATGTAGTTCGCCTTTTTGTTCGTAACGGTAAACTGTTCCAAACTCTGCATAACGTTGCGGCAGATCTTTATATGATTTTGGGGATGATTTATAAATTTCGCAATGATGCGGACAATTCATTGGTTTCAAATAAAACTCTTCACCTTCGTGCGGGGTTTTAATTGGTTGAAATGAATCAGCTCCATATTTTTCATAATGTCCCGAACAAACATATAATTCTTTTTGCCCAATATGTGGCGTTACCACCGGTAAATAGCCTGCTTTTAATTGCGCCTTTTGCATGAATTGAATTAAACGCTCACGCAGCATAGCACCTTTTGGTAACCATAATGGCAAGCCCATACCTACTTTTTCAGAAAAAGTAAATAACTCTAATTCTTTACCAAGTTTACGGTGATCGCGTTTTTTAGCTTCTTCTAAAAGAACTAAATATTCTTTTAATTCTTTATCTTTTGGAAAAGTGATACCATAAATACGCGTAAGCATTTTATTTTTTTCGTCGCCTTTCCAATAAGCGCCGGCAATATTTAAAATTTTAGCAGCTTTAATAAAACCCGTGCTAGGTATGTGCGGTCCGCGACACAGATCGGTAAAGTTACCTTGTGTGTACAAAGTAATTCCGCCATCATCCAAACGCTCTAAGAGGTCCAGTTTATAAAGATCTTTCTTATCGCCAAAATATTTTACCGCATCAGATTTAGAAATTTCTTTTCTAATGAATGAATTATTTTGTCTTGCCAGTTCTAACATTTTTTGCTCGATCTTTTCAAAATCAGCAGGTGTTAGAACTTGTCCATCAAGATCAACATCGTAGTAAAAACCATTTTCTAACGGTGGACCAACCCAAAATTTAACACCGGGATACAAGGCTTCCAAAGCCTCTGCCATAATGTGTGCAGATGAGTGCCACATGGTTTCTTTACCAAGTGCGTCATTCCACGTTAATAAACTTAAGGTAGAATCTGAGTTAATGGGGCGTGATGCATCCCAAACTTCGTTGTTTACTTTTGCGGCTAATACGTTTCTGGCTAAGCCTTCGCTAATGCTTTTAGCGATGTCCATTGATGAAGTTCCTTTTTCGTACTCGCGAACAGAACCATCGGGGAGAGTTATTTTTATCATATTTTTTATTTACCTGCAAACAAAGCAGGTTTAATTTTCAAGAGTAAAGATAGTTATTCGCTACTAAATACACTAATTTCCGTCGATAATTTTTTTTAACCGTTAGCCATTTGTAAACTTAATGAGTAACAAATATTAACAACCATAAAATAATATGCTTAAAAAACAATCGTTTAATGTTTCTTTAAATCCTTATTTTTACCTTTTACATATATGGGAAATTACATTTTTTTAGTCTTAGTTCTTGCCTCATTCTTTGGCCTTAGCAAACTATTTACAAAAGCCGGCTTAGAAAGCTGGAAAGCCTGGGTACCGGTTTACAATTTTTATGTACTTGCCAAACTTCTTGGTAAACCATCGTGGTGGTGCCTTATTATGATCGTACCAGGCGTTAATATTTTAATGTATGGTGTTTATGGTTTTAATGTGGCCCGTGCTTTTAATAAACCAAGTAATCAGGATCTGCTTTTTGCGTCTATTTTACCCTATATCTTTTTTGTAAAAATTGGATTTGATGATACCGCCAAATTTGTTGGTTTAAGTAAATTCACTATCGAGCCTAGTAAAATTATTAAGAACTGGGTAGACCCTATCATCTTCGCCGTTATTGCAGCTTCTATTATTCGCGGTTATTTTATTGAAGCCTTTACTATTCCAACTTCCTCGTTAGAAAAATCGTTAATGGTGGGTGACTTTTTATTCGTAAATAAATTTGCTTATGGACCAAAGATCCCACAAACACCATTAGCATTTCCCTTTGCGCATCACACTTTGCCTTTAAGCGAAACAAAAAAATCGTATTTAGAGTGGATCAAACTTCCCTACTTTAGGTTACCGGGTTTTGGTTCAGTAAAGAATGACGACATTGTTGTATTTAATTACCCTGATGGCGATACCGTTGCTTTAAAACAACAGAATCAAAGTTATTATCAAATTATTCGCGATATAGTTGATAATGAAATGGCGGAAGGCAAAGGCAAAAATTTAAACCGTAATGTCGTTACAAAACAGGTTTGGGAATATGTGAATTCAACACCTTCGCAATTTGGAGATATTGTGGCGCGCCCCGTTGATAAGCGTGAACACTATGTAAAACGTTGCGTAGGTATTGCCGGCGATAAATTAGAAGTACGTGGCGGTGATGTTTATATTAACGACAAACAACAAAAAATGCCAGAAAAGGCACAGCACCACTATTTCGTAAAAGCAAAATCTAATTTTATTACGCTCGAGTATCTTGATAATTTAGATGTGTATGTTACTGAAGCGTTAATTACATCCGTTGGTCTCTCAGACGATAAACCTTCTGTATTTTTGGAGCCTATAACCGGTGGTAACGGCCGTTACATTCCATTAAAAAATTACGATTACACAATTTTTAAGAACACATTTACTACTAAAGATACGTTTGTATATTGCTTAAACATGACGCCTGAGAGCGCAGCTAAAATAAAGAGCGATCCAAATGTTTATCAGGTGTTTAAAAGAGTGGATATGAAAGATGCTTATGAGAATAGTATCTTTCCTCACAACACAACGTATCCATGGAATAACGATTTTTTTGGTCCATTGGTAATTCCAAAAGCAGGCATGACCATGCCAATTGACACGCATAATATTTGTTTATACGAAAAAATATTAAATACTTATGATGATGGAATACACCAGGTAAGTAAACAAGGTGGTCAGGTGTTATACGATGGTAAGCCCATAACAAGTTACACCTTTAAACAGGATTATTATTTTATGATGGGCGATAACCGCCACAATTCTGCCGATAGCAGAAGCTGGGGCATGGTGCCATACGATCACGTTGTGGGCTCGCCTTTCTTTGTTTGGTTTAGCATGAAGTATTCTGAGAACAACCCTATTAGTGGAAAATCAGTATTAGGTTCGTTGTTTAAGAACAGTAAAGAAGGCAAGTTTAGATGGGAACGTTTTTTATGTTATGTTGACGACGGTAATTTACATTCAATAAAAATTCCATTTATTGTAACCATTTTACTTATTTGGGGTTTAAATAAGTGGAACAACCGCCGAAAACTTAAACAGCAAAAATCATCGATCAAATAAACAACATATTTGAATTTGTAAAAAAACAAACCTGGTTTTTTGCCGCTTTAATAGCCCTGCTCTCATTTATACTTTTAAGAAAATTTATTTTCGATATTCGGAAAGTGAATAGCATGGACATGCAGGAAACATTTCGCAAAGGAGATGTGTTACTTATTAGAAAATTTGGCATTAGCTTAAATACCAACGACATTATTTATCTTGAATTTCCCGGTAAAGACTCTACTGTACCCACAACCTATTTCTTTCAACGTTTAATTGGCCTGCCCGGCGATAGTATTGCCATAATTGATAAAGTGGTTTATATAAATGGTATGGCCATAGAAGACAGCATTACTATTAAACACAACTACCATGTTAAAACTGCCAATTATATGGATAGCATAATTCGCGCTAAACATAATTTAACGGAGGGCAGTGCTATTTCTGAAAAGAACGATTATAGTTTTTCACTTACAAAATATAAAGCCGATAGTTTAAAACGTTTAGCAAGTATTGAAACAATAGAACTTGAAACGGAAACAGCAAACACCTCCGATCTTTCCTGTTTCCCCCACTCTATTTATTATAAGTGGAATATGGATAATTATGGGAATTTATATATTCCAAAAAAAGATGATATTTTAATTTTAGATACAACCAATATTGTTTTTTATAAAAAGATGATACAGGATCACGAAAAAAATACACTAAGAATTAAAGAAGATAGTATTTTTATAAATGATGTTTATACAAAGACCTACACCGTTAAAAAGAACTATTATTTTACGCTTGGCGATAACCGCGATAATGCAAATGATTCAAGGAAATGGGGATTTTTACCGGAGAATTATATTGTCGGCAAAAGTGTTTGGGTAATTAAGCAACAAAAAAAATGAAGGCATTACTAAGTACCGCTTATTGGCCCAACCTACATTATTTTTATTACCTTTTAAATTCTGAAAGTGTTGTAATTGAAAGTTACGAGAATTATCACAAACAAAGTTTTCGCAACCGTACGCAAATTTTAACTGCTAATGGAAAGCTTGATCTTTCTATCCCGGTAAAAAAAATAAACACAAAAGAATTAATTAAAGATGTAGAAATTTCTTATACCGAAAACTGGCAAATTAACCACCGGCGGGCCATTACAAGCGCCTATAAGAACTCACCTTACTTTGATTTTTTTGAAGAAGAGATACATTATTTCTATAACAAAGAATTTAAATTTTTAATGGAATTTAATACCGAGCAATTAAAACTGGTCTTAAAATTATTGAAAATAAAAAAAGATATTTCTTTCACCTCTATTTTTGAAAAAGAAACTTCAACGCATATTGACCTTAGAAATTCAATTCACCCAAAAATCCCATTTACTGAAGACCAAGTTGTGGCCAATAAATTAAAGACTCCTTATTACCAAACCTTCGAAAGTAAATTTCCTTTTCAGCCCAATTTAAGTATCATCGACCTGCTTTTTAACAAAGGGTTGGATACGGTTGAATACCTAAAAATCTAGTGAGAATTGTTTATTTTTTTAACCACATAGAAACATAGAAGAAGGGCTCAACAAAACGCATAAAGGTTCACATAAATTTTTTTCGCAAGCGAAGAAAATACTATGTTTTACTTTTGGAGAACTTTAAACAGCCAAATAACCTATGTGCCTATGTGGTTAAATTTTTAGATTATGAGGCTGTGCGGTAAAAATTTGTAATAAAGCAGCAAATTTTGTACATTTAACTAACATTAATATAAAACACATGATCAAAAAAATTGCCCTTTTAATTGTAGCCATATTTTTTATTGGAGAAATTTATTCTCAAACATCGTATACCTACACAGGTGTTTATACCGGCAAACCAAGATTTCAAATTTTAACCAAACGTAACAACGCTGTATTGGGTATAATAAACGTTGAGTTATTTCCAAACATTGCACTAAAACATACACGTAACTTTGACAGTTTGGTGAGCAAAAGTTTTTATGATACTACTGCATTTCATCGTGTTATTCCGGGTTTTGTAATCCAGGGTGGCGACCCTAACTCAAGGCATGGGGCTGTATCAACATGGGGACAAGGACAAGCAGGGCAACCAACTGTTAATGCAGAATTTTCTGCTGCAAAACATGTAAGAGGTATTTTATCTGCTGCAAGATCTACAAATATTAACTCTGCCACTTCGCAATTTTTTATTTGTCACGCAGCCGCAGCTAGCCTTAACGGACAATACTCTGTTTATGGCCGTGTAACATCAGGTATACAATATGTAGATACAATTGCAAATGCGCCGCGCAACGCGGCTGATCGTCCATTACAAAAAATAGAAATGTTTGTTACATATATTGGCTCTAACGACACAATTCCAAATCCACCAACTTTAACAACGCCAGTTAATGGCGCAACTAATGTTGATACACTTACACAAGCTATCTTAAAATGGGCGCCACAAAGTGATGGCATCATTTATACCGTACATTTTTCGCAAGATTCAACATTTGCAACAGGTACAACTACACTTAATACCGGCAACCTGCAGTATGTATCATCAGGACTTTTACCGCCAAACACAAAGTATTTTTGGCGGGTACGCACCAATAATGGTGGTCATTTTAGCGCATACTCTCCTGTTTGGCATTTTACAACTATGGCGCCTGTAATAGATGTGGGTATAAAACAAAATTCACTTATTGCCGAACAGCCAGTGATCTATCCAAATCCAAGTACCGGCAAATTTACTTTCTCGAATATTGAAAAAGGAAATACCATTGAAGTGTTTGATATTAATGGCAAATTAATTTTAGAAGCTACAGCAAAAGATAATTCAATCTTAATTGATCTTGAAGGAAAAGACAAAGGTGTTTATACGTACCGTCTAACAAATTTAAATAAAGAAGTAAGACAGGGAAAATTAATTGTTAAATAATAACTTAAATTATTGACCATGAAAGCAAAACTGATTCTATTTTTCGCCTCATTTTTTTTGATTAATAATTATTTTGCACAAGAAAATACTACAATTGATACTTTTTTTTATAGAAGTGCAAGTTCACCAAAAATCAGAACAATAGATTTTAAAACGGATGGTCTGCTAACAAAACGAATTTATTTTAATTATAACGGCATCAAACATAGTGAAACTTCACATAAATACGGAAAACGAAACGGACCTACAATCCTTTATCACGAGAACGGTAATATCAAATATACCTGCGAATACAAAGATGATAAAATGTATGGGGGACGAATGTGCTTCGATCCGGGTGGAAATGTAAGCGAAGGTAATTTTGTTTTTTACAATGCGGACGGAACAAAAGAAAGAGAAGGAAAATGTATTAACGGCAAACCAGAAGGAGAACTCAAATTATATAGCAACAATAAGATCGTAATGCTTGTAAATTTTAAAGATGGCAAGCCGCACGGCATGACCTACCATTATGACGGAAATCAAATGATCACGTTAATGGAAGAATATAACAACGGCATTTTTGTAAAAGAATACAAAGAAATATATCAAGCAGCCCCAAAGAAAAATGAAAAATAAAATTGGAACAAAAGAAAAACCAACGGTTTTAAAAACACCACCTTTATCTTCAGAATTTACTATGCATGCTGATGAAAAAGATGGTAAAGACATTTTAGTTTGCACCGTTGGTAAAACCGTTTTGCATTACGATATGCGCATACTAACCGATCTCCACGCGATGCTTAAAAAGCATGGCGACTGGATGGAGCTCGGCAGTGCCGACGAACAAAAGCCCGCAAAAGACGGAACTGTTGAAGCCTGGGGACGTTCTGCGAAAAATCCGGTTGGTGGTTGGTATGGTTTAAAGAAGGGTTTGCGCGGAAGAGTTGGCATGTACATTCCACCATTAATGGAAAAACTTGGTTTAGCAGAAGTAACACACGAAGCTAAAGGAAATAAAATGAAAGCCAAGTAATAGCATTTCTCTAAAATAAAAAAGGTTCAAAGCATTTACTTTGAACCTTTTTTTTTGGATCTATTTTGTACTAATCTTGTTTTATTATTTTGTTTTCGAATGAGAAATTATTTGCTTTGATCTTATAAAAGTAAACCCCAGAAGATGTTTTAGTTCCCCGAGAATCTTTGCCATCCCAGTCCCACACGTGTGTGCCGTCAGCTTGCTTGCCCAGTTCATAAGAAACAACTTTACGTCCTAAAAGATCAGTAACTTCAACACTAACATCAGCTGCTTGTGTTAATGAATAACGCAGGCTAACCGCATTATTGAATGGGTTTGGAAAAACAAAACAGCTTACAATTGAATTGTTCGTTTTATTTTCTTTAACTCCCAATAACGGATCGCTGTTAATAATAGATTCTATATCCACCAGTTCATCGCCGGGCTGATAATACATATACATCATGCCATCAAATAACATTTCGTCATGCGTACCTGTATTTGAATATACGGTTATTGGAGGCGTATTAGGGTTGTTAGGATTGCTTGAAGTATTATCATAAACGTGTTTTGAATACAATTTATAACCTGCCGGGATCTTCACTAATTTTCTGAATGTGTAATAATCCTGCCATTCAAAATCCCATTTATTAATTCTAACTAAAGGAATAGTGTCAACGTTTGGCTGAACAGCATAATAAATAATACTTGTGCATAATAAATGAGAGTGTGGCATTACAGCAAAGGCAGAAAGCGTTAAAGGTAAACCTGTAGACGGAGAAGGGTACCATGCTGAATAAGGCACAACAGAATTTGCAGGTATGGCCATTGACCAGTTTTGAAGAGGTGTTGTAGAGTAAATTCTTCTCACACCCGTTGTACCAACAGGATAAAAGAAAAGTCTGATCTTTGTACTATCAACCTCTCCGCTGCTTCCGGCAGGATAATGCAATTGAATAATAATTTTCGAACCTGCTTTAATGAACATCCCTGCTTTTAAAGGCGCTTGTCCGGGAAATACCGTTGCTTTAGATCCGGGTGCATAAGTACCAATACCAAGGTTACCGGGAATATTATAACAGTTGCCTGATAGATCACTGGTAAATGTTCCTGTTGTATCTGCAGTAATTACTGCGTGATGCACTATGGCTTTATTACCCGGAACAACTTCAAAGGCCCTTAAAATTCTATCTTGTGTTAAACCCGATGGGATTGAAAAACAAAAATATTTATCCGTAGTAACAGAAGTACTTGTAAATGTTCCAATACCAAGTGTTAGATCTGCATTACCATACAATTGATATTGAGATGTGTAAACAGGTGCAGGCGGTGCCTGCGTAGTATCGCCTTTCAGAGTTCCACCGGCTATCCAGTTTAAAATTTGCGTTTTCTCAGAACTTGAGATGATCCTTTCATGTTGAAAGCGTGTGTACAATGTATCTGCTCTCCAAGGTGGCATTTTATTCGATATAAGATCGTTTTGAATTGAACTTGCCATATAGGCTGTGCCGGCATAATTCATAAAACTATAATCATTCTGTCCGGTATGATGACAGCTTGTACAACGGGCATAAAAAATATGTGCCACATCTTTATAAAAAATTTGAGATCTTAAATTATTTACAAGAACGAATGACAATAATGTGTAGAATAAATATTTTTTCATTTTTAAGTTATTATTATAAGTAAATGTAATTAAAAAATGTCGAAAATAGGCAAGAAACTATTTTCGCTTTAAGAGATATTCTAAAACGGTTCTGTTACCTACCCTATCCTCTACCTCCAGCCTAAATGGTAAATTTCCGGGCGGCGTATCCGTATCAAAATAGTAAGTGAGCAGATCTGATTTAGCGTCGTACTCGCCAATGACCCATTTATCATTCAGATAGAGGTTATATCTATATATGCCGCTTAAGTTATCAGATATTACAAAAGAAAAGCTCTCCCACTTTTTTGTTTTTAATATCTGGCTCGCACTTAATTTTGTTTTTACTTTTGGCGCAATGGTATCAGCCTCTAACTGAAACCAACCAAAGTTTCTTACAGAATAAAAAACAGAATCCTTATTAACTATTGGATTAAATGTTGAAGAACCGCTTTTTAAAATAAGTTTGCTCTTATATTTAAGTAGTTTTTGAGGCACTTCAAAACCAACAATAGAAGTGGATTTAAGATTAGCCTCGGAAGGCAAAATAATCAGTTTCCCGGTAGTTTCAATTGTGTTTTCAAAGATCAGTCCGGTTGAATAGCTTAGAGTTTTAGCAGGAATATAGATCTGCAATTTGTTTTTACTGATCATAAAATCTTTAGAACAATTCACAAACACATCGCTGTTTATAGATGGCTTTGAATAATAATTAAATTTCCTGGTCTTAAAATAGAATTTAACAGCGCGTTCATTAGCATACTCATCAAATACAACTAATTTAATAGAGTGATAATTGGTATCTAATAACATAATACGACCTTTATTAAAACAATTTTCATAAAAACCTTCCGGATATAACGTTGGTACAAAACATTTCTGAAATTTTATTTTCTCAGTTTTTGATTTTTCTATAGTTTCACTGAATTCATTTACATAACGTGCATTTTCAAAACTAATACCGTTCATGGAATGTGAATATACCAAACGTCCATCAAAAAAAACATTCGCGCTATAAACATTGTTGGGATTGCCTTTTGGAATACATTGATCGAATGCTGAAAAAGCAAAGCCTAAAATGGAACTCTTTAAAATAATAGAATCTTTAGAAATAGCGATACTGTCGTTCTTTAATTTTTTTACAGGAAAAGAAATTAAATATTTAGGAGAAGCAGTATCAGCCAAATTATAAAAAGCCACATGCTGAATGGTTGGCAATACTGTGTCTGTAATTTCAAAATGTTGTAATGGGTTTAAAGGCATTTCTGTCTTTTCATCACGTAGCTCAAAATGCAAATGTGGCCCGGTGGAATTACCAGTGTTACCAGACAAAGCAAAGTGTTCGCCTCTTTTTAAAACAACAGTTTTGGGTTTAGGGAATATTTCTACCTCAAAACTCTGTTTAGCATACTGTTCCTTTCTTATCATTTCAGCCAATGCAGGATTAAATGAATTCAAATGACAATACACCGATACTTTTCCGTTAGGATGTGTTACGTAAACAGATTTACCATAACCGCCGGAACTTATCTTTATACGCGAAACATAACCGTTCTCAATGGCATACACCGGCAAATTCATTAAACCATTTGTTGAAAAATCTATTCCCGTGTGAAAGTGATTGGGACGCAATTCTCCGTAATTACCGGTTATTACGTGCGGCGAATCAATTGGCCAACGGTAAGCATTGTCTTGAGAAAAAGAGAAAAGGCTTACCAGAAATAATATTACGCTGATCTTACTCTTCACGCAACAGCTCCTCCTCGCTTACCAAATTAAAAAAACAAAAAAAGAATACAAAGAATAAAACGCCGGCAGACGCCTGCAACATACTTTCAACTGCAAAATTAAGTACGATCAATAAAGAAAATAAGAATAACAAAAAATGTTTTTTAAGAATGCCTTTTATTAAATAACCAAAAGTAATCACGAAGAGAATTAAACAACCAATAACCCCCAAACCAATAAAGGTTTGAAAATATTGGTTATGCGCATTAAACTTATGAGAAAAAGCACCGGTTAAACCGTTTGCATCATAAGCATTGTAGAGCGCATCGTTAGCATCGCCCACTCCTGTGCCAAACCAAAAATTATCTTTCATGATACGAAGGCATTGCTCCCAGATCAAAATTCTAACAGTGGTACTTTCAGAAGATGTTTTATCCAATGTACCAGAAGAAATGGTAGTTAAAGAAGATAAACGACTGAATGCCTCTGGAAACAATTTAAAAGCAAAAAAACCAAGTACAAGAATTCCCAAAACTAAAAAACTTACTTTTTTTACATTTAAAAAACTACGGTATTTATAAAGCAAGATCAAGGGCGCTGAAATAAAGAAACTTATTAGGCCTAATTTTGACGAACATAAAAATATTGTCACTACAAACGTAAGCACGAAAAGGTAAAAGGTATAGGTAATGTTTGTTTGCGTTTTAAACCAGGTAGGATATAGTAAAACAACAAGAGCAATAGCCAACACAAGATACATGGCAAAATAAGATGCATGAATGAAAAACGAGAATTGCGTATAAAAAAAGTATTCAGGGTGACCCGTTGCCGCATAATAACCAGCTCTAACAATTAATACAAGGCAAGCAAAAAAACAACCTGAAACAAATGATACCACACAACGTTTAATGATCTGTATCGGCCATTTAAAACAAAAAAACAAATAAGGAAACAAGATAAAACACAATTTAATTTCAATACTGAAACCCGCTTCGGTCTTATTGGTTGAGAACAGAGCACTGATTGCCGTACAAATAAAAAAACTAAGTAACCACCAAAAATGTTGATTGCGTAATCCTTTTTTAAATTGTTCTTTATCAATATTCAATAACGAAACTATTGTCCATAAAACAATTAAACCGGAAAGCAGCAACGAACCGAAGGGCAGACAAAAGCAAAACAGCGTCGGGAAAAAATAAAAAAGTCGTTGTTTAAGGGTTAGATCCATTAATAAATTTTTGCAAGCCTAAGATATAAATTCAAACAGAAGGTATCTAAAAAAATTACCAACAATTAAAAGCATTACAGCTCTTTTAAACGCTCATAAAACTGCTGCGCTATATTTTCCCGGTTAAAGAACTCGTTTACAAAACGACGACCATTTTTTCCCATTTGAAGAGCTAGATCTTTATCAGCTATCAGAGTCAAAATAGCTTTTGTAAGTTTTTCTGCATTTTCAGGTTCAAAATAAATACCAGCGTTGCCCTTGTCAATAAATAATTTGCGAGCCTCACCATCAACGCCTAATAAAACGGGCACTTCCATGGCCAGATTCTCAAATATTTTTGAAGGAATGGCACCAAGAAATAATTCCAGTTTACGCAAAGGGATAATAGCAGCGTTAACAGTTTTTAAAACTGCCGGCATTTCTTTTTTAGAGATCGCATCTAAAAAAAATACATTATCTAACTTTTGTTCTGCCTTTATTTTTAACAGCTTTTCTTTTTCAGGCCCGCTGCCAATAAACACAAATTTTAAATCCGTATTATCTTTTAAATTCTTTGCAGCGGTTAAAATGATCTCTAAGCCCTGTGCTAAACCTATAATTCCCGCATACAACAAAATAACATCCTCTTTAGAGAAATTATTCTTTTCACGCCAATCACTTTCTTTTACTTTAGATGGGTCGTAATAATTAAGATCTACTCCATTTGGCAACCAATAGGTTTTTACAGAAGGAAAACGGGAATTTATACTCGCGCAAATGCCTTGTGTTTGACCAGTAACTAAGACTGAACGTTTATATAATTTTGCTTCTAAATTATAGGCCAGTTTTAAAAGCATTTTATTATTTACCACATTTAATTTTTCGGCACTCTCCGGCCAAAGATCACTTACGTTAAAAATAAGTTTGGCTTTTTTTTGTTTCGCTAAACGCATGGCACTATATCCTAAAAATAAAGGCGGCGATTCACACAACAAAAAATCAAAATTACCAAGTTTGTTATTCCCTGCTTTAGCGCTTGATATGACAAACGAAAAATAATTCCGTAAACGATCTACTATGGCTTTACTTTTTGAAACGTAAATAGAAGAGCGGTGAACTTTTAAACCTTCCACCTCTTCGTAAACATAATCTTTCCCAATATAGTCCTTATATATTTCCATTTGCGGATAATTGGGCATGGCAGTCAAAACCGTTATATCAACTCCTAGTTTGTGCAAGCGCACCGCCAGCTCAAATAACCTGTTTTGAGGAGCGCCAACTTCCGGTGGAAAATATTGTGTTAAGATGAGGAGTTTCAAATTACAATTTGTTTAGTTTTTTAATGCATCGTAAAATGCCTTATGTATCTTACCTCTTATTCCCAACTTCGCTAATTTATTTGGATCAACATCTGGATAAACTCTGTTACTTAAAAACACATATACCAAACCATTCTTAGGGTCAGCCCAAACAAATGTACCTGTAAAACCACTATGACCAAAACTTTCGGGACTGCATTCACCTGTAACAGGACTATCTTTTTTATCATCAGGTTCGGGTTTTTCAAAGCAAAGGCCACGCCTGTTATTTGGACAGAAATGACAAGACGTAAAATCCCTTACAACAGCAGTATCAATAACTCTTATGCCATTTAATTGTCCTTTGTTTAAATAGAGCTGCATTAATTTGGCAACATCTAAGGCGTTTCCAAACAATCCTGCATGACCTGCAACACCTCCTAATAAAGCCGCTCCGGGGTCGTGTACAAAACCTTGCACTATTTGTTTTCTGAATTTTGAGTCATTCTCGGTTGGTGCTATTTGCGTAATTGAATACTTTTTTAAGGGCTGGTAAGTAAGTTGAAGTCCCAGTTTAAAATAAATATCACTAACATATTCGTCTAACCTCTTTTTAGATTGTTGTTCAATTATCTTCTGAATAAAATAATAACCCAGATCACTGTACAAATATTTACCCGGTGTTTCTAATTTAGAATTGATAATGCGTTTATAAATAGAATCGTTAAATCCTTTTACAACATATAAATTCTTAGCCACGCGGGTTGGATATTTATCGGTTGCTTTTTTATTGTAGAACCCGGGTTTATATTCATCATTCTTTTTAAGTGTCTTTAAATAAAAAGGAATCCAGGCCTGCAAGCCCGCCTGATGCGTTAACACATCTTCAATGATTAGACTGTCTTTATTCGTTCCTTTTAATTCGGGTAAATAAAAGCCTAAAGTTTTTTTATAATCAATAAGGTCTTCGGTTTTTAATTTCATAAGCGCTAGCGCAGAAGCGGAAACTTTAGTAACACTTGCAAGGTCGTAAATAGTACCATCGTCTACCGGTTTTGAATCGGGATCATAGGTAAAATTTCCAAATGACTTTTGGTAGATCAACTCGCCATCTTTAAATGCAACTATCTGGCAACCGGGATAAGCCTTCTCCTCTATCCCATACAATGCCAAACTATCTATCGCGCCAAACTTTTTTTTTTTGAAATTTTCCTTTATCGATTTTTGTTTCGGAAAAAAAGAAGGTTCTAAATTTAAACCCGTTTCGGCTTTAAACATGTTTGTGCTTACCGGCAATTTACCGTTTACCTTCCCAAATCCTAAAATAGCGTTGGCGGTTGCTTTTAATATGGTTGGCATATACTCATAACCCAAAATAACAGCCTTGTAATTAGAAACAGAGGTAATTTTATTTAAAATGTATGGATTAGTAAGCAGCACCAATACACTTGGCTTTAAAGCAGCGATAGAATCCATTAACCTCAGCGTTTGGTTGCCTACTCCATAATTATTCTCTGCTTTTAACGTAGCCTTGTTCAATTGAAGAATAACTACATCTGCTCTTTTTATTTTTTCGAATACAGTATTAATTGCGGGGAGCTTTGCATCGTGCGATAGTCCGATATGCTCCACATAAGCATAATTTTTTATCGTAGTATAAAGCGAATTTTCTTCTTCAACACCAAAAGATACCTCAACAATTTTTAAACTGTCAGATTTTTTTATTGGCAAAAAATCATTTTCATTCTTTAATAAAGTTATAGATGCTTCTGCCAGTTTATAATTAAGTTCCTCACCTGCTTTAGTATTTAATTCTTTATATAAATTACGTGTAACAATTTCAGGCTTTACATTTAAGCCGCACCAGTATTTTGCCATCAATATTTTCTTGCAATGTTCCTCAACATCACTACGACTTATTTTTCCTTCGGTAATGGCTTTATTTATTTCTTCAATTGCTTTTGGAACATCTTCGCTAAATAATAACACATCGTTACCTGCTAAAAGTGCCTTTACATCAACAGCTCCCGGACCATAGAACTTTGAAACGCCTTTCATATTTAATGCATCTGTAAAAACCAAACCTTTAAAGCCCATTTTATTTTTTAAAAGATCATTCACTACATTTGGTGATAACGTTGATGCTAAATTTTTTGTAGTATCTAAACTTGGGATATTTAAATGCGCCACCATAATACTTGCCAAACCTCTGTCGAACAAATATTGAAACGGATAAAGTTCTAACGAATCCAAACGCTCTTTTGAATGTGAAATATATGGCAAGGTTTTATGTGAGTCGCTGTCCGTATCACCATGACCAGGAAAATGTTTTCCGTTAGCCATTACTTTTTCGTCCTGCATACCCTGCATGTACATGTACGCCTTTTGTGCCACTTTATATTTATTTTCACCAAAACTGCGCATACCAATAACAGGATTCAATGGATTATTATTTACATCGGCAACAGGCGCAAAATTTACGTGAATACCAATGCGCTTGCATTCCTTCGCAATTTGTTTTCCCATTAAATAAATTAACGAATCGTTTTGTATGGCGCCCAGCGTCATTTGTTTTGGATAGCGAATAGTACTGTCTAACCGCATAGCTAAACCCCATTCACCATCGATACTATATAGCAATGGTGTCTTTGCAACACTTTGATAATAGTTAGCTAGTTTACCTTGTCTAACCGGGCCGCCCTGCATCCAGATCAAACCACCAATATTGTAATTAACCACAAGGTCTTTTATTTCTTTTGCGTGTTTAAGATCTTTATTACTGTATGCAGCAACCATAAATAGTTGCGCTATGCGTTGGTTTGGACTTAAAGAGTTAAAAACGGAATCGACCCATTTATTTTGTGACTTTAAAAAGTCCGGTTCTGTTTTTATTTTGTGAGGCGGATCCTGGAAAGAAAATGCGGCAAAAACTATGAAAGAAAGTAAAAATATGGAGAGCTTATTCATCCTCCTAATTTAGCCTTAATAAAAAAGCCGGAAATAATAGAAAAAGAATGTTTTTAACAGCCAATTTTTGATTGCACCAAAAGAAAAAGGTGTGGGAACACAACCCCACACCTCTTATTAAACACACAGAACGCTAGAAATTTTTTATCTGTTTAAAGTTACATGGCCTGTTTTATTAATTTTTTTGCCATCTAAACCTGTATAACTTATTTTGTATACATAAACTGCTTGTTCACATGGCTGCCCCTTAAATGTTCCTTTCCAGCCAGTTGTAAGTTCTTTCGAGGTAAAAAGTTTTTCGCCCCAACGATCAAAGATCTCCATAGTTACGTTTGAAATGTTGAAACCTGACATTAAGAACTCATCATTTATACCATCATCGTTTGGCGTAAATGCATTTGGAACCCAGATGCCAAATTCTTTTGTTACTTCAATACACATTTCGTCTTTCGCTTTACAACCAAATTCATTTACAGTTTCAATTGTATAACAACTGTTACGTTGCGGAAAAACCTGACTATTAGGACAAACACTACACATAATAGCTTCGCCGTCTGTCCACGTCATTGTACCAGTGCCAATAGCGCTTAAGAACATCGGTTGATCTAAATTTATTATTGTATCTCTACCGGCAGTTACATTTGGGTTAGGATTTACCTTTACAAATATAGTTGATTTAGCTCCGCAGAATCCATCAGTTGAAACATCTACCGTGTACATTGTTGAAACAGACGGACTGGCAACTACTCCGCCGCCAACACTACTACTTAACCCAACTGTAGGAGTCCATAATACTGTGTTACCACCACTTGCCGTTAAAGTTGTTTTTACACCTTCGCATATTGTAACACTAGGCGAAACTAGGGGAACAGCAATTGGCACAACGATCACAGAATAACTCATTTGTTGCGGACAAACCACATTACCAAGTTGGTTAAATCCAACAACGGTGTAATGTACGTTAGCGCTTGGTGTTGCAACAACTACTGAACTTGTGGTATTTGATAAACCAATACTTGGTGACCATGTGTAATTTTGTGCGCCTGATGCATAGATAGGTGTTGAATTACCATAACATATTTGATATTCTGGTGAACTAATAGATAAATTTGGACGTTGAACAACCTGAACCAAAATACTTGCGGTAGCAGTACATATACCGTTAAAACCTGCTACTGTATAATTAGTAGTTACAGCAGGAGATGCAATAACAAAAGCACCAGTAGGAGAACTTAATCCTGTAGTTGGTGACCAAACATAATTGCTGGCGCCATTTGCATTTAAGTTAGATGGATTTCCCGAACAAACGATTGGCTCCGAAATGCTTGTGATCAAATTGGGAACTACAATTACCGAAACCTGATAAACAGCAGATCCTGTACAAGAAGCAGCGGAACCGATTACTGTATAATTTGTTGTTGTATTCGGGCTCGCATTAACAACCGCACCCGAAGTAGTATTTAGACCTGTATTTGGAGCCCAGTTATATGTTGAAGCTCCATTGGCAGTTAAATTTATATTACCACCAACACATATTGTATTTGTTAAGGGCGTAACTGTAATGGTTGGATTTGGCACAACAGTTAATGTTGCATTTTCTGTTGTACTGTTGCAACCTAAGCTGCTTCCTATAATATTATAAACGCTTGTAGCATTTGGATTTGCTGTAACTGTAGCGCCGCTAGTTGCGGAAAGGCCTGCTGAAGGTGACCAGTTATAATTTGTTGCGCCATTTGCTACTAATTGATTACCCAGTCCCTGACAAACGCTGGCACTTGTAACAGTAATAGTTGGATTTGGAATAATGGCAATGTTATATGATACCGTATTTGAACATGGACCATTAACACCAACAAGTGAAACCGAGCCGGTTGCAAATCCGGGATTTGCAACAAATGAGATAGCCGGATTATTTACCGAACCGGCCGTATTTGCCATACCCGAAATACCCGTCCAGGTGTAAGTTGTTGCACCACTTGCGGTTAAACTAACCGTGTTTAACGACCCGTTTGAACCAAAAGAACACATGGTATTTGAAGTAGAAGCAATAACCAAAGTTGGTGTTTGCGAAACCAGAACACTTGCCGAACCGGTACATGTATTTACAGCGTTACTAATTACTACAGAATACATACCTGTTGCATTAACTGTAATAGTTGGTGTTGTGCTTGATCCAACAATACCTGGGCCTGTCCATTGAACAATATTTGTTGCAGAGTTTGGTGCTACCGAAATTGGCGTCGGTCCATTAATACATGTTGGCGCAGTGATCGTTGGATTAATACCCGCTAAACCAGGAACAACTAAAACAGTATCAGGCGAGTTACCAAAACTTGGTATACAACCATCAAAGCCTGCATAACAAGCTGGGTAAACATTATGGCAAGTATATTGCTGACCACCAACGGGAGGAGTAACGGTTAATGTTGGTCCTGTTCCTAATGGAACCGGGTTACCAACAGCAAACCATGTTAAAGTAGGAATAACTTGTGCACCAGAAGGCGACCAACGATAAGAGTTGTTCGTTGTAACCCATTGCGTTGAGTTCCTTCCGGGAACTGTAATTCCAATTGTACCAGTTATATTATGAATACCCTGAACCGCAGTTCCACCAGACCATGCCGGGCAGTTAGGTTTGTTAGTGATATGGTTTTCTATAAGGTTTGTTCCTTCGTAAATTACAATTTGAAACGTTCCGTTTAAGTTCGTACAAGAATACATTGGAACGTTTGTCCAGCTAACTACTAACCTTCTACAAGGCGCTGTACCTTGAGTTTGATATTTGATAGTACCACCAAGACCTGGATGCCAATCTTGCCATGGGCCCATGATACAATTTTTCGGGATACCGCCACCTGCACTTGGAATAGCTGAGGAAGCAAAAGTAACCGGTTGACCTGCGGTGAAAGCGATCCAACCATTTGAACCAATATAAAATTGGGTATAAGTATTACCGAAAAAACAGAAAGTAAAACCTATAGGTAATACGCCCGTTTGAGAGTCATCAGTTAAACTAACTCCTGTACCAGTATTTGCATAGGGTGCAAAAGGAATATTAGTTACGCTGTAGGTATTGGTTTGATTTGGAGTGATAGTTGTAGCGTTACAAGCCGTCATGTTTGCGGTTAATACAGTAGATTGAATACCGCATGGTAAAAACTGATCAGGGCCTAAATTTGGACAATTTTGAGAAGTACCTTTAAAAGCAAATACTGACAGGATGAGTGCAAAGGCTATTTTGGTTGAAAATTTCATTTAAATCGATTTTAAACAAATTTAAAGCATATTTCACATGTTTTTTTCACAAAAATTTAAAATACAATTTATAGTTATTAAACAATGGGTTTGCATGAGTAAAGAGTTATGTTAAAAAGATTGTTTATAACTGCTTACTCATGCAGGTTCTAGAGAATTTATCAAAAGAAAAAGGTGCAGGTACACAAACCCACACCTTTTAGACAAACACAAAACGCTATAAAATTCTTATCTGTTTATGGTTACATGGCCTGTTTTGTTTACTTTTTTGCCATCTAAGCCTTTGTAAGTTATTTTGTAAACATAAACCGCTTGCTCGCACGGTTGACCTTTGTAAGTTCCCTTCCAACCACTGGTTAATTCTTTTGAAGTGAAAAGTTTTTCGCCCCAACGATCAAAGATCTCCATGGTTACATCTGTAATATTGTAGCCCGACATTAAGAACTCGTCATTAATACCGTCACCATTTGGTGTAAAAGCATTTGGAACATAGATGCCAAACTCTTTTGTTACTTCGATACACATTTCGTCTTTGGCTTTACAACCAAAATCATTTATAGTTTCAATTGTATAGCAGCTGTTACGTTGCGGATAAACCTGACTATTAGGGCAAACATTGCACATAATAGCTTCACCATCTGTCCATGTCATTGTACCGGTGCCAATAGCGCTTAAGAACATAGGTTGATCTAAATTTATTATCGTATCCCTACCCGCAGTTACTTTTGGATTTGGATTTACTTTTACAAAAACGGTTGACTTAGCTCCGCAGAATCCATCCGTAGAAACATTTACCGTATACATTGTAGAAATGGGTGGGCTGGCAACAACGCCTCCTCCTGTACCTGAATTTAATCCAACCGTTGGAGTCCAAATTACAGTGTTACCGCCACTTGCAGTAATGGTTGTTTTTTCTCCTTCGCATATTGCTACGCTTGGTGAAACTACAGGAACAGAAATTGGAACCACAATTACAGAATAACTCATTTGTTGCGGACAAACCACAGTACCCGTTTGATTATAACCTACAACCGTGTAATGTACATTTGCACTCGGCGTAGCAACAACTGCCGAACTGTTAGTGTTTGATAAACCTGTACTTGGCGACCATGTATAATTTTGTGCTCCCGATGCGTAAATTGGTGTTGAACTACCGTAACATATTTGATACTCTGGTGAACTGATGGATAGATTAGGACGCTGAACAACCTGTAGCAATATACTAGCAGATGCTGTACAAACACCATTAAAACCTGTTACCGTGTAATCAGTAGTTACTGCAGGAGACGCTACCACAAAAGCACCGGTTGGTGAACTTAAACCTGTTGAAGGTGTCCAAACATAACCGTTTGCACCGTTTACATTTAAATTTGAAGTATTACCTGCGCAAATAATAGGTTCAGTAATTGTGGTTTGTAAATTTGGAACGACAATAACAGAAACCTGCACAGCTGCTGAATTTGTACAGCTATTTAAACTAACAACAACCGTATAGTTTTGTGTAGAAGAAGGACTTGCATTAACATTAGCATTAGTAGTATTACTTAAACCAATTGAAGGGGCCCAGCTAAAACCTGTTGCATTTGAGTTAGCAGTTAAATTAATATTACTTCCTGCACAGATCGTTGGCGTGCCTGGCGTAATAGTAACAGTTGGTATTGGTAAAACCGTTAGCGTTGCATTTTGAGTTGCACTATTACATCCTAAACTCGACCCCATAACCGCATACACAGTGGTAACAGTTGGGTTTGCAATTACAGCAGGGCCGGCAGTTGTATTTAAGCCGGTAGCAGGCGACCACGCATAGCCCGCAGCACCATTAGCATTAAATGTAAAGTTACCTCCCTGACAAATACTTGTTGCAGTTGGAGCAACCGTTATTGTTGGATTTGGTAAAATAGAAAAGTTAGAATTGATAGTAGCAGAGCACACACCATTTGAACCGATCAACGTGCTGCTAGCAACAGCAGCATTTGCTGAATATGGCGGCAATGGCGTTAATACCATAGTTGGACCATTAGGCGTTGGTGTTGAATAATTACTGCTTGTCAATAAAGTATAATTGGTTGCTCCGGAAGGAGTTAAAGTAATTGTGTTGGGTGAGTTGTTTAAGTTCTGCGCACAAACAGTTGGGCTGCTGTAAAGAATTGCTAAAGTAGGGCTAGCTAAAACGTTTACAGTTGCAGTTCCGGCGCACGGACTACTGTTAGCAGTAATTGTAACAGAATACAAACCGGCTGTATTAATATTTATTGTCGGTGTTCCTTGCCCGGACGTAATACCAGGTCCGGCCCATAAAATTGTATTTGTTGTAGTATTGTTTGGCATAACTGTTAACACACCGTTACCCGACATACAGGTAGGCGCAGTTATTGTAGGATTAAGAACAGAAGGCTGACCAACGACCGTGTATGAATTATTAATTGAATAAGAAGGGCAACTTCCGGTACAGGTTGTATAACTATATACGCCTGGCTGGTTAACTGTTATCGTAGGCGTAAATTGTCCGGCAATAATACCAGGACCAGACCATGTATAAGTACAAACATTTAAGGTAGATGCCGGTGCAACACTTGCCATACCAACAGCTCCATTTGGATTGATCATTGCTACCAATTGTAACGATGGTAAAGAGCAGGTTAACGTTCCACCCTGAGGTGCAATAATGCTGCTTGTAGGTACCGGTAATTCACAGTTGGCCCAGTCGCCACCACTTGCTAACGCTTGTGGCGTAAAAGTGATCGTACTATTACCAGGTATAATGTTTCCAGCCTGCGAACTACTACTTGAATAATAAACGTGATTATTTACAATAGCAAAACCACCACCGGCAGAAGAAATAGGAGCATTTGCCAGGTTATAACTGCAAAGCTGTACACCGTTAGAATTATAAACCGTTAAGTTTTGAGGACCATTTAATTTTAGAACATAAAAATTTCCTGCAGCATCAACAACAAGGTCGTAAGGGCCGCCACCTCCGAAGGTTGCAATGGTAAGTATCAATACTGCATTTCCCGTTCCGTTATATCGCCAGATCTGACCGGAACCGCCAACTATGTTAAATAAAAAACCGCCGCCGCCGCCAATATTAACACCACCCGCAGTATGTCCGGTGTTTGACCATGTTCCGCCATTATTCATGTACCAGTAGGTTCCACCTGAAGTAGTCCACCACGTTGGGTTTGGAGCAGGAAAAGCAAATGCTGGTCCGCAAGCTAAACCACTGGCTCCTGCAGGTAAACCTGTAACTACAACACTGGCTGGCGCTCCCGGAGGATTAACAGCTTGCTGCGAAATGGAGCTTCCGTTATGAATGTAAATTGAGTTGTTCGGGCAACTTGGTGGTTGACAAAATGCTGAACAATTAATAAAGATCGAGATAACTAATAATATGAAAGACTTTTTCATTGAGGGTAATGTTTTAGTAAAAATAATTCAAATTATACCCGCAATTTTCATTATAGTTTAAAGTGCAAGTTATATTTACTGAAACCCTTTCTCTGTTGAGTAAACACATTTGTTTAAATCTTCTAAAAATGAAACACAAAATCACTGCAAAAGTTTATCTAATTTTGCGCTATGGACCATTATCTTGACGAACTTAACCCCGCGCAGCGCGCTGCTACAATAGCTACCGAGGGTCCGGTAATGATCATTGCAGGCGCAGGCTCAGGAAAAACAAGGGTTTTAACATATCGCATTGCCCATTTAATGGAAAAAGGTGTTGACTCTTTTAATATTTTGGCACTAACTTTTACCAATAAGGCTGCTCGCGAGATGAAGGCCCGTATTGCCCGAATTGTGGGCGAAAAAGAAGCAAAGAATCTTTGGATGGGCACCTTTCACAGCATCTTCGCAAAAATATTGCGTATTGAGGCTGAGAAATTAGGCTATCCCAACAACTTTACCATTTACGATACGGATGATAGTAAGAGTGTAATAAAAGAAATTTTAAAACAACTTAATCTCGACGATAAGATCTATAAACCTTCATTGGTTTTGAATAGAATTAGTGATGCAAAAAACAAATTAATTTCTGCAGGCGCTTATTTAAACAATCCCATTACGCAAGCTGAAGATCAAGCCAGCAGAAAGCCCATGCTTGGCCAGGTGTATTTAAATTATCAAAAAAGAAATTTTAAGGCTGGCGCGATGGATTTTGATGACCTTTTGTATCAAACTAACGTATTACTAAGAGATTTTCCGGATGTATTATTAAAATACCAAACAAAATTCAAATATATTTTGGTAGATGAGTACCAGGATACGAATTTTTCTCAGTATGTAATTATTAAGCAATTGGCTGCAAAGTTCGAGAACATTAGTGTTGTGGGCGATGATGCACAAAGTATCTACGCCTTTCGCGGCGCCAACATACAGAATATTTTAAATTTCGAAAAAGATTATCCCGATCTAAAAACATTTAAGCTCGAACAAAATTACCGCAGTACAAAAACCATTGTTGGCGCAGCCAATCACATTATTGCAAACAATAAGGAGCAATTCAAAAAAAATGTTTTTACGGATAACGAGGATGGGCAAAAAATAAAAATAATAAAAGCAAGTACGGATAACGAAGAAGGGCAAAAAATAGTAGCAAGCCTGTCTGAAATTCGTATGAGCGAAAATGCTTTGAATAGTGATTTTGCAATACTCTATCGTACCAATGCACAATCCAGAGCCTTTGAAGAATCTTTGTTACGCCTAAATATTCCATACAGGATATATGGTGGTTTAAGTTTTTACCAACGTAAAGAAATAAAAGATGTATTGGCGTATTACCGTCTTACAATAAACAATAGTGATGATGAGAGTTTAAAACGTATCATTAATTATCCCGCAAGAGGTATTGGCCAAAGTACACTCGACAAAATAAGCGTTGCGGCTGCAGAGCATGATATCAGCATGTGGATGGTGATCAGTAATTTAAAAGATTTTAATTCAGGTCTCGGTATCAATGCAGGCATAGCTTCAAAAATAGTTGATTTTGTAGCACAAATAAAATCATACAGTTTATTGATTCCTTATAAAGATGCGTTTGAATTAGGAAACCAAATTGCAGTAAACTCGGGGATAGTAAAAGAATTGTATTCTGATAAAACCCCTGAAGGAGTTGCCAGGTATGAGAACGTTCAGGAGTTATTAAATGGCTTAAAAGATTTTGTTGAACAACCAAGAACACCGCAGGAAGAAGAGCTGAACGATGTGATAAAAGCTTCCTTACAAAAAGATGAAGAAAATTTATTTGCTGAAGAAACAGATACAAAATTAAAAACGCTTGATGAGTTTATGCAGGAAATTACCCTGCTTACAGATAAAGATAAAGACGATAATAAAAATGCAGATGAGGTTAGTTTAATGACCATTCACGCTGCAAAGGGCTTGGAGTTTAAATATGTTTTTGTAGTTGGTTTGGAAGAGAATTTATTTCCATCACAACTATCTTTGAATAGTCGCAGCGATCTTGAAGAAGAAAGACGTTTGTTTTATGTTGCCATTACCCGCGCCGAAAAGCAAGCCACACTTAGCTTTGCCACCATGCGATACCGTTATGGCAATGTTTTGTATTGCGAACCAAGCCGTTTTATTGATGAGATAGACAGTAAGTTTTTAGATTATCCCGAAGAGCAAAGCACGCCGCTATTTGGTGATGATACCTTTGATAAATTCAGAAATGATTTTAATTCCGGATCAAAAAAAGATATTGGTTTCGGGAAAAATAAAAACATTGACAGCAAATCAGGGTCTACCTTGAATTTTAATCCGCCGCAAAAAAAATTAATTAGTTTAAATTCAAAATTTGCAACTAGTACCTCTACCCCGGTAGATCTTTCTTTAAATAAAGCCTTGCAACAAGGCGATTTTGTTTCGCATGAAAAATTTGGCAAAGGCCAGATAGTTTTGTTAGAGGGAAATTGGCCCGAAACCAAAGCAACTATTCAGTTTGAAAAAGAAGGCACAAAAAATTTACTTTTAAAATTTGCGCGCTTAAATAAGGTCTGATCAGATCTTTGTAATTTTTATTGTTTTTTTTTATATCTTTAATAAAATTAAAATTTAATAATGGGAAAAAAATTACAATTAATTTGTCTGGCATTACTTTGTTCATTTTTTGTGAATGCGCAAGCCCCTGTTGCCGGTTTTACGTTAGCCGGCCAACCTTGTATCAATGGCGCTTTTGAGCCAACAAATACTTCAACAGGAAGTCCAACGTTAACTTTCGGCTGGTCAATTGTTCCTGCAACAAATACTATACTTCCGTCTGCAACCGCTGCCAGTCCAACAATTACATTAGGCTCGGGTAATTATACAATTACTTTAGTAGCAACAAATTCTCTTGGCACATCCAGCTACTCGCAAGCATTTACAGGTGTTACAACCTGCCCTGCTTGTTTAGATACCATAAGAATGATAAAGAGCATTGATACCTTAGCAAAATATGCAGCAACCAATAACACATTAGTGTTAGGCTGCCAAACAGGTTTTGCGGGCTTTTTAACTGGAACCAATTGTTATAAGGATAAAGAATTTGCTCAATATTATCCGTCTTCCAGTTACAGTAATACGCCATTGCCAGTAGTTAACAGTGTAATTGTTTTGTTTGATAGTTTAGGCACAAAAGTGGGGTCACCATCAGGTGTGCCAATTTATTGCAAATTGTATGGAGGCACAATGGGTGCCGGACCCAACTCATTGATCAACCAGGTATCTGATCCTTTAAGTTCCATTGCTGGTGCTACAAATAAAACGGTAACAGTTAAATACTGTGGTAGTCCAACTTATACATTTACGGGTACAAAAATAATTCCGTGGAAATTTAATTTCGGCGGAATAGTTGTTCCTACATCCGGATTTTTTGCTTCGGTTCAAACGCCCTACTCTTCGGCGCTCGATTCAATAAGGATCTTTAGTAATACCAAAACCAATTTAAGTAACGATTCGAGCGGTTGGTTCTTACAGTTCACCAATAACTGGAGAACATTACGTTATGGCCGTAATGCCAAAGTGCAATTAGCTATTTTACCGATTATTGCCTGCCAGGCTATTCAGGGAATTGAAGATCACAAAACAGATTTTAATTCAAACATTACCGTTATGCCAAATCCAAGCAGCGGACAATTCAGTTTAATATTTACATTTTTGAAACATGAAAATATTATCGTCAAAATAGTAAATCCTCTCGGGCAACAAATATCATCCGACAGGTTAGAGAATGTTGCCAATCACGTGATCAACATAGATCTAAGAAATAGGCCCACCGGAATTTATTTTGTAGAGATAAACAACGGAAATGAAAAGGTTACCAAGAAAATAATATTAACCAATTAGATTTTAAAGCCTCCTTTTGGAGGCTTTTTTTTACAAACTTTTTTTATTTCCCCAAATTAAATCTAAATTTTTAGAAGTGTAATGAGTTAAAAGTCATTCTGAATGAGTGAAAAAATTTGTTATGCAGTTGCTTTTTCTTAAATTTATCCATCAAAAAAAATAACCACATGATCAAAAAATTACTCATTTCAGGTTTTGCTTTTTTAAGCTTTACATTTTCTAACGCACAGATATTAAATCGTACCTGTGGAACACCTCCTCCGTCTCAAGAATGGAATGACTGGTTCAACAAAGAGGTTGAAAAATTTAAAGCTAATTTACAAACGGGCAAGGCTCAAATGACCAACTACACTATACCAGTGATATTTCACGTAATACACTCAGGGCAGGCTGTTGGAACCTATCCAAACATTGATTCGAACAGGATAAAAGCACAAATAAAAGTATTGAACGAAGATTACGGCGGAATTGGTTATATCGCGCCGGGTCAGCCTGCAGGTATCAATACATTCTCTGCATTAATTGCAAACACAAATATTCAATTTTGTTTAGCTGTAAAAAATCCAACCGGTGGTGTCTTAGCTGAAAAAGGTATAGACAGGATAGATGCTCTTACTCAGTTTGCAACCAATCCTTCAACAGTAAGCGCCATTCAAACATTCATCAACAATACTGTAAAGCCGGCTACGATCTGGAATCCTACACAGTATTTTAATGTGTGGATCAGTGATCAAAGTCCTAGCAGTGGATTATTAGGTTATGCTACATTCCCCGCAGGTACTTCGTTACCGGGTATTGCCGGTGGTGGCGGTGCAACTAATGATGGTTGCTGGTGTGTTACAAATTCTGTAGGATCAAATGCGCCGGGTTATGCGCCGGGTCCGAACTACGCTTCAAATTACGATCTTGGAAGAACACTTTCTCACGAAGCAGGACACTGGTTAGGTTTACGCCACGTTTGGGGTGATGGTAATTGTTTAACAGATTTTTGTGCAGATACTCCGCCTGCAACGGCCGCTAACTTTGGTTGTCCAAGCAGTTACCCATTTCATGTAAATTCATGTGGTGCTGGTCAAAGCCCGCAAGGTGAAATGACACAAAATATTATGGATTATTCTGATGACCGTTGTATGTTCATGTTTACGCCCGATCAAAGAACGCGTATGCAAACTACCATGAGCCAGGGCACATTCCGCAGTTTATTAGGTACTCATGGTCTTTGTACTACAACACCTCCAACACCGGGGCCTGCAAACGCAGCATTTGATATTCAAAACCCTTGCGTAGGGCAACCGGTAACTCCAAACAATACTTCAACCGGCGGACCAACTCCAACCTTTGCATGGAGTGCTTCACCAAACACAGTTACCTTTACACCAAACGCGAATGTTGCATCGCCATCAATTACCTTTGGCAGTTTAACAACCTACACCTTATTTTTAACTGCAACCAATTCTGTAAACGTTTCAAATTACCAGGTGGTAATGGGCCCATTACAAACCTGCCCAAAACCTGCAGTGTGTATTGATACGTTGCGTATGATAAAAAGTGCAGATACTTTAAAAACTTATACTGCGCCTAACAATACTTTGATCATTGGTTGCCAAACCGGTTATGCAGGCTTCTTAACAGGAACCAATTGTTATAAAGACAAAGAGTTTGCTCAGTACTACCCTTCTACAACCTACAGCGATACACCGGTACCACAAGTAAATTCGGTTATTGTATTATTTGATAGTTTAGGAACAAAAGCGGGCCCTACCGGTGCCGGCACACAGATCTATTGCAAGATCTATGGTGGAACTTCGGGTTCGGGACCAAACTCGTTAATTGTACAAAAAGGTGATAGCTTAGGGAAAATTGCTGCCGCTACAAACAAAACAGTTACTGTTAAGTTCTGTGGAAGCCCAACCTACACATTTACTACAACAAAAATAATTCCTTGGAAATACACATTTAACCCTCCGGTACAAATTCCAAACAGCGGATTCTTTGCCGCGGTGCAAACACCTTATGGGTCTTTACAAGATTCAATTAAGATCTTTAGTAATACTAAAACAACTTTAAATAACGATTCAAGCAGCTGGTTGTTGCAATTTGGCAATAACTGGAGAACTTTGCGTTACAATAGAAGTGCAAAAGTACAACTGGCTATTTTACCACAAATTACCTGCAGACCAATAGTTGGCATACAAGAAAACCTTACAACATTTAACTCTAACATCAATGTAATGCCTAACCCAAGCACAGGGCATGTAAGTTTAATATTTACGTTAACAAAACCCGAAGATGTGAATGTGAGGATCTTTAATCCGATCGGGCAACAGATCTCATCAGACAGGTTGGAGAACGTAACTAATAACATGATAAACATTGACCTGAGCGGCAGAGCTGATGGCATTTATTTTATTGAAGTAAATAATGGCACAGAGCGCGTTATCAAAAAAGTAATTATTACGCATTAAAAAATTAATATCTAACTTTGAACCCATCCCAAAAAGGATGGGTTTTTTGTTTTAGGTATATACAAGTAACACCAAATAATATGTTTTTAAAAAGAATTACCATTTTATTTTTAGTTTTTATTGCTTTACAAAGCTGTATGCTAAAAAGTAAAATGACTAAAATTGTTACAGACCACTACGCAAAAAAAGAAGCCTTAAAACCTGTAAATGTTGATAATTTAAAGATCAATACAGATCTAATTCGTCCGGTGCCGGGTTATTGCAGAAGCAGCTACCAACGCTTTTATACAGTGCCATTATTGGTTTATTTCTTTTCAAGAGAAATAATACGCTGCCAGGTAAATCCAAACATTTATGTTAATGCCACTAACAATGAAATAAATAAATTGTTAGAAAGCAATAAAGAAAAACTGGATAACAAGCAAATAGAGATCTCGTATACAAGCATTCCAAACTCGTTCAATCACAGTTACAAACATCAGGTTGTTTCTTTACAATTTTTATTTTTTGGTTTTACGTTTTACACAAATAAAAACGAAACGTATAGTCCAATTGGTTTTATAAAACTAAATTATGTTGTTAGAGATAAGACCACGCAAAGTATTATTAAACAAGGCGAGTTAACAGAACAGATAGCAAACTTATACACATTAAAAAATTCATACGAAAGCAGAAAAAAATTTGTTGAAGATTTTGTAAATTTATATGATATTAACACAACCAACGCTTGCCAACTTATTGCACAAAAACTGGTTAACCAACTTTAAAGCCTATGAAACTATACTCAATAAACACCGGACATTTTAAACTGGATGGAGGCGCAATGTTTGGCGTGGTACCAAAATCAATGTGGAACAAATTAAACCCGGCCGACGAGAACAACATGTGCAGTTGGGCCATGCGTTGTTTATTAATTGAAGACAATGGCCGCCTTATCTTAATTGATAATGGCATGGGCAACAAACAAGATGCTAAATTTTTTGGTTATTATTATTTACATGGTAACGATACATTAGAAAAATCGTTAAACAAATACGGTTTTACCAGCGATGATATAACGGATATGGTGTTGACGCATTTGCACTTTGACCATTGTGGCGGAAGTATAAAATACAATAGCGACCGCACAAAACTGGAACCGGCTTTTAAGAACGCAAAATATTACAGTAACAAAAAACATTGGGACTGGGCTATAAACCCAAACCCGCGAGAGAAAGCAAGTTTTTTGAAAGAGAACATTTTACCTATACAAGAAAGCGGACAATTAAATTTTATTGACGGCGCCACAGAATTAATACCGGGTTTAACTTTTTTAGAAGTTAACGGGCATACAGAAGCCATGATGCTGCCAATTATTAATTATAAAGATACCACAATAGCTTATATGGCAGATCTAATACCAAGCGCCGCACACATACCCCTACCCTACGTAATGGCCTACGATATGCGCCCGCTTGCCACGATGCAGGAAAAAGAACTGATCTTAAACAAAGCTGCGGAGAACAACTGGAAGTTGTTTTTTGAACACGATAAAGAAATTGAATGTGTTAGTCTTGAAAAGAATGAAAAAGGCGTTAGAAAAAAAGATAGTTTTTTGTTGAGCGAGATATAAAGATCGACTTTACTATAAATTGTAGCCACCCCCTATTCTATTTTTATTTTTCTTTATGTTATGGAAATAACATTAGAAAGACTATGGCATAATGATAAAGAGTGTATTGCGGTTAAATTTAAGTATGACACAATTATATCAAATCAACTAAGGAAATTTACTGGCGCACGGTGGAGTTATACTCAAAAGGCCTGGTTGTTACCCTACAGCCAGCAGCTTATAAACGAAGTTTGCAAATTATTGAACGAAGGCAATAGTATTTTGTTTAAAGATGGTCTTAAAGAAGTTGAAAAATCAAAAACACATAAAGAATTACGGCCTTCAAACGCGCTAACCGAATTAAGCGAAGAAACGCAGAAAAAAGTAAAAGAGTTTGAGAACTGGATGCGCTCTAAGCGCTACAGCATTAGCACTATTGGCACATATACAGATGCATTAAGAAGATTTTTACGCTTTTATGCTCACAAAACGGTTTCTGAAATAAATAATAACGATGTAATTATTTTTAATAATGAATACATTTTAAAAAACAAGTTCTCGTCATCGTATCAAAATCAGGTAGTAAATGCTGTGAAACTTTTCTTTAGAACAATAGAATCGAAAAACATGGAAACCGAATTGGTTCACCGGCCAAAAAGAGCACTAGTTTTACCTAACGTATTAAGCAAAGAAGAAATTAAGTTGATCTTAACGGCGCAAAAGAACATCAAACACAAAACCATGTTGAGTTTAATTTATAGTTGCGGATTGAGACGGAGTGAGCTGTTGAATTTAAAATTAAAAGATATTGACTCAAACCGTGGATTGGTAATGATAAGGCAGGCCAAAGGAAAAAAAGATAGAATAGTTCCACTTTCGATGAAGGTGTTACAAATGCTTAGGGATTATTATACAGCTTATAAGCCTAAAGAATTTTTATTTGAGGGGCAGAATGGTATAGGACAATATGACGAAAGAAGTTTGGCTAACGTACTTAAACAGGCGCTTGAAAAAAGTGGTATAAACAAGCCGGTAACTTTACATTGGTTAAGACACAGTTATGCCACTCATTTGTTGGAAAATGGAACTGACCTAAGATATATTCAGGAAATTTTAGGTCATAGCAGGAGTACAACGACTGAAATTTATACACATGTAAGCAATAAAAGTATTCAAAAAGTAGTATCTCCTTTTGATACCTTGTAATAAAATAGTTATATTTAATAATCCGAAAAGGGTGAGTTTGTCACCCCAATCTTGCAAAATTTACCAGATTGGAGCCATAAAGTCACCCCTATAAGGAAGTTATAACCAATAGCGAGACTGACATTTCGTATGACAAAGACACAGTTAAATATTGAATATTTCTTCTCAAAAAAATCATTGACATTCGCGACTCTTTTACTTTTGGTATTCACTATTATTTTTACGACACTAATGGTGGCTTCATATCATGACAACATCGGACTTTCGATATTATTCGCTGCAGTATTAGTTTTTATGTTTGTTGTTTCCTTACCAAGGTATGTTAACTTCTTATATTCTGTTATCATAAATCGACCTGCTGTTATAATACGTAAAGACGAGCTTATTGACAACATAAATAAACGGACTTTTAAATGGACGGAGATAAAAGAAATAACTTATAGACGAAACAAAGGAAAAAATGCGTTTGGTGGACATTCAGCCATCATCCTTAATGACACCGACACTGTTATTCAAATTCCTCATAATGCAATAAAATGTAAGACAACAGAGTTTCTTAATGACCTAATTAAATACCACAAAAAATATAGTAATCAGTATCAAGCGGACACGTGAGCGTATCGCACCTGTGTGCCCGCTACTGTTTATAACAGCGGCTTAAGCGCCATTTTTGCGGGTTAGCGCTCAAATGCGTAAATTGGACTTAGCAAAAACGGACGCCTAGCCGCCAAACGTTATGCACAAGCTTTAAAAGACTCTCAGACAAATGACCTTTATTAAAAGATCTATAATTTTAGTATTTACTTTCTTATTGACTAACTGCATACATGTTATGACATTGGGCGACGGGCGAGTAATGGTTCCAAAAGACGCTAAGTTTTATAAAAACAAAATTTACTTTGACAAAACCATTCTAAAAAGCATTGACACTGCTGTAATCTACAAAGAAATAAGGGTTGAAAGTGACGAAATTATTGATAACAAAAAGCGTCCCTACATGAGAAATAAAATTGGTGTATACAAATTTTACGGAAACGGATACTTTAATTTATTTTATCTACCTAATAGTAATATAGCAAATAATCAAAAACTAGACCCAGCATACAATGGATGGCGAGGAGTTTTTTATTTAAAGGAAGGTGAAATATTAGGAGATGTATTTACTCGATTAGAAACAGATAGTAATACTTATGGTAAGTTCACAATAAAATTTAGTTTTAATGGCGACACTATTTTAGCAGACATGGAAGGCTTATACAAAAGAAAGTACTTAAAACAAATTACTACCGACGCGTCATCGTATCGCCCAGTGTGGTAAAGCCAGTGCATAACAGCAAGCAAGCGCAAGCGGGCAGACGAATAAGGCTTTTGCAAATTTAAGGTCGCTTCGCGGACAGACATTTTCATTTTGCAAAAGACTAAGAAACATGTATCTTTAAATTAACGTTTCGGCAGACAGTGTTTCATAAACCCGCATGCGCCTGCTTGCAAAACGTTATAGGCAATAAACTCGGACGAACTACGTTGTATTTCCAATGACAAGAAACGATAAGATACTTTCGACTTTTGGACTTCCGGTGATAATTTTCCTTGCTTCTCTTTATGTCTTATGGTTAATAGAATTAAAACATGTTTTAAGCGCACCCGACAATTACCCTCTAAATTTTCGCGATCCAAAATATCTCGGCTCAATATATCAATTTCTCGAACCTATCATTTTGACAACATATACATTGACTATTCTTATAAGCCCTATAATAATTTTTTATTTCATTTATTTAAGATTTATCAAAAAGAAAGAATTCAGTTGGACAATTACTCTGACCTTATCAGGTTGTTACGTTCTATTTTTTGCTTTATATTTTTTCTCTTCACCGACAAACTCTCTCGACAGTAATAATCCCTTGACAGCTTTATATTGGTTTTTAGACTAATTTATAAGCAGACACGCAGACTGTGTTTAATCTTGGTGCGAGTTTACTGCCTATAACAGCAAGCAATTGCGCAATGCGGGTTTTCGGCGCATCGCAAAGCAAATTTTTTGCCTGGCCGACGCCAGATTCTTTTTTTCATTTTGCTTTGCTAATAAACATTTGTACATTTAATAAACGTTTCGGCGGGCAGACACAGGAAGTTTCATAAGCCGCAAGCGCAAGCTTGCCAAACGTTAGCAGTAATTAATGCGGACAGACATGATTGAAGAAAAAACTTCTCGAGCAGACAAAAAAGTTGCATTATATGTTACTATATTAGTTTTCGGCGTGACAATTTGGTTCTTTACTTATAGACAAAATATTCGGGACAAAAAACTGGAATCAAAACATAAATATACAATCGGGTTTTTAAAAAAATTTGTTTGGCCAGCTGACGGCGGTGAAATGGCAGACGTTTATTTTTTTGTAAATAATTCAACTTATAGACCTTCGTTTGCATTAACTCAAGGGGACAAACAGAAATATAAAATTGAACACAGATTTTTTATTAAGTTTTATCCAGACGACCCTGATATTTGCGAAATACTTTTTGACAAAATTGTTCCAGATACAATGACGCATTTTAAAATAACAGGTTGGGACTCTCTTCCAGTAATCAATTAATGACAATTATTTATCAGCAGACACTTAAACTGGGTTTAAACTTTGGGCGAATTAACTACTGCTAACAGCGGTCTTGCCCAATGCGGGTTGACGGGTGGTCGCAAAGCCAAGTTATTGTCCGGTCGACACCGGAATTTTTTTTCATTTGGCTTTGCTAAAAAACATTTGTACTTTTAATTTAAGTTTTAGGTTGTAGACAGTTTGACGGTTTCAAAATCCGCACTGGGCAAGGCCGCAAAACGTTATAGCGCATTACCGAGGATAGACGTTCCGTAAGACAACATGACAGAAATAAGAAACATAAATTCGTTCGGACACTACGACAACTTCATCCAGACAAATTTCATTGTTGATCATTGCGGTATCGACCTAACTAAACTCGGGACAAAAACTGACGAGGCAATTGTAAAAGCAAACCTTGACAGCCCCACTCTTTTCGACCGAAACCTTTTAGACAGCGAGGCAAAATCTATAATTAAATTCATTCAAACCTTTTACAAACATCCGGACGACAGACCGCTCTGGTATAGAATAAACGTAATTGACCAAGCACTCAACGAATATATTGGTATAGGCCATTTAAATCTTGACGGTGACTGGTTAAGTTTTATCACTACTTATCTCGATCAAGACAGAGCGGAACAAGGCGGTGACACTATTCTTATTGTTTTCGACACAGACTTTAAATGGGCTGTTAATTTTACTTTATCACAAGACAATTCCATTTTACTACTTGAGCAATTCAAAAAATAATTTCGCAGGCGGACACTTAAGCGTGTGGCACCTGTGTGTCGGCAACGACGCTATAACAGCAAACTCGCGTCCATTTTTTGCGTGTTAACGCTCAAATGCATAACTTGGACAAGCAAAAAACGGCGCAAATTCGCTATACGTTATGTTCAACCAGCCGGACGTAGACCGGTAAAGACATTCTACTAAAATATGACGACATTCATTTAATAAATTCTATGACAATTCAGTTAAAAACGCTCCGACTCTTTTTCGTTTTTCAAATCATATTCTTATTAAGCTTAAGTTCACAGACAAATACCTCATTAATTCTTAATCAAAAAAATCTAAACGAAATTATTGACACCCTTACCTTTAAACTTGAACACAATTATGTGCTTCCAGACAAAGGGACTGAAATGAGTGCATTTATTAATAAAAAATACAAAGAAGGACTTTACAACAAAATTACAAACCCAAGCATTCTTGCCGACATTTTAACTAAAGACGTTTTAAGCGTACACAATGACGAACACTTTTATATTGAATATAATCCTAACTTATCTCTGGAATTAAGTTTGCCTCGGGATTCCGTTTATTGGGCTAAGCAATTAAAACTTGACAGATCTAAAAATCACGGATTTAAAAAAATAGAAGTTTTAAATGGCAATATTGGCTATGTTGACATTAGCTATTTTGCTTATTTAAATCCTGAATCTGAAAAAGTTGCCGACGCTTCATTTCAAACTCTTTCAAATTGCAAAGCAATAATTATCGACCTGCGTTATGGTATGGGCGGACAGCCCGAAATGGTTGCCTGTATTGCTAAGCATTTTATAAAAGAAAGGAAACATATGTTTGAATTAACGCTTCGCAATCGTGAAAAAAATTATAATTTATATTGCGAGCCCGATCCAAATTATACTGGTCTCTATGAAACGCCTCTATATATCTTGACTAGTTATAAGACATTTTCTGCTGCTGAAATGTTAACCTATTTTCTCAAAACTGAAAAAAGAGTCACCATTGTAGGTGAACAAACAAGGGGCGGCGCTCATAATGCACCAAAATCATTTCTTTATAATGATTTTATTATCGCTTTGCCACACGGTAAAGCATATTCTAGAACAACGAAAACAAATTGGGAAGGTGTTGGTATTTCGCCTGACATAAAAACAACGGCAGCCAAAGCGCTAGAAGTTGCCGAAGTAAAAATATTTGAAAGTTATTTTAAATTCGCAAAAGACTCTAGTGAAAGAAATTATTTGAAATGGCAACTTGAACTTTTAAAAGCAAAAAATAATCCACCGCAAATAGACTCCCTCAAACTTAAAAAACGAATAGGGACATATAGTTATATTGACATTTCTTTCTCAGGTAATAATCTGTATTACGAAAGAGTTGGCAGGACAAAATTCCCTTTAGTTTCAATGACAGAAAATAAAATGCGACTTCTCGGTAATGACTCGTTTACAGTTGAATTTATTTCAAATTCAAAAGGCGACATCAAAGAAATAATAACTTATTACGAGGACGGCAGAATTGAACACTCAAGCAGAAACGAATAAAACTGTGTGCGGCTGGCAAAACATAACAGCACCTACCAGTAATTGGCGCGGACGTGGTCACCGCAAAGCCAATTTATTGCCTGCTTCGCAGACTTTTATTTTCGTTTGGCTTTGCTAACAAACATTTGTATCTTTAAATAAACATTTGTGGGTATAGACAGTTGAGTGTTCCAAACGCCAACTACTGGTAGCCGCCAAACGTTATAGGCAATAAGCGCGGACGATTCCGTAAGACAAAAAACATTCGGCAGACAAAATGACTTTGACTTCAGAAAAAATACGACAGACCTTAACTTCTCCGACAATTTACATCGACATTAAAAGGAGTGAAATCGATGCTAGATCTGAAAATTTCCTTTTCTGTACTTCAGGACTTGAAAGCAAAGCTTATAAGGGCATAATAATCATTGATGCAAAGGGGACTTTGCTTAAGATAAAAAATGTTGAACCAGTTGGTAAAATTAAGCTTTGGACAAGTATAAAATATTTTTCACCTGTAAAAGAAGTATTGCCAAACCTAGACGGTGAAGTACAAAGTATTTCACTCGACGACTTCAAAAAACTAATAATAGAGACTGTCTCAAGAAAACCAAAAGCCTGGGCAGCATTAGACACAGTAGACGAAATATCGAAAGAAATAAATAACTGCAAAACTCATAAAGACATTATTACATATTTCAATCCACGCCTAAAATAAGGCACAGGCGGACACGTAAACGTGTCGAACCTGTGTGGCGCTTACTGCCTATAACAGCAAGCCATGGCGCAATGCGGGCGGACGTGCAAGGCTTTTGCAAATTCAAGGTCGCTTTTCCGGTAAAGCCTCGCAACAGCTGGCTCAAAGTGCACTGCACTTTGCCCATTTTGCAAAAGACTAAAAAACACATATCTTTAAAAAAACGTTTCGGCAGACAATGTTTCATTAGCCGCAAGCGCAAGCTTGCCAAACGTTATAACTAAGCCGCCAGTACATCGGAATGAAAAGACAATTCATCATTATAATATTTCTTTCGTCTCTTGTACTCAGTTCGTTCGGACAGGACACGCAGAGCGACACCACGTCATTTATAGACCAGCATAAATATTTCAAGTTCCTATCTGAGCCTGGAGATAACGGACAAGCAACTATGCTGACAATTGGTTGGCAGTATTTATATTCTCCTTCTCCATGGGGCAAAACTTTTAGGACCGGAGGAATGCATCCCTCAATTGGAATTAATTTAGCCCGCTTTTTTTCTAACAAATTTGTACTAGGTCTCTTCGCTGACATTAAAGGTATAAAAGGCTTCACACAACAAAGACTTTCAAATGAATTTATTAATGATTTCAATAATAGTTTCATCACAACATACAGCGATCAAGCTGACTCTGCGAGAGCGTATACGGTAAAAGACGCCATCAATAGTGTTACTCGCCACGGTTTTTGGGGAAATTATTATGGTGATTATGGTGTTATGTTTTCTCCATTTCCTCAAAAGTATGGCGGGGTAATGATTTGTGTAAAAAAAGGCTATCGCGGTTATCCCATTTTCGGGACCTATGGAAATAAATACCTAAAAGACGGTGAACGGGAAAATATTCTTCTTGACTTCAGCAACATTTACGCAATTGAAATTAAGATCAAACCTGCGACATTTTTTCGCAAGGGAAATGTTAATCTCGGAGATCTTGATCCCGTAGACTTCTGGCAATTTATTACTGTCGGTTTTTATTGCGAACAAATTAAGTTAAAAAATGCGACCTTCGACAGTATGCGTTTTGACAAAATGGTCAATACAAATTTTATCAATAAATACGGTACGGACACTCGATATGGCATTACGCTCGGGTTCGCAATATATTGACAAGGACAGCAAAAATAAACTGTGTGTGGCGGCCTAGGTTATAACAGCAAGCCATGGCGCAATGCGGCTTTTCGGCGCATCACAAAGCTAATTTTTGTCCGGCCGATTGTACTTAAGCCTCGCACAGGCTGGCTCAAAGTCCACCGGACTTTGCCCATTTGGCTTTGCAGTAAAACATTTGTACTTTTAATTTAAGTTTGCAGTTGTAGACAGTTTGACTGTTTCACAAGCCTCACTGGTCAAGGCCGCAAAACGTTAGCGGTCATTTATGACGTCACTTAAAAACATAAAAATAAAACCGGTCGACAAAAGAAACTGGGCCGACTTTGAAGCACTCTTTCAGTCACAAGGTGGACCCAGCTACTGTTGGTGTATGGCTTGGCGTATGACAAAGGAAGAGTTAAAAGAAAACACTTCGGCCAATAGAAAGAAGTTCATTCAACAGCGAGTAATGGATAAAACACCAATCGGACTTTTGGCATATATGAATAGTGAGCCAATTGCCTGGTGTTCTGTTGCGCCAAGAGAAACATATCAAAGACTTGGCGGTGATGAGAGTTTTGAAAATGTTTGGTCGATTGCCTGTTTTTACATAAAGAAAGAATTTAGAGATATGGGGCTAATAGACCTACTAATTGAGAATGCAAAAAAATACGCGAAAAAAAATGGGGCTAAATATCTGGAGGCTTATCCTGTCGACCCAGACTCTCCAAGTTATAGGTTTATGGGATTTGTAAAGACATTCGAAAAAGTTGATTTCACTTTTTTGAAAAAGGCAGGGACAAGAAGAAATGTAATGATATGCAAACTATAGGCAAGAAAACAACGAACCGCTAACACGGGTTTTGCGTTAGTGGGCTGACGTGCAAACTTAAAGCTTTGTGCTTCAAATAAACTTTAGTTATAAATTGAAACTTTGTGCTCCGAAACCCACCCGAAAACAAAGCCCGAAACCGTTAGCACGCATAGGGGCACACATTCTTCGTAGACAATTCATCTTAACAAAAAAGCGTCTCGCTTCTAACCGCGACTTATCGCCATTTTATTGCATTCATTGCATACTAAAACTCCATATTTAACGTTTAACTACAATGCCCATAAAAACCATTTATCTTTTTTTGTTTTTAATGGCCTTTCAGGGCATTCATTCGCAAAACAAATTCACTATTAGCGGTTATATCAACGAAAAAGGCAGTAAGGAAAATATTCCCGGCGTTACAGTTTATATTCCCAAATTAAAACTAGGCACAACTTCCAATAATTACGGCTTCTACTCTATTACCTTACCAAAAGATTCAGTTGAAGTGATTTTTAGCTATGTAGGCTTTAAAGCAAAAAAGTTGAGTTTCTATCTAGACAAAAATATCAGCTTCAATGTTGAAATGGGTGCTGAAGATCTTGAGGAAGTAACCGTAACTGCCGAGCAAACAAAAAAAGTAAGCGAGGAAACTCAAATGAGTAGCGTTGACATTCCTATTGAACAGATAAAACAAATTCCCGCGTTAATGGGAGAAAAGGACGTCCTAAAAGTAATACAATTAATGCCCGGTGTTCAAAAAGGAAGTGAAGGCAGCGCGGGTATTTACGTTCGTGGCGGTGGCCCCGACCAGAATTTAATTATTCTTGACGAAGCGCCAGTATACAATGCCAATCATTTATTCGGTTTCTTTTCTGTATTTAATGGGGATGCATTAAAAAGTGTTGAGCTTATTAAAGGTGGTTTCCCCGCGCGCTACGGTGGCAGGCTTTCATCAGTGATCGATCTTCAAATGAAGGATGGGAATAAAGAAAAAATTCATGGAGAAGCAGGCATTGGTATTATATCATCTCGTCTTACGCTGGAAGGACCTATCATAAAAAACAAATGCTCTTTTCTTGTTTCTGCCAGAAGAACCTATATTGACGCACTTATTTATCCATTTCTTCCTAAAGATGGCAAAGTGGGATATTACTTTTATGACATGAATGCAAAAATAAATTATGTATTTAATGATAAAGACCGTTTGTATTTGAGCGGATATTTCGGAAAAGATAAATTTTATTTAAAAACAAAAGCTAATAATTCGGAAAGCAAAGCCGGCTTAGATTGGGGAAATGCCACCGGTACTTTAAGGTGGAACCATTTATTCAATAATCGTTTATTTTCAAACCTCTCTCTTATTTTTACAAATTATCAATTGGGCATCGAGAGCCAGGATAAATACGGCAGTGACTATTACAATTTGAAATATGTATCTAACATCCGTGATTTTGGCGCAAAATACAATTTTGATTTTATGCCGCATCCAAATCATTACATCCGGTTCGGTATAAATGCTACCTGGCATCATTTTGTTCCCCAAGCTTTAGTCATTAAATCTTCCGATCCTGTCAACGAGCTAAATAACAAATCGCAAAATATTGACACGTATGAAGGAGGGATCTTTGTGGAAGACGATTGGAAAGTGACTTCAAAACTTAAAACGAATATTGGCTTTAGACTTTCTACATTCTCTAGTTATGGCACTAATTTTATTAATCCTGAACCAAGAGCGGCGGTGAGATATTTATTAGGAAATGATTTTTCTTTGAAAAGCTCTTATGCCTTGATGAATCAATACTTACATTTATTATCCAATACAGGAATCGGATTACCAACTGATCTTTGGGTGCCGGCAACCAATAAAGTAAAACCACAGCAATCGCAACAAGTAGCTCTGGGTTTAGCAAAGGACTTGCCTGGCAAAAAAATAACCATTACTGTTGAAGGCTATTATAAATGGATGAAAAATGTATTGAACTATAAAGAAGGCGCAAGCTTTTTGAATGTAGGTGATAATAGCAATGCCGAAACACAAAATGATTGGCAAACCAAAGTTGTCTCAGGCAACGGTTTAAGTTATGGTGCTGAGTTTTTGATCCAAAAAAAAGTTGGAAAATTTACCGGGTGGATCGGTTACACCTTATCGTGGACCTGGTTACAATTTGATTCATTAAACTTTGGAGAAAGATTCCCGGCACGTTATGACAGAAGGCATGATATTTCAGTTGTTGGCATTTATAAAATAAACGATCACATTACTCTTTCTTCAACTTGGGTGTATGGCACAGGAAACGCAATTACTCTGCCGATTGCTTCTTATGGCATAGAGCAACATGCTGTTCCGGGGGCACAACAAATGCAGCCAGCTACTGGTGGTATTTGGCCTTACAGCGTAGCCGGTGATTATGGAAAAAAGAATTCTTTCCGCATGTCTTCTTATCATCGCATGGATATTGGCATCCAGTTCCATAAGAAATTAAAGCGTTGTGTTCGCACCTTTGAATTTAGTCTTTATAATGTTTACAGTCGTCAAAATCCATTCTTCTATTATATAGATTACGATCAAAATGCAAAGAAGAACAAATTGATGCAAGCTTCTTTGTTTCCAATTTTACCAAGTGTTTCATGGAGTTATAAATTTTAAATGATGAAAATATTTTTCATAATATTGATAAATAGTTGTTTTTTGTTTCTCTCGTGTACAAAAGAAGCGAACGTGAAATTACCGGAAACAAAATCGTTGCCGGTGATGTATTCGTATATATGCCCAACAGACTCGGTTATCCGTTTAAAATTAATGTCGTCTTCGCCTTTATTTACCAGCAATCAAATAGATGTGCTGGCTGCGGTTTCCGATGGGGATGTAAAGATCGGCAGCGCACAAGGAACAGCACAACTTATTTTTAATCAAACTACAGGGTATTACGAATTAAAAACAAATTCGTACCCTATTGTGCCTGGGCAAACTTATAAAATGACTGTAACAACAATAAATGGTGATGTGGCAACAGCGGAAACACAAGTGCCATTCACAACCGTTCCCATAAACACGGTAATGGTAGAAACCATTCCTGAAAATTACCAAACAAGCGATCGCATCAAAGTTTCTTTTACCGATGAGCCAGGTAGAGTGAATTATTATCGAATAGCAGCCTTATATGCTTTTGTTTACACTTTGCAAGCGGATACAATAGCAGATGATACGCGCATGAATGAATTGTATAGCGACATAAACCATGATGGTGAGAACGCTTCATTGGCCGGAAGATTTTATCAGACATCTGATTCTACTAAGTATTACGATGTTTTTCTTTATAATTGTAGCGAATCGTATTACAATTTTTATAAGTCGCTTAAAAATTACTCAGGAGTAGGAATCAGTTTTCCTTCTCCAGCCGAGCCAACACTCATGTACACCAATGTAAATGGTGGTTTTGGTTGTTTTGGAGCCTATACACGTAGTATGGTTAGGTATAAAAAGAAATAATCGACAGTTTTACTTGCTATCCTTCTTGTCGATTACTTGCTTTCTTTTTCTTTAGCTGACGAGTTACGCTTAAAGCTAATAAGCGATTATAAGACTCTTTAGAGACTGAAGGAACAGTGCCCCTCACTGGCAATAAAGAATGGCTAAGTCTTAATCCGAGTGACCACTTCTCATTTAATGCGCAACCGATACCAACGTTAAATGAAAGTTCGCTTCTCATAAACGGATAATTATTTACTAGTTCCGGCGTTTCATTACTATATATATTTTCACGATAATTGATCATATATGCCAAACCCGGACCAAATTCAAAATAAATATTCTTTATATGGTATTGAAATAGGACTGGCACTTCAAAATAATGGAGGTTGACAAAATGTGGACTCTTTCCGGTCCCCCTAACACCGATTCCTTTATCTAAAAGTAAAAGCTCTGTTTGTGCCATCCATTTTTTGTTCATTTTTAGTTGGAACCAGAATCCTCCTAACAAGTTTCCGCCAGGTTGAGTTTTAGTAAGATCTCCCGTCATTGTGTGAAGCGAATATCCCAACTTAAGCCCAACGCGATATGGTGCCTTGTAGCCATGCTGAGCGCATAGCCAGACACAATTAAAAATTGCTATTATAACAAGATTTTTTTTCAATACGTTAATAACGTAATTTTCTTTGAAATATTATACTAAAATATATAGACCTAAACCCTTTCACCAGCGGGTACCCACCGCACATTTTGCAAGCAATTGTGTCGCTTTAAATTAAAGCAAATAATTTATGTTGGCGCTGCAAATGGCACCATTTTCAAATATCAACTTTTAGCTACAAACTTAAATGAAAATAATTTTGTTGATTCCTTTTCTATATCGCCTAATCCATCTAACGGACAAATGACAATTGAAAAACCTGAAAACATGGAAAACTGCCAATTATCAGTTCATAATTTAATGGGTGAATTAATGTATAGTGAAATAATAAAGGAAAGATCAACTAGCATTAATTTAAACTTAAAAACAGGCTTATATATTGTTTCCAATTGCAACAAAGGGCAAAAAACAACTGGAAAAATTATCAAAGATTATTTGTCAAAGGCTACAAATAATTTTGAAGATTGATATGTTGCCTGAAAAAGAGAAAAATAAATATATAAAGCGTACCTAAAAGAGTTTAATAAAAAGAAATAAACCCTTTAACGTTTTACATTAAAGCGGGCAGAATGAAAATTCTTGTTCGCTTTTTTTTTCTATATATATATGAAAACAAAACGTCAAAGCATAAGAGCAGTAAACGTCAGCGGTCGGACTCGGTCGACTTTCGTGCGCTAGCCAGCGGCCTCTTTTGGAAATTCTGTTTGCGGCTCACTAATAAAATAAGTATCTTTAACACACTTTTTGTAGCTTAAATATATTAGTACTTTGAAAGACTAGTGCAAAAGAATAAACTAAAAAAAACGACAATGAATAAATTTATGATCGATATCCTTTTACAAGGAATAGACAATGAAACAAGACTGAAATTATTACCAAAAGAACAAGAAATAATAAAAGAATGGGAAGAAAACGGAACGCTTTTGGCTTCTTATATAAAAGCTGAAACTGCCGGGATATATCTTGTATTGACGGCTAACGACAAGTCTGACGCAGATAAAAAACTCTCCACTCTACCCTACTATCCATATATGAAAATTGAAATAATTGCTTTGAGATAAAGCAATAGCAAACAAGTATTTTTCGTTTTACTTTTATGGGGCTATTTACAACTGATTAATTCTGGTTACCTGACAGCCGTTAACAGCGGTAACGGAACATTTTTTGCGAGTTATTGCCCAAATACATAACTTGGGCCGGCAAAAAAACTGATGACTCCTGGAAAAATTATGCTCAATGTCTATAGACCATAAAAAAATTATGAAGTATACACTTCTTATATTCATTCTTACTCTAGCCTCCTATTCGACATTTGGACAACAGACTAACTTAGGTAAAAGAAAATCGGTATTCTTAGAAATTGCCGGAAGTGGCGGAGCCGGCTCTTTTAATTATGAGCAGCTTTTTCTAAAGAAAAATAATACTGAGTTAACCTGGCGGGCGGGTTTAAGTTTTGCGCCTATAGATAAGAACAATGGTACAGGAATAGTGTTTCCACTTATGATTAATACACTAATAGGTAAAAATTCACACAAACTTGAATTGGGTTTAGGACAAGGAATTACAATTACAACAAAAGGAAGTTTTTTTGCATTAACGACTGCGGCAATCGGCTATCGTTATCAGTCCGAAACAAAAAATTGGTTTTACAGAGTTACCTACACTCCATTAATCTCTTACCTCGTGGACTTTCAAATTCAACAGTGGGGCGGATTTAGCATTGGCTATACTTTTAATAAAAAGATAAAATGAAAAAAATATTAATTGTAATAATTAGCTTAGTTATATTTAGTAGATGCAAAAAAGAAAAGTTTTTTGACGGACCAGATTTTTATCAAGATGACTTTGAGTCCTATTCTACGTTGAGCGACTTGCTCTTGCCCAATGACAAATTCTGGTCTTTTACGCAGCTTACAAGAAGCGAAAATAATATCAATGTTGACACTACAAAGTTTCATTCAGGAACTAAATCTTTAAAATTTGTTGCGAAAAAATCGGACAGTGAGGGAGCTTCTAAATCGAGTATCTCAAAACAAAATATGGCATTTTGGGATGGAGAGACAATAAGAATAAGCGCTTGGTATTTTATCGAAGGGACAAATGCGCTTGAGTGGCTGTTTTTAATGGATCTGGAAGAGCAAACTGCAATTGGCGCCGGGCCGGGAATGAGACTGGCCTTAGTAAATAATAAATTAAGAGTTGAATATAAGTTTAACGAGAAAGACATTACCCAACCGACGGGAAAAGAAATTGATCTTCCAAGAAACCAATGGGTAGAGTTGGTTTGGGAAGTAAAGCTTTCTCAAAAAAACAAAGGGTCAGTTCGTCTTTGGCAAAATGGACAACTTATTATTGATAGTAAAAATAACAGAACTTTGCCCAAAGACCTATTGTATTTTCAACAGGGAACAAAAGGAATGTACAGCAGTTGCGAAATTGGAATTACAGCTAATTCAAAAGACAATGACTTGGTAGTTTGGGCTGACGATATTAAATTTGAAAAAGTAAACTAATGAAGCCCCATGCACCTAACTTCTTCTAACACTCATTGGCGCCTACATGGTAATATAACTTTTGCATCTTTTAAAAAACCTTATGTGGTTATAATAGTTCAGTCGCCAAAAACATTTATTACTTGTAACCACGAAACATAACAGGTAATATGCCTTTGGACTTTATTTAACTAATTCAATAAATCCAGCACAATCGATTAATCCTGAAACAAAGAATAAGCGCTTTGAACTTATTTACCACTTACACTCACTCTGCCACAAAGTGACACAGCGGCGTATGCCAATTTTTCAATTCATTTGTTAAACTTTTATCGAATTAAAAAGTAACGATTCTAAAAACAAAATTATTTTTTTGTCATCCGTTTCTTTCGGAAAATCAGTCAGAGCAGGAAGGTTTTGTTTAAAGAACTTTTGGGCGTGCGCCATCTCCAATATTGTGCTGGCCAAAGAATGCGGATACTTGTACTTTGGATTATATTCTTTAATAATTAGCGAAAACCTCTCGCACAGATCTTTATATGGTTTAAATAACCTATCCTTATTATCCTTACTTATATTTCTGGTCAGGTAAGCTTTTGAACCTTCGCCTAATACTAGTTTGTATGCCTCATATTCCGATAAAAAATCTGAGTTTAAACTCTTGTTCGCAGGTTCTTCGGTAATCAACCTGATGATCGTTTTAAGCTTTAGCTCTGTATCCGTCATATTATTTAACCCAAACATAACTTTATATTCAAGGTAGCTCCAGTACCAAGTTGTGAGATACACTAACAATCTATGTTTATTTTCGAAATACCTATAAATGCTTGCTTCGGTTGTATTGATCTCAATAGAAAGTTTTTTAAATGTAAACTCCTCAAAACCAAGCTTATTTATTAAAATTAGTCCTTGTTTTACTATTTTCTTGCCCAAAGCAGATTCTTCCGGGTTACGGAGGAATAGCTTGTCGTTCATCTTAATTCTAATGTCTAAATCCATAGTTCATATTTGAAAGTATAAATATACAAAATATTAAAATAACTTAAAATATGATAGTATTACTATTATTAAAAATGTTTTTACTATATTTGTGGAAAATACTACTATGAATAAGGCGAAACTGTTATTTAATTGGTTATATAAAGAAAAGGCAATAATATACCGCATTTATATCTTAGCCCTCTTGCAAGGTTTAATGTACTTGGCCATACCTTTGGGCATACAAGGCATTATAACCTATATAATGGCTGGAAGTTTCTCGGCTTCACTTATTTTACTTTGCAGTATAACTATTTTGGTTACTGTTTTCATTGGCTTCTTTCAGTTATGGCAAATGCGTATTAACGAAACCCTGCATCAAAAAATATTTGGCGACTTATCCTCAAAGATAAATTTCTACTTAACTGAAAATTCTCCCTCGCAAGAAACACTTTCTAAATTAAATAGGTTTACTGAAGTAGTAACCTTGCAAAAGGGAATAAGTAAAATATTACTGGACTTTTCGTTCTCAATTATCAGCATAGTATTTGGCTTGATCATACTGCCCATGTACAGTTCTTGGTTTCTTGTGTTTACTGTTTTACTGAGCGCAACCTTTTATCTTATAATTGCCTATTATGGAAAAAAAGGAATTGATGCCAACATACAAACCTCTAACGAGAAGTATAAACTGCTAGACGGGTTTCAGGAACATGCATTGCAGAAAGAACAATTAGATACAATATTGAACACGGAAGCCAATTTACGGAACTACTTCTCCCATCGAAATAATTATTACTCTATCATAGAAAAGCAGTTTAAAGGGATCATCATTTTTAAAGTAATATTTGTAGGTATGTTGCTTTTTTTTGGCGCTTACTTAGTTCAAAAAGGTGAGCTAAATATTGGACAATTTGTTGCTTCTGAAATTATTATATTTTTGGTTTTAAACTCAATAGAGAAACTGACGGGAAGCTTAAATACATGTTATGATATTGTTACTGCGCTTTACAAAATTGAAGGAATATTTGAAGGCAAAAAAGAATACTCCTTTATATCTGGAAAAAACAAATCGTTGAATAGCCTATCTGCCATCTATTCTAAAACTTACTCAAAAGCCATCAAGTATTCCTTATTTCTTATCTTCCTTATTGGTTTTATTACCTTATTAATGCCATGGACGCAAAGCGTTGAGTCGGCAGGTAAAGTTACAACGCTTAATCCTGAAAACCGTCCGCAAACAATTACAACCCGTATTGCCGGGAGAATTGAAAAGTGGTATATAAACGAAGGAGATTTTGTTCGCAAAAATGACACTATCGCTTTCATATCAGAAGTGAAGGATGATTATATGGATCCTCAATTAATTAGTCGTTCGGAGCAAATCATAAAATCGAAGGAAACGTCTCTTGAATCTTACGAAGATAAAATTGATGCTGTCAATTCTCAAATAGATGCCTTAAACAAAACTTTGGTTCTAAAAATGCAACAAGCGCGAAATAAAATAATACAGGCAAAAATAAAAGTTTCAACAGACAGTATAGAGGCGCACACTTCAAACAATAACTTTAAAGTAGCCGAAGAACAATTAAAAAGGTATGAAGAACTCGTTATTAAAGGAGTGGTTTCTAAAACTGACTTAGAAAACCGACGCGTTAAAGTTCAGGAAGCCCTGGCTAAGAAAACAGCTGCCGACAATAAATTCCTTTCAACTAAAAATGAGCTCCTGAATTCGGAGATCGACTTAAATTCAGTTCAACAAGAATTTCAGGAAAAACTAATGAAAGCTGAGTCAGATAAATTTTCATCACTCTCACTATTATACGAAGGCGAAGGTTCATTAACAAAACTTCAAAATCAACTAGCTAATTACAATATGCGAAAAGGCTATTATTATGTTCTTGCACCGCAAGATGGTTATATTGCTAAAACAAACACACAAGGTATTGGCGAAATTCTTAAAGAAGGCTCGCCACTATGTAATATCGTTCCCGTTCAAAGCGAACAGGCTGTTGAACTATATATAAATCCGGTAGATCTGCCACTTATTCAAAAAGGGCAAAAGGTTCAACTCCAATTTGATGGTTGGCCTGCTTTTGTGTTCTCGGGTTGGCCAGGTATTAGTTATGGCACCTATACTGCAGAGATTGTTGCATATGATAAAGTTTTATCGGACAACGGGAAGTTTAGAATTCTAGCAAAAAATCATGGTTATAAGTGGCCGGAAGCTATTCAAATTGGCGGTGGTGTAAAGGGCTTTGCGCTATTAAACAATGTTCCTCTGTTCTACGAACTATGGCGGAAAGTAAACGGTTTTCCTCCTGAATTTTATACAACACCTAAAACAGTAATAAAAAGCAAAAATGAAAAATAATAAGCTGTTCATAGTAATGCTCATTCTTTTTTATTCTATTCAATCGAATGGACAAACAGTTAAATTGAGTTACGCCGACTTCGTAGCAAATGTTCTGCAAAATAATCCCTTGGCAAAAAGAGCCGAGAATGAAAAAAAATACGGTGAATTACAATACAAAGCTGCTAAAGGCAACTACGACCCATTTGTGAGCGGAAATTATGATCAAAAACAATTTAACGGAACCAATTATTTTACAACTTTGAATAGTGAAATAAAACAACCAATATTCACTTCGCAATACTTAAAGTTTGGATATGAATATGGTAATGGAACGTACATTAATCCTGAACTATCAACTTCACAACAAGGGCTCCCCTATGTAGGTTTAGAGGTCGGTGTTTTGCAGGGCCTAGTAATTGATAAGCGCCGCGCTGAAGTTTTAAAATCAAAAGAATACCTTAACTATTACGATGCAGAAAAACAAATACAACTAAATGCTTTACTGTTTGAATCATCACAACGCTACTTTGACTGGTTGTATAGCGCCCGACAAATAGCATTAAATAATTACTTTATGGAAGCTGCCCGCCAGAGATTGAAGGGTATAGAGGCCCTTGCCGCCATAGGTGAGAAAGCTGCTGTTGATACAATAGAGGCGGCTATTCTTTTTCAAACGCGTTTATTAGATCTACAAAGCGCTTTTATCGATTATCAGAAAGGACTAAACGACATCTCTTCATTCAACTGGCAAAATGGTAATAACATTAATGTATTAAGCAAGTATGAGCCAACCGATAGTCTTGATACATACTTTAATAAAGCAAAGGCACTTTTAACAGAAACCTTAAATCAAAATGAGGTAAATAATCCCGTAATTTCTAAGTACAATTCTTTTCAAAAAGTACTGCAAATAGAAAACAGATTAAAGAAAGAAATGATAAAGCCAAACCTAAATGTAAAATACAATTTCCTTTCCAATAATTCGTCGTCATTTAATCCGGCTTTTTCAAACAATAATTACAAGTGGGGTTTAAATCTCTCTTTTCCTTTACTCCTGAGAAATTCTACTAACGAATATAAAATGGCAAAAGTTATTTCGCAAAATAATAGCCTCGAACTTGCCAATAAAACTAATGAGTTAAACTTTAAAATTGCAACGTTAAAACAAACAATTAATATTTTATCAGAGCAACTTGTAAACGCTGAACGCAATGCCAATTACAGCAAACAATTGGTTGATGCTGAAAAGTTAAAATTCTCAAATGGCGAGAGCTCCTTATTTATGGTAAACACACGAGAAAATAAATGGTTAGAATCAGAATTAAAACTAGCGGAATACAAATTAAAGTTTATTAAAACTTTTTTAAACATCATCTATTTAAACGGAAACTTAAATTATAACCTATGATAGTATGTAATATTATACTAGCCAATGAAGAAAAAGCGGAGGATATTTCTTTATATCTGATAAAAAAGAAATACGCACTTCAAGTTCATATTGATACGAACAAAATTTTAAACAACAAAAAGGTACTTCAAACAATTCGACTTTTTTTTATTACAAAGGCCCATTTATATAACGCAATAGAACGTGAAGTAAAAAAAGAGTTTTTTTCAAAAGACATTATCTTGTACGCAACGCCTGTAAGTCATATTAATGAAGAACATGGAGAATTGCTAAGAGGTTCCTTAAAGGCCGTTTGAGTTTAATTTCATCTATTACGTCAAACCATAGACTGTTCGTTCAACGCCGGATTCATAGGTTGCAAGCACCGGTAAAAAATCGTATTCGTTTGTGGTGCCAGGCGCTAACAAGGGTTTTGCTGCCATTTTTTGTGGGTTAGCACTCAAATGTGTAACTTAACAAAGCAAAACCAATACTTTCTTGTAAAAATTGAAAGTAAGTTAAAAAACAACAAACCGTAAAAAGTATACAACAACCTTGAATTAGTATTAACAAACAACCAGTCATTAGACTGACATTTGCATCATAATTTAAAAATCAAAAAAATGAGCAAAAAAGTAATTTTAATAACAGGTGCAAGTTCAGGAATGGGTAAAGAAACTGCAAAAGCACTTATCCAGCAAGGACATACAGTTTATACCGTTGCACGACGCATTGATCAAATGCAAGATCTGAAAACAATGGGTGGCAAACCCATTCAAATGGATGTTACCAAAGAAACTGACATTCAAAATGTGGTGGACACAATTATTAAGCAAGAAGGAAAAATTGATGTTCTTTGGAATAATGCAGGTTATGGGCTTTATGGTTCGGTTGAAGATGTGCCTGTGGACGAGGCCCGAAAACAATTTGAAGTAAATTTGTTTGGTTTAGCAGCTATCACACAAAAAGTTGTTCCGCACATGCGTAAAGCAAATAATGGTACGATCATCAACACCTCTTCGATGGGTGGAAAAATGTATACACCTATGGGTGCCTGGTACCATGCCAGTAAACACGCTGTTGAGGGGTTTAGCGATTGCTTAAGACTAGAGCTTAAACAATTTAATATTAAGGTGGTGGTTTTAGAGCCGGGAATTATTGTAACTGAGTTTGGTGATGTTATGCTTAATAACTTAAGTAAGTTTTCAGCAAAAGGCGCCTACTCTTCACTTACAAACAAACTTGTAGCAGCTACAAAAAAAATGTATGAAAGCGGACAAGGATCAAAAACAACAATAATTTCGAAAACTGTAACTAAAATTATAAACGCGACAAGCCCTAAAACAAGATATAGGGTTGGTTTATGGGCCAAACCAATGGTATGGATGCGAGTATATTTAGGTGATAAATTATTTGATAAAATAGTAATGAGCCAGGTATAATATGAAACCAATTATTCAATTACATAACATTTCCGACATCAACAACTTTGTAAAAAGTAAAACAAATCATCCCTTGGTTGCGGTAGTAGATTTTAGCAAGGCGGATGAATATATAGAAGAGGGAACAAGGATAAGTGCAGACTTCTATTCTATAATGTTTAAAAATTATTGCACTAATAAATTGCGTTACGGCCGACAATCCTACGATTTTCAAGAAGGTAATTTAATTTGCATTGCTCCAAAGCAGGTGCTTACAATGGATAACGAAATTGAAAAAAAAGAAAATATGATGGGTTGGGGTTTGTTCTTTCACCCTGACCTACTTCGTGGCACATCGTTAGGCAGCAAAATGAATGAATACACTTATTTTTCTTACGAAACTTCCGAAGCGTTGCACCTTTCTGATAAAGAAAAACAAACCCTGTACGATTGTGTGCAAAAAATTGAGACCGAATTACAGGAAAATATTGACAGTCACAGTCGAAACTTAATTGTCACAAACATTGAACTTCTATTAAATTACCTTTCGCGTTATTACGGACGGCAATTTATTACGCGCAAAAACAGCAACTCAAAAGTGGTTTCCCAAATTGAAAATCTATTAAAAAATTATTTTACATCAGATAAATTAAAAGAGACTGGCTTACCTACTGTTAAATATTTAGCAGACCATGTGCACTTATCAGCAAGTTATTTAAGTGATTTATTGAAAAAAGAAACCGGAATGAATGCACAAGATCACATTCATTATTACTTAATTGAAGAAGCAAAAAACATATTGCTTAACTCTAACAATTCAGTAAGCGAAATTGCTTATTCGCTAGGCTTTGAGTATCCTCAATATTTCAGTAAACTCTTTAAACAAAAAACAGGACACACACCCATTGAATACAGAAGCTTAAATTAACATAAGAGCAAACTAATCATGAGGGCACGTTAACTAACTGCAGCTACCTGCAGTAACCAACTACTAAAAGTACCCACCAGTAGCTGTCAAAGACGAAGTTCTATAAATTTTGTATCTTTAAAAAACCATTTGTGGTTAAAGACAGTTGAGTGTTTTAAACGCCAACGACTAAAAGCCACAAAACGTTATGCACAAAATTATAGATGGACCATAAAAAATGACAACGCCCCACGAACAGACAGCAATAAAGGCGACCTATTTTAGCATTGCAGGAAATACCAGCCTGGCAATTATAAAAGGACTTGCAGGCTTTTTCGGTAATTCGTACGCTTTAATTGCAGATGCTATTGAATCGACAACAGATATCTTTGCTTCTTTTTTGGTTTTATTCGGGCTAAAATATGCGAGTCGTCCTGCTGATAAAAACCATCCGTATGGCCACGGGCGAGCCGAACCATTGATCACTTTTTTAGTAGTAGGCTTTTTAATTACTTCTGCATCGATCATTGCTTACGAAAGCATAAAAAACATTGGTACGCCACATGATTTGCCAAAAGTATGGACGTTGTTTATTCTTGCCCCATTAATTATTTGGAAGGAAATTTCATTTCGCTTAGTAATGAAAAAAGCCAAAGAGACAAATAGTTCTTCGTTAAAAGCTGATGCCTGGCATCATAGAAGCGATGCAATTACCTCAATTGCTGCATTAATTGGAATATCCATTGCTTTATATTTTGGCAAAGGTTACGAAACAGCAGACGATTGGGCCGCATTATTTGCTTCAGGTTTTATTCTTTATAACAGCTATAAAATTTTCAGGCCTGCTCTTGGAGAAATAATGGACGAGCATTTATATGACGATCTTGTTGCAGACATAAGAAAAGTATCAATGACTGTTGAGGGAGTAGTTGGAACTGAAAAATGTTTTATAAGAAAAGCGGGAATGAAATATCACGTTGACTTACATGCTATAGTTGATGCGAACCTAACGGTTAAACACGGACATGAAATTGCTCATAACCTGAAAGACACATTACGTAACGAAATACCACAATTGGGTCATGTGTTAATACATATTGAACCGAATTGATAAAAGGTGGAGTTTGGCAGACCTCTGATATTTACACTTTAGCCCAGAGAAAGAACTACAAAGTAAAATTATTATCTTTATTATGTATTTTCTTGAATTGTAAAATAAATTTTTAATAGCATAAAAAACCTTTGAAGGTAGCAGTGCTGGCGGCCAAAACCAACCACTATTGACACACTTAAATGGAGCAAATTAAACAGATAATGAAACAGATGATTAGCGTATCGGAAGACGAGTTAAACGACTTCCTTAATCAAACTGTTACCAAAACTTTTAGGCGACAAGAAATTTTAAGCCTGCCAGACGCTATACCAAACGAAATATTTTTTATCAATAAAGGAATTATTAGAGTTTTGATTACCGACAACGAAGGAATTGAGCACACAATACATTTTGCACTCGAAAACCAATTCATAGCCGACTATTCTAACTTTATTCAACAGAAACCTTCAATCTATACTTTACAGACATTGGAAGAAACGCAGGTAGTTATCTTACCTCGTTCCGTAATTGAATGGGGTTATAAAAACCTGACAGACGGACAAAAAATGGGTCGATTTATTGCTGAATATTATTTCATTTATCAAGACGACCGCATTAAAAACACTTATGTAAGAACACCTAAACAACGATATGATAGTATAACAGACGTTTTTCCAAACATACACAATCGAGTTCCTCAGCATATGATAGCTTCTTATTTAGGTATTACTCCTATTCATTTAAGTAGGCTAAAAAAAACTGAAATTGAAAAACTATAAACATTTGTTATCGTTTAAAACGTTATAAGTAAGTGATCTTTGAATTATAATTTAAAAGAAATTGTAACAAAAAAATCACTTAAATGATAGAATTCACATTAATTACCGGAGCAAGCACAGGCATTGGCTATGAAATTGCTAAACAATTAGCATCCAAAAATCACAATCTAATTTTAGTGGCGCGTAGTCAAGATAAATTGGAAACGCTTAAAAATGAATTAAAATTGCAATTTCGTATTGAAGTGCATTATTTCCTTTATGATCTGTCAGAGCCAAACTCTGCCCAAGATTTACATAGTGAAATAAAAAAACATCATTATACAGTTACAGGCTTAATTAACAATGCGGGCTTTGGGGATTATGGCAAGTTTATTGAAATGCCTTTGAAAAGAGATGAAGAAATGATTGCTGTTAACATTACCGCATTAGTTGGATTAACAAAGTTATTCGGTGCTGATATGATAAAAGCAGGGAAAGGCAGAATTATGAATGTAGCTTCTCTACTTTCTTTTCTACCATTCCCTTACTACTCGGTTTATTCGGCAACCAAGAGTTTTGTATTGGCTTTTACAGAAACTGTCTCCGCTGAAATGAAAAAAACAGGAGTAACAGTAACTGCTCTTTGCCCAGGAACGGTAGAAACACCTTTTCATACAGAAGCTATGCGAAAAACGAATGCAATGAGCGCCAACAAACCAATGTCGGCAGACATTGTTGCCAAAGCCGGGGTTGAATTATTTCTAAATGGAAAGAGCAAGAAGATTGTTGGTTTTATGAATTGGTTTTTAAGTAACTTACCAAGGGTAACGCCTGATCAATTGATGATGAAAATTAAACTTAACTTAGCTAGTATAAAAAAATGATGGACTTTATTCAACAACTCAAACACCGAAATGAAACCCTATTCTATTATGGTTTGTTGTGCCTAGCATTATCCCTTATTTTTATTATTCTTACAAAATATACAACTACTCAGGTTTACAATGTGAACGCTTGGTACAAGCCTTTTAAATTTGCTTTTTCAACCTTTCTATTTGCTTGGGCTATGGCTTGGTATTGCTATTACCTGCCAAATTTTAATATCAAGTTATTCAATTGGTCGGTTGTGATTTTATTGGGTTTTGAAATATTTTATATCGCATTTCAAGCAAATAAAGGTCAATTGTCGCATTACAATTTATCTACACCGGTTTATTCAATTTTGTATTCATTAATGGCATTAGCTGCTACTGCCGTAACTTTATACACAGCCTATGTTGGCCTGCTATTTTTCAAATACGATTTTCCAGACCTTCCTAATTATTACTTGTGGGCTATTCGTTTAGGGATCATCATTTTTGTTGTCTTCTCTTTTGAGGGATTTGCAATGGGTTCAAGGCTAAATCATAGTGTTGGAGCCGTAAACGATAACTCAAATTGGTTCATTGTTGGTTGGAGCAAGACAGTAGGTGATCTGAGAGTTTCACATTTTATCGGTATGCACGCTTTACAAATATTACCCTTGCTTTCATATTATCTTCTAAAAAACACAAAATTAACAGTTGGCCTTTCAATTGTTTACGGACTGTTGGCTTTGGTAACACTTATTCAAGCATTGCAAGGCAAACCTTTAATCAGTTCAAATAAGGCACAAAAAGAAACGCCGAATAACGTGTAAATCACTTGGCAAAAAATGAATAGTTGATTGTAAAATAATCAATAACTTTATGTATTATGAACGTAAAAGCGCAGATCAAAGAATATATTACCAGTCAACCTGAAGCAAAATGCAATGATATGCAAGCTTTGCACAAGGTCATTCTTAAAGCATCAGCAAAATGTAAATTATGGTTCTTAGATGGCAAAGACAGTAAAGGTAAAACTGTTTCCAATCCAAATATAGGATATGGGTCTTATACCATAAAATATGCAGATGGAACAAGTAAAGAGTTCTATCGAGTTGGTTTAAGCGCTAACACAACGGGGATATCAGTTTATATACTTGGCCTAAGCGATAAATCCTACTTAACTAAAACGTATGGAAAAAACCTTGGCAAGGCTACCGTTACAGGGTATTGCATAAAATTCAAAGCGCTAAAAGACATAAACCTTGATATACTTGAAGCGGCAATAAAAGATAGGTTTGAGGGTCAGAATTAAACTGTTTAAAAAATTAGGAATGTTATTAGACCTAAGCAATACCGTTGTTAAAATCTACCTTACTGGTATGAGAATGAAGGTATCCTAGAAACCCAAAAAACTAACATTTACGCAGCAAGTAGAAAAATAATTTCAAATAGAAATACAACTAAATAAACTTTAAGATCGCATCGTTAGTGTCTTTAATAAAAACCATCATGTGACTGGTAAGTTCCGTCTCCGGATTATGTTTAATATAGTCTATTAGCACCACCCTATCCTGTTCCACATTCTTAAAATAGCCAACGAACTTAGGGGTGTTTAACTGAATTGTATAACGCAGGTATCTTATTTCAATATCATCAAAATTTTCGCTTATCAGATCCTCTAGCAACTCCTTGCCTTCGTTAAATACTTTAGAGATCTTAAATGGGTTAATAAGGTATTTGCTTGAAACCATCATTGCAGCAGCATAGTATCCTCTTATTACAAAGTTCTCACTAGTCTTCGCTAGTTCCATCAACATCTTGCAGTCGTCTTTTTTAAGATGGGCCGTATTAAATAAATGACGCGCTTTTGCTACACTATTTTCCATTTTGCAATTGCTGGTGTTTTATGCTGTCAAAAATATGCTCAATTGAGTCGAATTGTGTTATAACCTGTTTTGTTTTAATTAAATTTTCACTGTCTCTAATACTGTCATCCTTTGTTTTTTCTTTGTAGCCAAAATCGGACTTTACTTTTTCTGTACACGATCTTATTGAAAGTACGAATATAATGATTGAAATTAAGAGCAATGCAAAAGTTATTCTTTTTAGCGTCCTATTTTTAGCTATCAAGCTAATAATTAACAACACAAAACTTATAGTAATTACAACAGAGCTAATCCAAAAGGCAAAGAATGCAAGGTGCATATTAAATTGTATTAAGGCTAATTGATGTCGAGCGCGGATTTTCCTAAAACCATTATTTCATATTCTAAAATACGCTTGCAGGCCAAAGCTGAATGGTATGTGCTATTACAACAATGGCTATTCATTACTTTTTCGATTGCTATTTTTATGGTTGGCATGGTAAATTCAAATTCACTTAATAAATCTTTCATCCCTTCAGGGTCACCACCCATCCAAGTCAATTCCTCTGTGAGTTTTTCTATCTCGTTTATTGAAGCAAGTTTTTTCATTAATCCCAACTTTCATTTCTTAATTTTAAAACACCTGAGATGTACCAGTTATTTTTGTAAAATTCTACAGTAAAATCCTCAGCATTAGCTGAATTTAAACTTCCATAGTTTTTTTCTAATGTTTGTTTTGACATACCGATTGACTTATACTTTTTCAATAAATCTTTATTTTTAAAAGCACTTTCTCTCGAAATAGAAACGCCCCCATAAAAATTATAAACTGTTTTATCCTTATTAAAATTGCCTCCGTTATACTGGTCAATACCGCCATCTTTTACAATTAACTCACAGCCGTAAGCTTTTGCCTTTTCAAAAAACGTACTCCAGGAAGCATACACTTCATCTTTGTTTGATAAATCGGGCTTAATAAATTCTTTCAATAGTTCTTTTCCTTTGTTTATATCATTAAATAATGTTTCTTGTAATTTCTTGATTTTTATTGCAAATAATTCCGCATCTGTTTGTGAAAACAAATTCCGCTCATAAGTACTTTGTTTTTTATACACTTCGTTAAATCCAAAAATCTTAAGTGGTTTGTCGCGTAGTTTAGCTGTTCTTTCTTCTCCTTCTATCTTATTAGATTTGAATCCCTGGCTATATTCTGGGCCAACACCCATATTTTCTATCCTTGGTGGCATGTAAACGGAGGTTAATTTCCATTTGCCCTTTTCATCAGCTTCCTCACTAATAGTTAATTCAACTAATGCGTTTTCATATGTATATGCAATTTCAGATCTGTCAGAGCCCGAAGCATATCCAACCATCTTACCCTTAACATAAAAGTAATAACTGTGTTGAGACGACGTTATATAATGATCTTTTTTTGGATTTTTTACTATCTCATCAATTTTAATGAAATCAAAATCACCAGCGTTCATCATGTTAAATACATCGGATCCAGGTTTTTCGTCACCTTTATAATTTTTCATTATTTCGATTGCTTTTGTTAATGTTGCATCGTCTAACTTTGCTGTTCCTCTTCGGTAATATCCATTAGTCTCCATTTTTGATTGTTTAAATACCCATGCCGCATTTTGGCTGGTTTTATAATAAAGCACTTGAACACTAACATCGTAATAAACACCCTCTTTATCTTTTGGTGTCGTAGCTACAATATAATAATATCCTAAATCATCATAAGTGAGGCCTAATAGCTTAGCTTGATCTGATTGACTGGTTCTTAACTGTGAATCATAGAGATTATCACCATTTGCAAACTCTTTAAATTGAAGGGTTAATTGCTCCCATGTATATTTCTTTACCGCAGTATAATTTATGTCTGCCAAAGCCTTTGTTGATTTTGCATCTTTTAGTACTTGTTCTTTGGGTGGAGCTGTTTGTCCATATACATTTACAAAATATAATGCTGTCATTAGTATTAATACTACTTTTTTCATGTTTTATTAGTTTAAAATTTGAATAAATAATTGGGCAATTCTTTTATTTGAATATTTTTTCTATCTTCCATATACTGCTCATTTTCTTTTGCAAGTTGCATGTATCTTTCTAACATTAGCAAATTTTTATCTATTGGTTCATTAAGTGGGTGGTGTTCGCATTCGGGCTTGTAAGCTTCGTATATGGGCTCTGTTCGGATTAATTTAAAATATAATCTATCCAAATTTACAGTTGAGTCGCCGATCACATGTGCCCGATATAAATGCTTAAAGAAATGAAATTGAATTGTGCTGGTTGTATCCATAAAACCCCGTATTGTATCTTTTAGAGCAATGTTTATGCAACTAAAGTAAATGAGTGGTTTACCTAAAGGCGATTTTAATTTTTTAAAATAAATATTAATGTTACTTGTGTCTTTTCGTTTGTATTGAGGGTTTAAACCAGATTTTATAAAACGCTCTTCGTCTGGCATCCATAGGTCTATACCAATTCTTTTATACGCTAATAAATCAATATGTGTTTTAGCCGACAATTTTTTATTGGATTTTAAATTTGCCCGAATGATAAATTCGGCGTTTTTGCAGTTTGTTAAATTTTCTTTTATTAGAATTTTATTATTTTTAGGTAAGACGTCTACGCCGTCTAATTCCATATTTAATTTATTTGAATTTAGGTGATTAAAGACTTTATCAGGTGTTTCAAAAAAAGTATAGGTAAATGTTCTTTTCTTACGCACATGAATAGAGTAAATTTTATAGGAGATAGTTGTTTCCGCTCCGTATGTGTACTGCAACGCGTCCATTTCAATTTTTATTCCAGTGCAGTATCTCATCGGTTTTGCCTTTCTATATTCTTTTTCTATTACGCCTTCGCTAATTTGTAGTGTATTTCTTTTATTTTGCGCTGGCATTTTGTCTTCAAAACAAGTTAGTATTAGAACAGTTAGAAGTACTATTGTTTTCATGTTTTAGTTTATAAATGTGTATATGTATGGTGATGAGAAATACAAAGCAAATTCATAAACTTAAATACTAATTAATGCCAAAAATTTTGTAACTTCCTTTTTACAATAACCCCAATCTGTTCCAGGCCCTTTAGCTACAGAGCTTTCTGCAACAAGGTTTCCGTCCTCTGTTAAACTTATAGTAAGGTAAGTGCGAGTGCTTAGGCCTCCAAAAAAATAAAACTTAAAAGGAGTGCTTTTTTCAGCAGTAATTAAATGATCTGATACTTTAATGTTTTTATAATAATTTTTCTTTAAGTTAATTTCTATTTTTAAAATTAAAGCCCTACGCTCGCCAGGCCTAAACGTTAGAATTTCCTTGTGTTTTAAATTTAAGCCCCACATGGTTCTATTTTTTTAGTTGATCTAGATAGAATGCTTTCATATCGTGTTTTTGTTTACCAACGTTTAAAACAAGCGGTAAATAACCCATGCCAAATTTTTCATCACCAAAAATAGCACTGCTAAAAAAACTGGCTTTAACCTCAAAATGTTTGAGTTGAGCTATTTCAACAATTTTTACGTTAGATACTCCATCAGATTTACTTTCCTTAAATTCACTGAGCTCCTGATGTAAACTTTCCAAGGTTGTTTTACTGTCAGCAAGTATATCTGTAAAATAATCATGTATTTTTTTTCCCTTTATAAAAAAAGTGGCTTCAGTATCAACTGTTGAGTGCTGACTATCAAAAATGTATAAATATTTTTTGGTGGCCAAAACCACTTGTTTTCGGTTAAAGGCCGGGGCTACATAAACGTATTCGCTTTGATCTATCATATTTTTATTTATAGTTTTTATTTTAAAAAATTATTTAACAAAGAGTACTTACTATTTATGACACAAATTTCATTTTTCTTATATTTACATGCAATCACCCTTAAGGGTGAATAAAAAATGAAAAAACTGCCGGAATTTTTTGAGTATGTAAAATCTGCAAAAAACGCTATTGGCGAGATTACTGTACCAGATTATGAAAAACACTTTGAGAATCTGGAGAACTTTGATCCGAGTTTAGGTTTTTTAGACAGGAACGTTTTTATTATTGATTTTAGAATCAGTAAATTTTTATATCTAAGTCCAAATACCAATTCGGTAATTGGATACGATCAAGCTGAATGTTTAAAAATAGGGCCAATGGGAGTTATGGAGCTTATGCACCCCCTTGATGCCGGCATTATTACTTCGAAATTTTTTGTAGAGGGTCATGACTTTATTAAACAAATTAAGCGTTTAGACATAAGTAAAATTAAAGTAAGTTATTGTTACCGCTTATTGCAAAAAAATGGCACCTATAAAACACTCCTGCAGCAATTTTCTCATTTAATGCTTGACGAAGATTTTAACCCTTTAGTTATTATGGGTACAAATTCTGATCTAACGGATATTCATACAAAACCCGAATTATTTGGCAGAATTCATCAATTGAATGCTAAAGGAAGTTGGGAGAAATTGTACGAACGATTTTATTCGTTAACGGATATTGCTGAAGAATATAATTTGACCCCTAAGGAGTACGAAGTTATTAAATTTGTACATAAAGGATTGTCTTCTAAAGAGATTGCTAATATTACCAATCGCAGTGAAGAAACGATCAAATCGCAACGCAAGAGTATCTTAGCAAAGACCAAATGTCAAACCATGACAGATGTAATTATTTTAGCTGTTAAAAACGGTTGGCTTTAGCGGATAGATCTGATCTTTCTTTTTTACTTTTAAAATTATTTTCATTAAGTATCTTTGTTAATGCTATGAGAAAATATACGAAGCGCTTATACTATTTTACCGGTACATTAAAAATAAAACCCACACCAAAAACATTCTCAATATTTAGATCAGGATCTTCTTTTAAATATTTGCGGATCTTGGTAATAAATACATCCAGGCTCCTGCCAAAAAAATAATCATTTTCGCCCCAAAGATCTTTTAGCATTTCTTCGCGCTTTATAACCTTATTACGGTGCTTGGATAAATAGTTAAGAATATCGCTCTCTTTTTCAGTGATACGTTTAGTATTGCCTAAAATAGTTAAAGACTGATTATTAAAATCGAAAGTAAATTTACCGATTGAAGAAATTTCAACTTTGCTTTCAGCAATGTTTTCAGGGATCCTGCGAATGACCGCTTTAATTTTCCAAAGTAATTCTTCTTCGTCAAATGGCTTTGTGATATAATCGTCAGCTCCAAGATCATAGCCTTTTAATTTATCTTCTTTTAAAGACCTTGCTGTTATAAAAATAACAGGGATCTTTTTCTCCTTCATTCTTATTCCCTCTGCCAAAGAAAATCCGTCCATCTTGGGCATCATCACATCCAGCAAGCACAGATCAAAAGATTGGCTCAAAAACGCTTTATAAGCCAATTCTCCATCTTTACATAATTTTACATCAAAACCTTCGGTCTCTAAATAATCTACCAGCAGCATGCCTAAATTAAGGTCATCCTCGGCCAATAATATTTTAAGCTTTTCTTTAGACATTTGGTAATGTAATAGTGAATGTTGTGCCTTGCCCCTTCTCGCTTTGCATTTCTATTGCTCCATTGTGCAATTCAATGATCTTTTTAATATATGCCAATCCAAGACCAAAACCTTTTACATCATGTATATTACCGGTTGGCACTCTAAAAAATTTATCAAATACTTTCTTATGATATTTTTCTGCTATGCCTATTCCATTATCAGAGAATACAAGGGTTAAATTGCCAGAGTTATTAAATGTTTGAATAACTAACTCGGGCTTTTCTTTTGAATATTTAAGTGAGTTGTCAATTAAATTACACAAGGCATTTGTAAGATGTGTTCTGTCGCCCAAAACCAAAGGTCTGGTTGCGTCTAAATTTAATTTTAAACTACCTTGTTTGTTTTCTATTTGTAATGCAATACACTTGATACATTCGTTAATAAGTTCATGAACATTTAACTCTACTTTTTGTAAAGGTATCTCACCTCTTTCGAGCGCTGTCATACTCAAAACCTGCTCTACCTGTACCTTTAATTTTTCGTTCTCTTGCAATATCACTTCTGAATAGTGTTTGATCTTATCTTCCTGTTTTAACGTTGACTCTTTAGTGATCATTTTACCTGCCAAACCAATATTTGTAAGTGGGGTTTTAAATTCGTGGGTCATATTATTTAAAAAATCGGTTGTGTGCTCAGAAATTTGTTTTTCTTTAAGTAACGACAAAGTAGTGCGCCAAAACATAACAAGTACAATAATAATAAGGGCAACAGAAGTAATAAAGAGCGTTCCCATTTCTGCAATGATAAACGATTCCTTATCAGGAATAATAAGTACTAGTTCTAAACCATTTTTACTGGCCAGTTCAGACAAGCGTTTGCTATAAATATTATTTTTAAAACTAGATTGCCCTTTAATTCTAAATGGAATAGGTTCTATTACCACAAAAGAATAATCCATATGAAAATTATAGAAATTCATAAAGTGTCTGAATAAGGAATCTATCTTTTTAATATCGGGATTACTGATACAAACTTCAGCGCTTCTGCAGGCATTTATAACAATACTATCAGATGCGTTATCATTCTTTTGAATGCTCTGACAGGTTTCTTTATCAGAATACAAAGCTTCGGCTGTTTTTGAAAGCACCATGTTGGCTTTTTCAGTAAACAGTTCTTCTTTAATTTGGGCTGTTTCAAATATCCAATTCACTTGTATGAACAAAACTATTACCAGGGCTACAGAAGAAATGGCAATAAATAAATAGGTTCTGTTAAGTTTCATGGGTGTATCAAAATTAACTATTTTATGGGTCATTTGCACTGCATTAACAAGTCGTTAACAAGACAATAACTAGTCAATAACAAAATTTGATCTAAGACTTAACTATATTTGTATATAAACTATATTACCATGAAACTTTTTATTATAAGCCTGGCAGCCTTAAGCATTTTTTTTGTTAGTTGTAAAAATGAAATTAAAGCGGATACACAACTTCAAAACAGATCAACCACCAAAACAAGAATTAAGACTGAAAGTAAAACAGAAGAAGTAATGTATCCGTTACAAATAAAGCCGTTGGGCTTTGACAGGAACGTAAGTTATCTTGGAAAGAAAAAAGATAATTGCTAAAAAATATTATTTTGAGAACGCAAATTATATTTTTCGCACTTGTTATTGCTTCACTTTTAGGGTGCGAGCAAACGGAAGCTCCTGTTAATATAACACCACCTGTAATTGTTATTAACGGTAACAAGCTTGACACTGCTTATTTAAATAGCTCTTATGATGATCGCGGAGCCTCTCTTGAAAAAAGTGGCTGTGTTACTATTCAAGCTAGCGGCACTGTAAATACCGCCGTAAAAGGTACATATTATGTAGATTATGATTACACAGACACGGCTGGAAACGTGGCAGCAACTGTTACGCGAACCGTGCATGTTGTAGAAAATAAATGTGCTTTTTTAAATGGCGGTTATAATGTTGTTTGCACCTGTGTTGCAGTTGTGGCAGGCGCACCAAATCCAACAATTACCACAACCAATTATACGGCAACAGTAGCACCTGCTATGGATGATAATTGTTTTGAATTAAGCTCGATGAAAATTGGATCCGGATATGTAGTACCCTTCCCTCCTCCATCAATTAATGGCAACTCTATTACAGTTGGTTTTTGGGATCGCGATTGTATTCCCGGCAGCTGCAGTACATCGGGTACTTTATCGGCCACAAAAAATACTTTTACTATTGAGAGTGTAGCTTACCAATTTTCTCCGGCAATAAGGTATATGTGCAAAAACGTTTATACAAAACAATTGTAAATTAAAAAGAATGAAAAAAATTACACTTATATCGCTCTTAGTATTTATTCTAATTTCCTGCGATTTAAAAAATGAAAACCCTACGCTTTTACAGTCTGACATAGTTGGGGCGCCTTTTTTTCAAAAAGGCTGTCCAGTGTCTTTTGAAACCGTTAACGGAGAAACTATTAACAAAACCTATGTAAGCGGCATTAAAGACGGACATTGGATCCATAATGAATTTGTGATCATAACAGATAAAGAAAATAATGGTAAAAAAGTTGTTCGAGCTAAAATGGAAGAAGGCTACTATAAAGAAAATAAAAAAGAAGGTTTTTGGAAATTCTTTTACAAAGACGGAACATTAAGAGACTCTGTTGAATACAAAAATGATACACCTATTCTTAACTATTAAAACATGAAAACAACCAGACTAATCTTACCTGCATTTACAGTATTTATATCAATAGTGATTGCTGCATGCCATACCACTAAAAAAAGTACAACAAAAACAGAGGCAACACCCATTCCCGTTGCAACAACAGCGACAATAACAGAACCTACCAAAACTTCTTTTTCAAATTTTTCAGGCTCAGCTGCTCCTGGCGAGCAACAGGTTAATGCCATACAAATGAGAAATCCGGGAACAACTTTAGAACAGCTAACCAAAGGACATTCTATTTACACCGGCGAATGTAGCGGTTGCCACAGAGTTTTTAGCGTTTATGATTATTCGCAAGAAGCATGGCCGGGAATTATTGATAGAATGGCTCTTAAAGCAGGAATAACGGACGACCAAAAAGATGCTTTATCAAGATATATCTTTTCTATGAAAGCAACACAACCCAACGGGAAATGACCAAAAAATTACTGATACTCTTTTCGCTTTTTTGTTTTTCATTCATGCCCTGGCAAATGGGTAAAGACAAAGAACAGTTTATTGAAATTAGAGGTAAAAAACAATATTACTTAATCAAAGGCACAGGCGAACCTGTAGTGGTTTTTATTACTGGACTTGGTCCAACTATGGATGATCTTTTCGGACTTCAAAATACAGTTGCAAAAACAACCAAAACATTTTGTTATAACAGAGCCGGAATTGGTAAGTCTGAATCATACAACAATGAACGTAGCCTCGAAAATATTTCTGAAGAATTAAAAGAACTATTAGATAAAGTAGGAATAGATAAGCCTGTCGTTTTAGTCGGGCATTCGCGTGGCGGATTGATCTTACGCTATTTTATAGACAAATATCCTGATAGGGTTTGTGGTGCCGTTCTGATTGATCCCGCACTTCCTGAACTAAAACCAAAGCGAAGAGCATTACGAACGGCTGAAGAGAAAATTGAATTTGATAAATACTATAACTCATTTATCACAGATAGCACAAAATATTCGACGATCATAAGAAATGAATTCAGGAATTTTTACACAACAGACTCTTCGTCTGTTGCAAATAAAGGATTTCCGAAAACTATTCCTACTACATTAATTGGCTCTATTAAAACAACAAAAGATAAATACAGTGAAGAAGACAATGTGATCAAAACAGAGATATTTAATGATTACGTAAAAAAGTTTCCACATATAAAATTGGTCTTGACCAATAAGTCAGGCCATTTTATTCACGACGAAGAGCCAAAATTAATAAGCGACGAAATTTTACTGCTTATAAAGAAAATAAAAGGGTAGATCATTAAACAAAAAAACCCGCTTCGACAACCGAAACGGGGTTTTTAAATTATAAAATTATAATTACTGTTTTACAATTTTTGACGTAAACACAGCTTTACCATTTTCTGTAATTCTAATCGAATAAATACCGTTTGCGGTATTCTCTAAATTAAGGTCAGAATTTAAAGAAGTAACTTTTTGAGATAAGATCAATTGTCCCATGTTGTTATATAATTCAATACTTACATTTTCAGATAAAGAACTAAGTGCTATGTTTAATATACCATTGGTAGGATTTGGGTAAAGACCTACAGTCACATCTTTTCCAATTACTGAAGCAATTCCTGTACATAAACTTACATTCTGTGTAATGGTTGTTACATTAGAACAGCCATTAGCATCAGTACCATCAACAGTATATGTTGTTGAAACGCTTGGTGTAACAACAATACTTGTCGAATTTGAAGTTGTGCTCCATGTATAAGTTGTAGCACCGGCTGCAGTTAATGTGCCGCTTTGTCCAACACATATTAAACTACTGTTGCTTGTAGCAGAAAGAGTTGGCAAGGCGTTAACCGTTACTGTGCTTATTGCAAAGGTAGGACTTACACAACCTGCTACAGAGGTTCCGGTAACTGTATAGGTAGTGTTTACAGAAGGCGTAATTACGATAGCAGTGCTGTTAGATCCTGTGCTCCAGGTATAAGTATTAGCGCCAGTAACATTCAACGTTGCAGATGAACCTGCACAAACCTGTAAAGTAGGATTAGAAACAGCAATGTTTGGGAAAGCTAAAGAGCCCGGAGTTACGGGTAAAAAATAATTAATATTAAGAGCAGTACCACTTGTTCCACCCATTGCAAAAATACCATTGCTCGTACTTGTAACTGCAAGTTCACCATGCGCAGTGGGATGAGAAAAACCAACTGTCCATGTGTTAGAGCAAGGATTATATATATTTACATCACTAAAAAATGGTCCGCCATTATTACCGCCATTATTCTTTCCACACACAATGTAAATTCTACCATCCGGCGCCAAACATGCGCCGTATTGATTTTTTTGTACCGGCATTGTGGTAATTACCGACCATGTGTTTGCAGCAACGTCATAGCGCTGAACTGTATTAGATGGTATGCCACCATTCATATGCCCACCAAACATATATAAATAGCCATTGTTTCCGGATACTAATTTATGAAGCTTTAAACCTGTAGGAATAGTTGCAAGTGTTGACCATGTTCCTGCAGCAATGTCGTACGAACGCATAGATGATTCAACAGTTTCTCCCCCTGCATAATATATTTTATTATTATAACTCACCATTGATCCTTCCCAATTTCCATTTGGACAAGAAGTTAAAGTTGACCAGGTACTTGTGGCCACATCAAAACGTGCAAATGTACTTGTAACAGGATAACCTGCTAAGCAATATACCATATTATCTGTTCCAAGACAATACGCTACACCACGCGCAGTATAGGGTACGCTTGGGCCGGTTGTCCATGTATTGGTTGCGGTATTATAAATGTACATTGAATTTACTTCAGGGCCGGTACCATTCCATCCACTAAAAAGATAAACATTACCATTTGGATGAGCAACAAGCCCTTGCTGACAAACGTTTGTGGGGATAACCATACTGGCTGTCCACTGACCAAATATCAAAGCGGAATTAATTAATAAAAAAAGAGTAAAGATTTTTTTCATGGGACTGGGTTTTAATTTGTTTTATGATTTCTAAATATATGAAAAAAATTGATATTATCTCCATTGACAGATTATTATCAATAATAGGGCCTTGTGACGCAGTTTCATATCTTTAGCAACAGGCATTTCTCTATTTTATGATAATAATAATTTAAGTAAATTTGGTTTATGAAAATAATTCTATTGTATACCCTGCTTTTATTTTGTTCGTTGTTAAAAGCGCAAACACCATACACAAGTTATTTTACCGGCGATACTTCGAATGTTATTAAACCCACCCAATACCGTTTATGCATGATGGGTGGCGCCACCGAAGATGATGAAGCCATGAAATGGTTCCTAAATGGCAGTGGTGGCGGAGACATAGTTGTAATAAGAGTTACGGGCACAAATGGTTATAATACCTACTTATATTCTTCTTTAGGTATTCCGGTTAACTCGGTAGAAACGTTGGTTATTCCCAGTATTGCGGCAGCCAATCATCCTTATGTAAGACGGCGATTGCGCGAAGCAGAGGCTGTATGGATAGCAGGCGGTAATCAATTTGATTACGTTAGTTATTGGAATAATACATCTGTTGACACCGCGTTAAATTATTTGATCAATACAAAAAAAACACCCATAGGCGGAACCAGCGCAGGTATGGCTATACAAGGACAAGCTTATTTTAGTGCAGCCGCAGGCTCGGTAACATCTCCGGTTGCGTTATCAAACCCCTATGGCAGTTCGGTTACAATTGGGAATAATGATTTTATTCATAATAACATTTTAAAACGCGTTATTACCGATACACATTACGATAATCCGGATAGACGTGGAAGACATAGTACTTTTTTAGCAAGATTGTTCCAAGATAGCTCCGCAGCGTTTTATGGTATTGCATGCGACGAATATACGGCAGTTTGTATCGACAGTACAGGTATTGCAAAAGTATATGGTGGCTTTCCAACATATGATGACAATGCCTATTTTATACAACCTAATTGCATCTTACCTAACGGACCCGAAACTTGCGCAGCAGCACAATCATTAACATGGAACCGATCGGGCCAGGCATTAAAAGTGTATGCCATCAAAGGCACATCTGTTGGTGCCGGAAGTTTTGATCTTAACAACTGGCAAAATCCAAATGCCAGCGGCGGCATTTGGCAAAACTGGTTTGTAGTTAACGGCACATTTTCTACAACAACAGGCGCAAGTGCCATATCCTGCATTACAACAAATATAAAAAGTAATTCAGTTGATGAAATCAACTTCTACCCTAACCCTACGAAAAGTGTTTTAAACTTTGATAGGGTCGCAGAAAGGATTAGCGTAAAAGATATAACCGGAAAAACACAGGCAACATTTTTTAATACAGAAAAAATAAATATCGAAAACTTAGTGCCCGGAATTTATTTTATTGAATTACGCTCTGAAAATTGTTTCTGCGTTAAAAAATTTGTGAAGGAATAACTTTTTGCTTTGCCATTTGCAGCTAAATCTAAAATATTTCACTTTTTGTTTGACAATCTTCATTTGTCGGCTAAACAGTTTTTCACAAACTATAAAAGCAGACTCTTTACTGATCTTAATGCAGCAGCAAAATACTGATGCCGTTAAAGTAGATCTATTAAATAGTTTATCCTTCGAATATTGGGATGTAAATCCGGCAGAAGGATTAAAATATGCAAAGCAGGCCTTGTTATTAGCAGAAAAAATAAATTCTAAACCTGGTATTGCAGAAGCCTACACGAATATTGGAAGAAGTTATAGACGAATGACCAATATAACCAAGGCGCTAGAATTTAGTTTTAAGTCATTAAAATTGTATGAAGAATTAAACGATAAACACGGCATTGCCAGTAACCTTTTAAATATTGGAAATGCCTACCGCGTACAAAAAGATTTTGACAAAGCTTTGGAATACCTTTTTAAGGCATTGAAAATAAATGAAGATCTGAATGATATGGTTTGGGTTGCGAGATGCTTAAATAGTATTGGAAATGTGTATAAGGATAAAAAAGACTACAAAAACACGTTAAACTATTATAGTCGTTCGCTAAAAACTGCAGAAGCTATAAATGATAAAGACAGAATAACTGCCGCAACCACAAACCTTGGAAGTGTTTATGGCTTAATGAAAAACTATGATCAAGCTTTAAGGTGCGATATGGAAGCTTTAAAAATGTATAAAGTATTAGGTAAAAAGGTAGGGATATCTGAATGCTACATCAATCTGGGTATGCTTTACCTGGATGTTTATAAAGACAAAGGTTTAAAAGCTAATATTGATCTTGCAAAAAATTATTGTGATAGCGCAATAGCAATGGACACAAAGGCGGGGCATTTGGAAGGCTTGCAATGGGATTATAAATTCCTAACCACTGTTTTAAGTGAAATTGGAGATCATAAGGGCGCACTAAAAAGTTATGCATATTATGTTTTAATTAAAGATTCTATTTCGAACGGAGAAACTAACAGAAGGATAGCTCAACTTGAGAAAAATAACGAAGAAGATCTTAAGCAAAAAGAAATTGAAATTCAAAAATTACAATTATTATCCGCGAAAAAAGAAAGATTGTTCTTTATTCTTGGCCTAATTGCTGTATTTATTTTTGCAGGATTAATTTTAAGAAGCCTAATAATAACGCGCAAACAAAAAAGTATTATCGAAATACAAAAGAAAGTTGTTGAAGATCATCAGAAAGAAATTCTTGATAGTATACATTACGCCAAACGCATACAAACATCGTTATTGCCCCCCGAAAAATATATTTCGAAACATTTGAATAATAAGAAAACTGACATTAAATAAGGCAAATGAGAAAGCCCAATATCAAAATATATTTTAACTTTGTTAAGCTGATCATTAAATAAATATGAGTACAACCAATACTATACTTGTTGCAAAAGGCAAAAGAGGTGATTCCGGTTACGACACGGTAAGAAGAGAAGATAATGAAACTATCCAATCACGATGGATAAACATTGGCGGAACAAAATTACGCGGTGTGAATGATAAACTTTATTTCTCGAGTCATGGCGATTTTATAATTGCGGCATATAACAGTAAAGACTTCACCGTTCGTTCTTTTTGGAATGTAACCAAGAACGAAGGCAAATTAATTAGCATTATCAATTTGATCTTCCACCCCTATTTATGGATAATTGCTATTGTTGGTGCTTGTTTTTTACTTGGATTTAAAAAGGATATAAAAGCCGATGAAAAATTTAAACTATATGCTTTTGGGGCATATGGTGGTGCTTTAGTGATTACTTTCATTTACAGTTTATTTGATTGGCGTAAAGATAAAATTGCCAGTAACAAAGTTGAAGAAGTAAAGAACAGTTTATAAATTAAACCTTTTATTAAAACCGGCATCTAATATAAAACCCTAACTATATTATATGAAATTAAAAGCTTTACTTTTTGTTTTTATACTAACTGCAGTTGTTTTAAGGTCGCAAACCGTTAGTACACAATTTGGGCCGGTACAAGGTAGTATGAATGGAAGCGTGTATCAATTTCTTGGTATACCTTTTGCAAAACCACCCGTTAGTACTTTAAGATGGAAAGCGCCGCAAAACCCAACTGCATGGGTAACTGCACTGGCAACAACCAGTTTTGCACCAATTTGTCCGCAAAAAAAATTCTCTACTGGCAGTGCATCTACATACACACTAATGGGTAACGAAGACTGTTTGTATCTAAACATATGGACACCACAAACAGGCGCCGGTACAAGGCCTGTATTAGTGTTTATACATGGTGGCGGTAACCAACAAGGTGGCGCCAGTGAAGATGGCGGTGGCACGCAAATGTTTATTGGAAAAAACATGGCATCAAGAGGTAACGCTGTTGTTGTTACGATCCAATACAGGCTTGGCCCTTTAGGCTTTTTAGTTCATCCGGGATTGGAACCTGAGAATGCAAATAACACTTCAGGAAATTACGCAGTAATGGATCAGATACTTGCATTAACATGGGTAAAGAACAACATTGCAAATTTTGGTGGTGATCCCAACAAGGTAATGATATTTGGAGAAAGTGCAGGGGGGCTTGATGTTGGAAATTTATTATTGACACCAGCAGCGGCAGGATTATTTCAGCGTGCCTGCATTCAAAGTGCATCGCCGGTGTTATCCGATTATAACACAACAAAAAATAAAGGAATAGCATTTGTAGATAGTTTTACAACGGTTGGCACAGATGTTCAAAAAATTGCATTCATGCGGACACTGCCAAGTGATTCGATCATTAAAAATGAAGTATCACCATTAACCGGAGGAGCCGTTGGTTTGAACTGGCAATCTGTAATTGACAACGTACTTTTTTATAATTATCCATCGCAATTAATTCAGGCTGGAACATTTAATAAAGTGCCGTTGATGATCGGTTCTAATTCAGAAGAAATGAGTCTCTCTGCACCTCCAACGGTTATTCCTGCAATGGTAACAGCATTAATAAATACAACTGTACCATCAAGTTTACAAACCCAGGCCACTACCCTCTACCCGCCCGGAAGTAATACTACACAAGCGAGACAATCGTATGTTGGCATTTTAAGCGATGCGCAATTTACGGCGCCTGCAAGAAGAACTGCACAATGCGTTAGTATGAATCAAATAGATCCGGTATGGCGTTATTTTTTCACACACAAGCATACCTTTGCACCCCTTACACCATTGGGCAGTTATCATGGCATGGAATTATTTTATGTATTTAATAATTGGGAAAACGCTACTGCAGGAACAGGTCCACTCTTTAAACCGCAGGATGATTCGGTGCAGAAGGCAATGTTGAGTTATTGGGTCAATTTTGCGAATACCGGAAATCCTAACGGTTCAGGACTTGTTGCATGGCCGCAGTATAATTCAGCTACTGATCCTTATCTGGAGATAAAAGCTACGCCAAATGGCAATCAAACAGGATTAAGAACAGCGCAATCCAATTTATGGGACAGTTCTGTGGGTTATGTAACCTGTGTAAGTACATTGGGTCTAGATGAATTCAAAAACACAGATCTTAATTTTGCATTGTATCCGAATCCTAACAGTGGTGTCTTTAAAATTGAAACACCTCCAGGAACCAACACAGGCAGCTTAGTTATTTATAATACACTAGGACAAAAAGTATATGAACAAAAACTGATGAACGGCTTAAATGAAATAACTACAACCGGCCTATTGGCCGGATTTTACAATTGCGTTTTAATTAATGATTCTCATAAACAAATTGGATCCCGAAAATTATTGATCGAGTAGTAATACTTAAATTAAATTATACAAAACAAAAAAGCCGTTTCGAAATATCGAAACGGCTTTTTAAATTTATTGCGGTTGCTATTAAGCTTCTGCAGTTTTTTCAGTATCGTCTTTTTTAGCTTTTGTAGTGCCTTTTTTAGCACCTTTGCTACGACGTGTAGTTTTCTTAGCTGTACCTTCAGCAGAACCTTTACCGTTAGTGTAGATATCATTAAAGTCTACTAATTCGATCATCGCCATTTCAGCAGCATCACCCTGACGGTTACCGGTTTTGATGATACGTGTGTAACCACCATTACGGTTTGCTACTTTAGTTGCAACTTCTTTGAATAATTCGCTTACAGTTTCTTTTCTTTTTAAGTAAGAAAAAGCAACACGACGGCTATGAGTAGTATCGTCTTTACTTTTTGTAATAAGCGGCTCAATATATACGCGTAAAGCTTTTGCTTTAGCAAGAGTAGTAAAAATACGCTTGTTATCAATTAACGCACAAGCTAAGTTCATTAACAAAGCGTGGCGGTGAGCGGTTTTTCTACCTAAATTATTTATTTTATCTCCGTGTCTCATTTTATTTAAGATTTATGATTTAAGATCTATGATTTAAGACTAACATCTAAAATCTAACCTCTAAAATCTAAATTTATTAATCTTTATCTAATTTATATTTTATCACATTCATTCCAAATTGTAAACCTTTAGTTTGAACAAGGTCTTCTAATTCAGTTAATGATTTTTTACCAAAATTGCGGAATTTTAATAGATCGTTCTTGTTGAAAGAAACAAGTTCGCCTAAAGTTTCAACGTCAGCCGCTTTTAAGCAGTTTAGAGCGCGAACTGAAAGATCCATGTCTACTAACTTAGTTTTTAATAATTGACGCATGTGAAGGCTTGTTTCATCAAATTCTTCTTCATTACGTTTTTCTTCAGCATCTAATGTAATTTTCTCATCAGAGAATAACATGAAATGGAATATTAAAATTTTAGCTGCTTCTTTTAATGCATCTTTTGGATGAATAGAACCATCAGTAACGATATCTAATATCAAACGTTCGTAATCGGTTTTTTGCTCAACACGATAGTTCTCGATATTGTATTTTACGTTCTTAATTGGCGTGTAAATAGAATCAATAAAGATTGTTCCGTTTGGTGCGCTGTTAGTTTTGTTCTCTTCTGCAGGAACGTAACCGCGGCCACGCTCAACAGTTAATTCCATTTTTAAACGAACAGATGAATCGCAATTAAAAATTACTAGATCAGGGTTTAAGATTTGAAAACCATTTACGTATTTACCGATATCGCCAGCAGTGAATTTTTCGCTACCTGCAAAGTGTACAGTAATTTTTTCGTTGTCGTGGTTATCTAATTGTTTTTTAAATCTAACTTGTTTAAGATTTAAAACTATTTCAGTTACATCTTCAACAACACCTTTAATAGTTGAAAACTCATGATCTACACCTTCGATGCGTAAGCTGGTTACAGCATATCCTTCTAACGACGATAATAAAATACGACGTAAAGAGTTACCTATTGTAATACCAAAACCAGGCTCTAATGGTCTAAACTCAAATTGTCCTGAAGTCTCGGTTGAATTAATCATAATAACCTTGTCAGGTTTTACGAAATTTAATATTGCCATATTATATACTTATATAGGTTAAATTAATTTATTTTATTATTTAGAGTACAACTCGACAATTAACTGTTCTTTAATGTTTTCAGGGATCTGAGAACGTTCAGGACGGTTAATGAATTTGCCGGTCATAGTGTTCTTATCAAAATCTAACCAAGGGAATTTATTTACAGCGCCCGAAAGAGCTGTTGTAATTGCTTCCATAGATTGCGATTTTTCGCGAACACCAACAATGTCTCCTGGTTTTAAAGTAAATGAAGCGATGTTTACAACACCACCATTAACAGTAATGTGAGCATGAGAAACTAACTGACGAGCTGCACGACGTGTAGGAGCAATTCCTAAACGGTAAACAACATTGTCTAAACGACTTTCAATTAATTGTAACAATACTTCACCTGTGATACCGTGAGAACGAGCTGCTTTATCGAATGTACGAGCGAATTGCTTTTCAAGGATACCGTAAGTATACTTAGCTTTTTGCTTTTCCATTAACTGGATAGCGTATTCTGATTGTTTTGCACGTTTTTTAGTGTTACCGTGCTGCCCTGGAGGGTAGTTCTTTTTTTCTAGCGCTTTATCAGGACCGAATATTGGTTCTCTGAATTTTCGCGCGATCTTTGATTTGGGACCTGTGTACCTTGCCATTTTAAATAATTGTTTTCTTTTTTTATTATTTAAGTTATAAGCCCTATAGACTTGTAACTCCAAATCTCATCGCGTTGATGAGACCGGCTGTTTGTTTATATTTTATTTTATACGCGACGACGTTTAGGAGGACGACAACCGTTGTGAGGGATTGGTGTGATATCCATGATCTCAGCAACTTCAATTCCTGTAGCTGCAATAGTTCTGATAGCACTTTCTCTTCCTGCACCCGGGCCTTTTACATACACTTTTACTTTACGTAAACCTGCATCAAATGCAACTTTACTGCAATCTGCAGCTGCCATTTGCGCAGCATACGGTGTATTTTTCTTAGAACCTCTGAATCCCATTTTACCAGCACTACTCCAAGAAATTACCTGGCCGTTGATGTTAGTTAATGAAATGATAATATTATTGAATGTAGCATTGATATGAGCTTCGCCCGTAGCTTCTACTTTTACAGTACGCTTACGTGTTGTAGCTTTTACATTTGATGCTGCTGTTGGTTGTTTTGCCATTTTATTTAATACTTATACTTTATTAATTATTATTTAACTGCCATTTTCTTGTTAGCAATTGTCTTACGTTTACCTTTACGGGTACGCGCGTTTGTTTTAGTACGTTGGCCACGAACCGGTAAACCGTTACGGTGACGCATACCACGAAGACAGTTGATATCAGTTAAACGTTTAATGTTTAATTGAGTCTCAGATCTAAGAGCACCTTCAACTTTAAAAGCGTTATTAATTAAATTACGAATAGCATTTTGCTCATCGTCATTCCAATCACTTACTTTTTTATCGGAATCAATTCCGGCGTCGCTTAATATTTTTGCCGCTCTACTGCGACCAATACCGTAAATATAGGTTAAACCTATTACGCCTCTTTTGTTTTTTGGTAAATCAATACCTGCTATACGTGCCATTTCTTTAAACTACTATTTTATAAAGGTTTGCAAAGATAAGAATTACTTCTGTCTTTGTTTAAATTTTGGATTTTTTTTGTTTATTACGTACAATTTGCCTTTACGACGAACGATCTTGCATTCGTTGCTACGTTTTTTTATCGATGCTCTAACTTTCATTTCTCTTATTTTAAAATTCTAAACTTCTTATTTATATCTAAAAGTAATTCTTGCTTTTGATAAGTCATACGGACTCATTTCCAACTTCACTTTATCTCCCGGCAGAATTTTGATGTAGTGCATTCTCATTTTTCCTGAGATGTGCGCTGTTACTACATGTCCATTCTCCAACTCAACCCTAAACATCGCATTGCTTAATGCTTCTACAATAGTACCGTCAATTTCAATGTTTGCCTGTTTCGCCATATTTTAATTAACCTTGTTGCACCATCATAGCATTAGCGCCACGACCCTTGATCCTACCCGATTTCATTAATCCATCATAATGACGGTTCAATAAATAAGTTTCAACCTGTTGTAAAGTATCTAAAACCACGCCTACAAGGATCAATAGTGATGTTCCACCATAAAAATCCGCAAAGGCACTGTTAATTCCCATTTTTTGAGCAAATGCAGGCATAACTGCAACACCAGCAAGGAAGATAGATCCCGGCAAGGTGATACGACTCATAACTTGGTCAATGAACTCAGCTGTTTTTTTACCAGGCTTAACACCAGGTATAAAACCACCATTACGCTTCATATCATCGGCCAATTGATTAGGATTAACCATAATTGCCGTGTAGAAATATGTAAATAAGATAATTAGAATTGCAAATATTAAATTATACCAGAAACCATAACGCTCGTTAAAGATACCACCACCGCTTGCTGAGAAATTAGTAATAGCTAAAGGAATGAACATGATAGCCTGCGCAAAGATAATAGGCATTACACCTGCTGCATTTACTTTTAAAGGGATGTATTGACGCACACCACCGTATTGTTTGTTACCAACGATCTTTTTCGCAAACTGGACCGGTATTCGCCTTGTACCCTGAACGAGTAAGATAGAACCGATAATTACCAATAATAAGATAACAATTTCAATTAAAAAGATAATTAAACCACCATTACCTGCTGTTCTTGATTTTACCTCTGATAAGAAGGCAAAAGGTAAACGTGAGATAATACCGATCATGATAATTAAAGAGATACCATTACCTAAACCTTTATCCGTAATTCTCTCACCTAACCACATAACAAACATGGTTCCAGTAATTAAAATAAAGATAGATTGAACCCACCAGAAAGTAGAAAGATCGGTAAAAGCATTTGGAGCAGATTGTTTAATAGAAGCAATGTAACCGGGAGCCTGAACAGCAGTAACACCAATGGTTAAGAACCTTGTGTACTGGTTGATCTTTTTACGACCGCTTTCGCCTTCACGTTGCATTTTTTGGAAATACGGCACCGCCATACCCAATAACTGGATAATGATGGAAGCAGTAATGTAAGGCATGATACCTAAACCAAAAATTGAGGCGCGTAAGAACGCACCACCTGCAAACATGTTAATTAAACCTACGATCCCACCAGCGTCTGCTGTTTTTGCATCATTCAATGCATCAACATTTATCCCCGGAAGAACTACATAAGAACCCAAACGATAGATAAGGATCATACCCAACGTTAATAGAATACGTTGTTTAAGTTCCTCTATCGTCCAAATGTTCCGAAGTGTATCTATAAAACGCTTCATATATTATTTTGTATCATTTATAGTACCACCTTTTTCTTCAATAGCTTTTTTAGCTGTTGCTGTAAAGGCATGTGCTGTTATTTTTATTGACGCAGTTAATGTACCACGACCCATTATTTTAATAAGATCATTTTTGTGAGCTAAACCGTTAGCTACTAAAACATCAAAATTGATTTCAGTTACTTTTGCAGTATCCACTAATTTTTGGATAGCATCTAAATTAATGCCGTTGTAGTTAATACGGTTAACGTTCTTAAAGCCGAATTTTGGTAAACGACGTTGTAGAGGCATTTGACCACCTTCAAAACCTACTTTTTTAGAGTGGCCAGAACGTGATTGAGCACCTTTGTGTCCACGAGTTGCAGTTCCACCACCACCCGAACCCTGGCCACGGCCACGACGGTAGTTAGTTTTTACAGAACCATATGCTGGTTTTAAATCACTTAATTTCATTTTATTAAATATTTTCGATTTTTAAAATATGTTTTAATTTACTGATCATGCCATCAATAGCAGGAGTAGATTCTTTTATCACTGAGCTGTGAGTTTTTCCTAAACCTAAAGCTACAACTGTTGCTTTTTGTGAAGGGCTACGTTTAGCGATACTTTTTACTAATGTTAATTTTACTTTTCCCATTGTTTAATTATTAACCGTTAAACACTCTGTCTAATTTAATACCTCTTTGTTGAGAGATAGCAATTGCATCACGCATTTTCATTAAAGCATCTAATGTTGCTTTAACCACGTTATGCGGGTTACTTGATCCTTTAGATTTAGCTAATACATCAGTAACACCAACGCTCTCTAACACAGCACGCATCGCACCACCGGCAATTACACCAGTACCGTGAGCCGCAGGTTTTAAGAACACACGTGCGCCACCAAATTTACCTTCTTGTGCATGAGGCACAGTACCGTTTAATATGGCAACTTTAACTAAGCTCTTTTTAGCATCTTCAATACCTTTTGTAATGGCATCAGTTACCTCGTTAGCTTTACCTAAGCCTTGTCCGATAATTCCTTTTTCATTTCCAACCACAACAATGGCTGAAAAGCTAAAGTGGCGACCACCTTTTGTAACTTTAGTTACACGTTGGATGGCAACTAACTTATCTTTTAATTCTATATCGCTTGATTTAACGCGTTTTACTACTTCTTTTGACATCTTACTAATTTATTAGAATTTTAAACCTCCTTCGCGAGCACCTTCTGCTAACGATTTTACTCTACCGTGGTATAAAAACCCGTTACGATCAAAAACCACAGCTGTGATTCCGCTTGCAACAGCTTTTTCGGCAATTAATTTACCTACTAATTTTGCTTTTTCAATTTTGCTAACTTTTGCAGAAGAGATTGATTTATCAACTGAACCAACAGCTAATAAAGTTTTTCCACCTTTGTCTTCAATTAATTGAGCATATATTTCAGAGTTACTACGGAATACGCTTAAACGCGGCGCTTCTGCAGTACCTTTGATCCTCTTACGAAGTTTTAATTTAATTTTAGTTCTTCTATCTTGTTTATTTACTGCCATCTCTACAATTTTTAGGATGATTAAAAATTTATTTAATTATTTTTTCGAAGCTGATTTACCTGCTTTTCTTCTTAGCACTTCACCAACGAATTTAATACCTTTACCTTTGTACGGCTCTGGTTTACGTAAGCTTCTGATCTTAGCAGCAACTAATCCTATTAATTGTTTGTCGGCACTTTCTAAAACTATTTTAGGGTTTTGACCTTTTTCTGCAGATGTTGTAACTTTAATTTCAACAGGTAACTGGAAGTTGATGTTGTGAGAGTAACCTAAAGATAACTCTAACATATTTCCTTTATTAGAAGCACGGTAACCCACACCTACTAATTCTTGTTCTGTTTTATATCCTTCGCTTACACCTTTGATCATATTAGCGATCAAAGAACGGTATAAACCGTGCAATGCTCTGTGGCGTTTTTGATCAGTTGGGCGTGTAACTAACACTTTACCATCTTCAATCGCTACAGTAATATCTATATCTACTTTTTGAGTTAATGTTCCTTTTGGTCCCTTAACGGTTACTAAACCGTTGCTAATTGTTACCTCTACTCCTTTTGGTATCTCTATTGGGGCTTTTCCTATACGTGACATGCTAATTTTCCTCCTTTAAATTATGAAATATAACATAAAACTTCACCACCAACATTCATTTTCTTCGCTTCCTTATCAGTGATAACACCTTTTGAAGTAGAAATGATGGCAATACCTAAACCATTTAATACACGTGGCATTTTATCAACACCTGAATACTTACGTAAACCCGGGCTAGACACGCGATCCAATGTGCGGATAGCAGGAAGCTTGGTTACAGGATGGTATTTTAACGCAATTTTAATTACGCCCTGGTTGTTTTCTGTACTTTCAAATTTGTAATTTAAAATGTACCCCTTTTCGAAAAGGATCTTAGTGATCTCTTTTTTTAGATTAGAAGCCGGAACTTCTACGATGCGGTGGTTTGCTTTGATCGCGTTACGAACACGCGTTAAGTAATCTGATACTGTATCTGTCATTTTTTTTAAGTTTATATGTTATTCCGAAAAACAGAATAATTATATTAAACAATCTATTTTATTTTTTTGAGGGGGCAAATATACAACAATTTACCATAACCTCACAATTTTATTTTTACCGGTTTAACCCCTTCGGTTAAAAAGCCGGAAAGTATGTTCTACCAGCTTGATTTGGTAAGTCCCGGAATTAATCCGAAAAGCACCATTTCGCGGAAAGTAACACGGCTAACACCAAAGGTGCGCATGTAACCACGTGGACGACCGGTTAATTTACAACGGTTACGTAAACGTACTTTTGAAGAGTTACGTGGTAACTTTTGTAAGCCAACTGAATCACCTGCTTTTTTTAATTCTGCACGTTTTACAGCGTATTTATCAACTAATTTTTTACGTTTGACCTCGCGGGCCTTCATCGATTCTTTTGCCATTACTTATCTTTCTTTTTAAATGGAATACCAAATTCTGTTAATAAAGCGTGAGCTTCTTTGTCTGTATCTGCGCTGGTTACAAACGTAATGTCCATACCAGAGATCTTGCTTACTTTATCAATATCTATTTCAGGGAAAATGATCTGCTCAGAAACACCTAAAGTGTAGTTTCCGCGTCCGTCAAATCCTTTATCGTTAACACCTTTAAAATCACGAATACGTGGTAATGAAGCTGCAACTAAACGATCTAAGAACTCATACATTTTATCGCCACGTAAAGTTACACGCACACCAATGGCAACGCCTTTACGTAATTTAAAGTTTGAGATATCTTTTGTTGAATAGGTTGCTACAGCTTTTTGACCTGTAATAGTGGTCATTTCTTTTACTGCTGCTTCGATCATCTTCTTATCAGATACTGCATCGCCAATACCCTGATTAAGGCAAATTTTCTCCAATTTAGGAACTTGCATTGACGAAGTATATTGAAATTGTTTTTGTAATGCAGGAACTATTTCTTCTGCATACTTACCTTTTAAACGAGGTTGATAGGTTTTTGTTGCCATTATTTAACTGCCTCCTTAGTTTTTTTTGAGATACGCTCTAATTTTTGAGTTTTCTCATTTAATTTACGACCTAAACGAACGGTTTTACCACCTTCTAAAAACATTAAGTTTGAGATATGGATAGAACCTTCTTTTTTAACGATACCACCGTTAGTGTTCTTGGCGCTAGGCTTTTCGCTTTTGCTAACCATATTAACACCTTCTACAATGGCACGTTCTTTTTTAATATCTATTGAAACGATCTTTCCTGTAGTACCTCTGCTTTCGCCAGAAATTACCTTAACAGTATCGCCTTTTTTTAGTTTTATTTTTGACATGACTTACTTTTCTTTTAATTATAGCACTTCCGGTGCTAATGAAATGATCTTCATAAATTGTTTATCGCGTAATTCGCGGGCAACTGGTCCAAAGATACGTGTACCACGGATCTCGTCAGTTGTATTCAATAACACTACTGCGTTATCGTCAAAACGGATATATGATCCATCAGCACGGCTGATCTCTTTACGTGTTCTAACGATTACTGCTTTGCTAACCGTACCTTTTTTTACGTTACCGCTAGGTAAAGCATGTTTTACAGTTACTACCACTTTATCGCCAATTGAAGCGTAACGTTTTTTAGTACCTCCTAATACGCGGATAACAAGTACCTCTTTGGCACCGCTGTTGTCTGCTACTGTTAATCTCGATTCTGTTTGTATCATCTTAAAATGTCTTTATTACGATTAACACTAATTATTTAACTTTTTCAATTACTTCAACTAAACGCCAGTTCTTAGTTTTGCTAAGCGGACGAGTTTCTGCAATTTTAACGGTATCCCCAATGCTGCATTCGTTCTTCTCATCATGAGCAACGAAAGTGCTGGTTTTCTTTAGGAACTTTCCGTATTTAGGGTGTTTTACTTTACGTATAACAGAAACAACGATGCTTTTTTCCATCTTGTTGCTTTTTACGACACCGATTTTTTCTTTTCTTAAATTTCTATCTTCCATGAAGCAATGTTATTTAGATGCTTTGTTACGTTTATTTAATACAGTTAACATACGTGCTATATTTCTGCGGTTAACGCGGATTACAGACGGTTTTTCTACAGGTGAAATTGCATGATTTAATGTCATTTTATTTAATCCTGCTTTTTCTTCTTTTATCTTCTCAATTAATTCCTGATCGGATAGAGCTGATATGTTGTCCTTGTTTTTCATTTTTTATTTTTTGTTTTATTTCCGGTTCATTGTGTTCCGGGTTTAAACATTTTTTAATTAAAGTAACGGTTCAACTAAAACTTGCTTAATGTTTTATTATTCAATTATTTAGTTACTTCAGCTTCAACGTAATCTCTACGTACAATAAACTTAGTAACGATTGGTAATTTTTGAGCAGCCAAACGTAGAGCTTCTTTTGCAACAGCTAAAGGAACACCTTCTGCTTCAAAAATAATGCGACCACGTTTAACAGGAGCCATCCAATACTCTGGAGCACCTTTACCTTTACCCATACGCACCTCTGCAGGTTTTGACGTAACTGGGCGATCTGGAAACACGCGGATCCAAACCTGACCTTCACGTTTCATGAAACGGGTAATTGCGATACGAGCTGCTTCTAACTGACGTCCAGTCATACGGCACTCGTCCATTGCTTTAATTCCAAAAGAACCGAAGGCTAATTCATGACCACGCTTAGCGTCGCCCTTAATCTTCATCTTTTGAGATTTTCTATATTTTGATCTTTTTGGTTGTAACATGATAATTAATTTTATCTACTTATTGTAAAACTATTTTTCTTCTCTTTTAGTTCTTTTTTTACCGTTGAACTTAGGACGGTCGTTATTTGGACGATCTCCGCTTCCACCCGACTTTTTGTCCTTAGACATTAAACCAGCGTTTGGAGAAAGATCACGTTTTCCGAAGATCTCGCCACGGCAGATCCAAACTTTGATTCCAATACGTCCATATGAAGTGTGAGCTTCTGCTACGGCGTAGTCAATATCAGCACGTAAAGTATGTAAAGGCGTTCTTCCTTCTTTATAACCTTCAGTACGAGCCATCTCTGCTCCACCTAAACGGCCAGATACTTTAATTTTAATTCCTTCTGCACCTAAACGCATGGTTGAAGCCATTGACATTTTTGCTGCACGACGGAAAGAGATACGACCTTCAATTTGACGAGCGATAGAATCTGCAACTAAGCGTGCATCTAATTCCGGACGTTTAATTTCGAAGATATTTATTTGGATTTCTTTTGTAGTTAATTTTTTTAATTCTTCTTTTAATTTATCTACTTCTTTACCGCCTTTTCCGATAATGATACCCGGACGAGCTGTATTGATAGTAACAGTGATTAACTTAAGAGTTCTTTCAATAACAATTTTAGAAATGCTACCTTTTGCTAAACGCGCTTTTAAGTAGTTACGGATAGTATCATCTTCAACTAATTTATCTGCGTAGTGTTTACCACCGAACCAGTTTGAATCCCAACCTTTGATGATTCCTAATCTGAAGCCTATTGGATTTACTTTTTGTCCCATTTCTATTTTGCTGTTTTGGTGTCTAAAATTAAAGTAACATGATTTGAACGTTTGCGGATACGGTATCCACGGCCTTGAGGCGCTGTACGTAAACGTTTTTGCATTAAGGCGCTGTCTACCATAACTTCTTTAACGAACAATACACCTTCTTCTGCGCGAGCGCCGGTTTTTAATTCGTAATTAGCGATAGCAGATTTCAATAATTTCTCTAAACGGCCAGAAGCCTCACGAGTATTGAATTTCAAAATATTTAAAGCAAGGTATGCGTCTTTACCTCTAACAAGATCCGCCACCTGGCGCATTTTGCGTGGAGATGTAGGGCAACTATTTAATTTAGCGAAGAAAGAAGTTTTGTTCTCTTCTTTACGCTTTTCGGCTACTAATCTTTTTCTTTTTCCCATGGTTTCTAATTATTTTTTATTATGACCAGCGTGACCTTTAAATACGCGAGTTGGTGAAAATTCTCCTAATTTATGTCCAACCATGTTCTCAGTTACATAAACCGGAATGAATTTAGCACCATTATGCACAGCAAATGTATGCCCTACAAACTCTGGTGGAATTGTTGAACGACGCGCCCACGTCTTGATTGCAGATTTTTTTCCGCTTGCATTCATCTTCTCTACTTTACCTTCTAGGTTGTAATCGATGAAGGGGCCTTTTTTTAATGATCTTGCCATTTTTTTGGTTTTGGTTTTGAAATCCCTTACGGAACCATTAAACGTTTATAATTATTTTTTTCTTCTCTCTATAATGTGTTTGTTAGAAGCTTTTGCTTTGTAACGGGTTTTGAAACCTTTTGCAGGTAAACCTTTACGTGAGCGAGGCTGTCCACCAGATGCGCGGCCTTCACCACCACCCATTGGATGATCTACAGGATTCATTGCAACCGGACGTGTACGCGGACGAACACCTTTCCAACGAGAACGGCCTGCTTTACCGTAAACCTCCTGATTATGATCAGGATTTGAAACCGAACCAACAGTAGCTTTACAAGTAATTAATACCATACGCACCTCACCTGAAGGCATACGTAAAATTGCATATTTACCATCACGAGCTGATAACTGAGCGTAAGAACCCGCGCTGCGAGCCATTACCGCACCTTGACCAGGACGTAATTCGATATTATGAATAATTGTTCCTAAAGGAATATCAGAAAGGAATAATGTATTTCCTATTTCGGGAGATGCATCTTTACCAGACATGATCTTTTGATCAACTTTTAAACCTTGTGGAGCGATGATATAACGTTTCTCGCCATCTTTGTAGAAAACAAGAGCAATACGTGCCGAACGATTCGGATCGTACTCAATCGTTTTTACAGTAGCTTCAATACCGTCTTTTTCGCGTTTAAAATCAATATCACGAATTACTTTTTTATGACCACCGCCAATATAGCGCATTGTCATCTTACCAGTGTTGTTACGTCCACCAGAAGAGTAATTAGTTTTTACAATTAAGCTCTTCTCAGGCTTACTTGCAGTTATCTCCTTAAAATCCGCTGTTAGCGTATATCTTAAACTTGGAGTTAGTGGTCTATATTTTTTTAATCCCATTTTAAATTCTTTTTACAAATTAAATACTTGCGTAAAAATCAATTACTTCGCCTTGTTTTAAAGTAACAATTGCTTTTTTGTAACGATTAACGCGACCAATAGCAACACCACGAGTGGTATTACGCGTTTTTACTTTACCAACATATTGTTGAGTATTAACGCTGTCAACTTTTACACCGTACATTTTTTCAATAGCACCTTTAATCTCTAATTTATTAGCCTCTTTTGCTACTACAAAGCCATAGCGATTTAATTTTTCGGCTTGTGCAGTCATTTTTTCCGTAATGATCGGCTTTACTAAAATTTCCATCTTACTTATTTAAAATTGTTTCAAGTACTTTAATAGAACCTTCTGCAAGGATCAATGTTTCAGCATGTAAAATATCATAAGTATTAAGGTCAGAAGCTGAAACAACTTTAGCACCTTGAATATTACGTGACGATAGATACACGTTCTTGTTAGCATCACCTACAACCAATAATGTCTTTTTATCAGACAGGTTAAGGTTCTTCATAAGATCAACATAATTTTTTGTTTTTGGAGCTTCAAAGGAGAAGTCTTCTAAAACAGTAATTGCATTATCTTTTGCTTTGTATGATAAAGCTGAAGCACGCGCTAAAGTTTTTACCTTTTTATTTAATTTGAATGAATAATCACGCGGACGAGGTCCAAATGCGCGACCACCACCAATAAATAACGGCGATTTCATTGAACCGGCACGAGCGCCACCAGTTCCTTTTTGTTTCTTTAATTTCTTAGTGGTACGTGCGATCTCAGCACGTTCTTTTGATTTGTGAGTACCTTGACGTTGGTTAGCTAAAAATTGCTTAACATCAAGATAGATACAATGATCATTTGGCTCTACTGCAAAAATTGAATCTAATAGATCAACTTTTTTAGTTGTTTTTTTACCACTTATATTTAATATTTCTACTTGCATGATTACTTCTCGATTAAAATATAAGACCCTTTTGCACCTGGAACTGAACCTTTAATAAGGATCACATTTTTCTCAGGCATAATTTTTACGATTTCAAGGTTTTGGATCTTTTTACGATTTCCACCCATTCTTCCGCCCATACGCTTACCCGGCATTACACGAGAAGGATCCGACGATGCACCTAATGAACCAGGAGCTCTTTCACGATCATGCTGACCGTGAGATTTGTTTGCGTGGCCTACCCCGCTGAATCCGTAGCGTTTTACAACACCCTGGAAACCTTTACCTTTACTGGTTCCAACAATATCCACAAAATCACCTTCAGCGAATAAAGCAACGGTTAATACGTCACCTAAATTTTTTGTTTCCTCGAAATGACGAAATTCTACAACTTTACGTTTTGGAGTGGTTTTTGCATTTTCAAAAACTTTCTTCATAGCAGACGACGTGTTTTTTTCTTTTTTCTCGTCGAAAGCCAACTGTAAAGCTGAGTAACCGTCGTTTTCATTGGTTTTTACTTGCGTAACAACGCAAGGACCCGCCTCAATAACTGTGCATGGTAAGTATTTACCATTGGCATCGAAGAAGCTCGTCATTCCTATTTTTTTACCAATTAATCCTGACATTTTTGTTTTTTATTTATTATTTAATTTACTAATTCTATTTTTTTTGATTTACAGCGTATTATCTGTATCCCGTTAAACTTTAATTTCTACTTCAACACCGCTTGGTAACTCTAATTTCATTAAAGCATCAACAGTTTTTGAAGACGAACTATAAATATCTAACAAACGCTTGTAAGCGCATAATTGAAACTGGTCACGCGCTTTTTTATTAACGTGTGGCGATTTCAACACCGTAAAAATTCTTTTGTTTGTTGGTAATGGAATTGGACCATTAACCACAGCACCTGTAGCTTTTACAGTTTTAACGATCTTCTCTGCTGACTTATCAACTAAGTTGAAATCGTATGATTTTAGTTTTATTCTTATTCGTTGGCTCATGTTAAAAGAACGTATTTATTTATATTAGTTTAAACTTTTTCTGCTTTACCTTTTGCTTTTGAAATTACATCTGCGGCAATATTTGCAGGTGCTTCGTTATAGTGGCTAAATTCCATTGTAGAAGTTGCACGACCTGAAGTTAAAGTACGTAACTGAGTTACATAACCAAACATTTCAGAAAGTGGCACCTTGGCTTTAATAACCTGTGCATTTCCTTTAGAATCCATTCCTTCTATTTGTCCACGACGACGGTTTAAGTCACCCACAACATCACCCATGTTTTGCTCTGGTGTTAAAACCTCTACTTTCATAATAGGCTCTAATAAAACCGGCTTACATTTTGGTAATGCCTCACGGAAAGCTGTACGGGCACAGATCTCAAAAGATAATGCATCCGAGTCAACCGCGTGGTATGAACCGTCTTTTAATACAACTTTTAATCCTACTAAAGGATATCCGGCTAAAACACCATTGTTTAATGAGTTCTTAAAGCCTTTTTCAACTGCAGGTATAAATTCACGTGGAATGTTACCACCTGTAATTTCATTAACGAACTGTAAAGGACCATTTTTAGAAAAATCCCAATCAGCATCAACCGGGCTTAAAGTGATCTTCATATCGGCAAATTTACCACGTCCACCAGATTGTTTTTTGTAAACTTCACGGTGATCAACGTTACCAGTAATTGCTTCTTTATAAGCTACCTGAGGTGAACCCTGGTTAACTTCTACTTTAAACTCACGCTTTAAACGGTCAACAATAATTTCTAAGTGAAGCTCACCCATACCGGAGATAATGGTTTGACCAGAATCTTCATCCGTTTTAACGCGGAAAGTTGGATCTTCTTCAGCTAATTTATTTAAACCTACCCCTAAACGATCTAAGTCACCTTGAGTTTTAGGCTCAATAGCGATTGCGATAACTGGCTCAGGGAAATTCATTGCTTCTAATACAATTGGATGTTTTTCATCACATAAAGTATCACCTGTACGGATATCTTTAAATCCTACTGCTGCTCCAATATCACCTGCCTCAATAAACTCAACAGGGTTTTGTTTGTTAGCATGCATTTGGAAGATACGAGAAATACGTTCTTTATTACCAGAACGTGTATTTAATACATAAGAACCAGCATCTAAACGACCTGCATAAGCACGGAAAAAGCATAAACGACCTACGAATGGATCGGTTGCAATTTTAAACGCTAAAGCAGTGAATGGTTGTGTAGCATCTGGTTTACGAGAAACTTCTTCTCCTGTATCAGGATTAGTACCTTTAGTCTCTGGTTTATCCAAAGGACTAGGCATTAATTCCATTACAAGATCTAACATAGTTTGCACACCTTTATTTTTAAAGGCAGAACCGCAAACCATTGGTACAATTTTATTTGCAACGCAAGCTTTACGCAAAGCGTCTAATACTTCTCTTTCAGTAATAGTTTCAGGAGCATCAAAGAATTTTTGCATGATATTATCATCAAAATCCGAAACTGCTTCTAACATTTTCTCTCTCCACTCTGTAGCTTCTTCAAGCATATCAGCAGGAATAGGAACCTCTTTAAAGGTCATTCCTTTATCTTCTTCATTCCAAACAATACCACGGAAGTTGATCAAATCAACCACACCAATAAAATGCTCTTCAGCACCAATTGGTAATTGTAAAGGAACAGCGTTACCGCCTAAAATTTCTCTTGTTTGTTTAACTACGTTTAAGAAGTCAGCACCCTGACGGTCCATTTTATTAACGAAACCAATACGGGTTACATTATAATTATCAGCTAAACGCCAGTTTGTCTCAGATTGAGGCTCAACACCATCAACAGCTGAGAATAAGAACACTAAACCATCTAATACACGTAAAGAGCGGTTCACTTCAACTGTAAAGTCAACGTGGCCCGGTGTATCAATGATGTTAATTTTGTAATTGTTTTCACGGTATTTCCAGAAACAAGTAGTTGCAGCAGAGGTAATAGTAATACCACGCTCTTGCTCTTGAGCCATCCAATCCATGGTTGCAGCACCATCGTGAACCTCACCTATCTTGTGGTTAACACCTGTATAATATAAAATACGCTCAGTACAAGTTGTTTTACCTGCATCAATGTGGGCTGCAATCCCAATATTACGCGTATATCTTAAGTCGCTCATTTTATTAATTAGAATCTAAAGTGTGAAAATGCTTTGTTTGCTTCTGCCATTTTATGGATATCTTCTTTCTTTTTGAAAGAAGCACCTTCTTCTTTAGAAGCTGCAACGATCTCTCCGGCTAATTTTTGAGCCATTGATTTTTCATTACGTTTACGAGAATACGATATTAACCATTTCATAGCCATAGAAATTTTACGGTCAGGACGAATTTCTGAAGGGATCTGGAAAGTTGAACCACCAACACGACGAGAACGAACCTCTACCTGAGGCGTTACGTTTGCTAATGCTTTTTTCCAAACTTCTAATCCATCTTCGCTCGTACGTTTAGCTACGATCTCAATTGCATCGTGAAATATGTTTGACGCGGTATTTTTCTTACCATCGTACATTAAGTTATTTAAAAAACGGGTTACCAATGTATCGTTATAAATTGGATCTGGTAATAAAACTCGCTTCTTTGCTTTGGCTTTTCTCATTGTATAAACTCTTTAAAATATTATTTTTTCTTAGCAGCAGCCGCTACAGCACCTGCTTTAGGACGTTTTGTACCATATTTAGAACGTTGTTGTTTACGACCTTCAACACCAGCGGTATCAAGGCTTCCACGAACAATGTGATAACGAACACCCGGTAAGTCTTTTACACGACCACCACGTACCAAAACGATACTGTGCTCTTGCAAGTTGTGACCTTCACCCGGAATATAGGCAATAATCTCTTGTTTGTTAGTTAAACGAACCTTTGCAACCTTGCGCATTGCAGAGTTAGGTTTCTTAGGGGTTGTTGTGTACACCTTGGTACAAACACCACGGCGTTGTGGACATGAGTCCAAAGCGGCCGATTTGCTCTTGTTGGTCGGTTTTGTGCGACCTTTTCTTACTAATTGCTGTATTGTAGGCATTTTAAATCCTTTGTGTTACTTGATATTATTGGTTTTCAGCTGTTTCCCTTTTTTAGGGAGGGCAAAGATAGGAAAAGATTTTCAACAAGCAACAATTTTGTTCATTTATTTTTGGCTTTTGAACAATTTTTTAATACTCTACGTCGAATTTGTGGAAAACTTCACGAAAAATTGACTTTTGGCAAAAAAAATTCCAACCAGTTTTAGTTCGATTTCAGACTGTCTGTTTTTGAAATTTCGGGCTGAATTTCGGCCACTTTTTCTTCGTTCACAACCCCATCTTCCCCAATGAGGTCGCTAATGTACGAAGAATAATCATTTTTTAGGTTTTTTGGGATCTTAAATTCGTAGGTTTTTTTATCCGGATTATTTAACGATTCGCCCAACAGCCAAGGGTTATGAAGCTTCACTATAGTTTTATTACAACCAAAATGTTTGGCCAAACTGGCAATATTTGTTACAGAAGAATCGACTTTATAAGTTTTTAGTGGAATTTTGGCAAAATATGCGAGCTTTTTCTTCTTAATTCCAAAATGAGCCGGGTTCGAAAGCAAGGTTTTATAGGCCAAAATTCGGTACACAAAACTGCCCGTTTCGCTATTTAACAAAAGATCGTAATAATTATCGCTGTTTTGGCGCTTTAAAGCCGACTGAATGCCGCCAATTCCCAAATTATAAGCTGCTGCAGCAAGAGTCCAGTTTTTAAAAACAGCATAAGCATCTTTAATGTGCTGGCAGGCCGCGCGGGTAGACTTTTCCACGTCTAATCGTTCATCAACGGATCCGTTCACCTCTAGCCCGTAATTTTGAGCCGAAGCCGGCATTAATTGCCAAAAACCTGCAGCCCCTGCGGGAGAAACCACATTTGACAAATGACTTTCAATTACAGCAACATACTTAAAATCGTCGGGAATGCCCTGCTGCTTTAGGATAGGTTCGATATATGGAAACCATTTTTGCGCTTTTGTAAATAAAATAGCTGATGATTGCCAGTGTTTGTTGTTGAAAAATTCCTGTTCAAGATCTTCTTTGATGGCCATGCTGTTTGCAGGTATCTTCTCTCCACAAAATTCCAGGTTTGACGGGATGTTGAGACCTAATACGTTTTGGTTATTATTGCTATAAGAAAGTGAATTGTTGGATGGTTGAAGAACGTAGATCTTTAAAAAAACAAACAACGCCACAAATACCACAAAAAAAACAACCGTTAGGGTGGTTAAATTGAGTCGCGAAAAAAATTGAAAGAATATTTTTTTAGAGGTCACTTTCTCTTTATAATGGTATTTACGTATAAAGATACGAATACCAAAAGGATGTAAAAAATGGAAACATAAAAAAGTGCATAACTAAAGTGAAACACAAGCAAATAGGCTAATACAGAGCCAATTGAGCTAATAACAAAATATAAAATAGCTATTCTTTTTTCGGTAATTCCTTTAAAAAATAAATGATGTGTTGTGTGATCCTTTCCGCCAATAAAAGGCGATCTGCCGCTTCGCAAACGGTTAAAAACAACGGTAAACGTATCTGTTAAGGGGATCAAAAAAACTAATAACACTAATAAGATATTTACAAGTGGAAAACCGCCAATAAGCTCTGGGCTCGGGCCGTTCCAGCAATTATCAATACCCATTACCGCTAAAAATAAACCTAAGAATTGGCTACCCGTATCGCCCATGAACATTTTTGAAGGATGGAAATTGTAAATTAAAAAGCCTGATAAAGCGCCTAGAATGCCCAAATTTAAAGTAGTTGAATAACTGTTGGTATTGAATAAAGAAATATTTAGAGTAGCCATAAACAAACAAATCACAATGGAGATGATAGTAGTTATGCCATCCATATTATCCAACATGTTTATTGAATTCATAACCCCTACCACCCAAAAAATAGTAATTAGGTAATTAATAAATTCATTTTGAAAAATGCGAACACTGTGTCCCGAAAAAATAATTATAAAAGCACAAAAAACTTGCGTTAAAAATTTTAATAACGGCTGCGTATTAAAAGCGTCATCGGCCAACCCCATTAAAAATGCCAGAGTTGCGGCAATTAAGATACCTACAATTTGTAAATTAAATCCATTGCTTGGTGGTAATAACAGAGTAAAAATAAATGCAAATAAAAAAATAAGATAAAAAGAAATACCTCCCAAAGCAGGTTTTGCGTTATTATTCCATCTTGCCTGAAATTCTTCTTTACTTCTGATACCAAGCGTTTGCGCAAAACGTAAAAGAATGTAATTTATAAGTAAAGAAAAAATGAAACACAAAAAGAAAAGAGAAGTTAATACTATGGGATAATTTATCTTCATATTAGAACATACTTACAAAACCCTTAAAGGGCTTACCTTCCAGGTCTTTCGCCGACAGCAATGGATCGTTATAATTCCATTTAATATCAATGTCTTTATCATTCCATAATAAACAATCTTCGGCAGCTTTATTATAAAAGTTAGTGCATTTGTATGAGAAGATCGTATTGTTCTCTAAGGTTAAAAAACCATGAGCAAAACCCGGAGGAACGTACATCATCCACTTATTTTTTTCGGTAAGTTCTAAACCAAACCATTTGCCATAGGTGGCAGAATTCTTTCTTATATCTACCACTACATCCAATACTGCGCCTGTAATTACACGTACCAGTTTACCCTGGGCGTGCGGCGGGTTTTGAAAGTGAAGGCCCCTTAAAACGCCTTTTTGAGAGAGCGATTGGTTATCTTGAACAAATTCAAGATCCAAGCCTGCTTGTTTAAATAAATTTTGGTTATAGCTTTCAAAAAAATAACCACGCTCATCTTCAAAAACCTTTGGTTTTAGAACAAATAATCCTTTAAGTTCTGTTTCAATAACTTCCATTAACTCATTTTTCTTTTACTGCGTTTACTAAACTTTTCGTCTTCACTATAGTAACCACTTCCATAGCCATAGCCGTAACCATAACCATAGCCATAATTATAACTGTAAATTTTCTTGCTAATATCCACATCATTTAACACCACTGCTAAATTATGAACCTTTGTTTCGTTTTTTAGCCTGTCAAGTATCTGCGTGAACATTTTTTTAGAATAACCTGCTCTGAAAACATAAATAGGATAATTTGCCATTTTTATTGTTTCAATACCATCTGTAACCAAGCCAACCGGTGCATTATCTATTACAATATAATCAAATTGAGTTTTTAATTCCTCAATAACCTCTTTCAGTTTTTTACTTAAAATTAATTCAGACGGGTTTGGAGGCGCCGGACCGGCTGTAATAAATTTTAAATTTTCCATTGGACTGCTATTAAAACACTCATCCAAACGGGTCATACCGGTTAAGATCGTGCTCATACCAACATTATTTGGAACACCAAAACCTTTATGGATCTTAGGTTTACGCATGTCAAGGTCAATGATAACTACTTTCTTACCGGTGAAGGCTAAAATTCCGGCAATATTGATAGCCACAAAGGTTTTACCCTCGCCACTAATGGTTGATGTTATAGAAACGATCTTAGGGCCTTCTGTGGCGTCAATAAACGTTAGATTGGAACGAATAGATCTGAATGCCTCACTAATGATTGCCTTAGGGTTCTTATCAACAATTAACTGCGATACCGGAATATCGCTTTGGTATTTTGGAATTACCCCTAATAATGCAATATTGCCTGATGAGTAACGGGTAATGTCTTTTAGCGAATAAATTTTATCATGGAAAATATAACGCACAAAAACCAGCGCAAGAGATACAAGTAGCGCACTTAAAAAAGCGACTAAAATCGCATTCCTGTTATTTGGAGATACTTTTGCGCCAATACCAAGGGCTTTTTCTAAAATAATATTTTTAGATACGTAACCTGCTTTTGAAATAGAGAACTCAGTCTTCTTTTCAAGTAACATGGTATAGTATTTTTCGCTTATTGCATATAGTCTGTTCAAACGAGAGAACTCAACTTCATCTTCCGGATTTTGATTTAACTTAGATTTAAAATCAGTTGATTTCTCGAGTAGATTTTTGTACTTGGTTTTATAACGTAATTTAACCGCATCTAAACTTTCCAAAAGCAATTTTTTCTGATTTTCGAGTTGGTAATTAACCAGTTTTATATTTTCGGAATTTGGAGTAACTGCATACAGTAAGTTTTCTTTTTCAATTAAAAGTTTTTGAATTGTTTGTGTTATCTCTTTTATTAAATTTTCATACTCAGTTCCCGATATCAATGAAATTAATTGGTAAATATCAATTCCTTTGTTTTTGTTAATGTTCTTTTGGATCTCATCAACAATACGTTCTTCCATTTCTACTTTTAAAAGTTGATCTTCAATGGATGAATAACGTATAAGCTCTGAGTTTATAAGAATATCCTTTTCGCTGAACTTTTTTTCCTGTTTAAATTTTTGCAAATTCCCTTCAGTATCTTTAAGATCGTTAAAAACAACACCCAATTGTGTATCAATGAACAATAAAATGTTGCGCGAACTCTCACTTTTTCTTTCGACATCATAGTTCAAGTACTCTTCAGTAATGGCATTTACTATATCGGTTGATTTAAGGGGGTTTACATCCTGCACTTTTATTAAGATGGTTTTAGCCAATTCGTTTATAAGTCGTATCTCCAGTTTGCTTTGTAAAATAGAAGTTACCGCGTCAATATCAGAAATAGTAAAATAAAGAGAAGTGTTCTCTTTTAAAATATCTGCAATTTGTTGTTTACTTAGTTTTGGATTGATGAAAATATTAATATCAAATTCATTGGTTTTTAACCAATTGTTTATTTCAAATTTTTCTAATTTGTTACCTATCTTTAAAACACCACCTGTTAATTTGGGATTCAATTCAACATATATTTTTTGTCCATAACCCATTCCCGACTTAGGATTGATCTTTATTAAATAGGGCGAAGAATGGTATAATTCATTGCTTTTAAAAGTACCTTCGCTAAAGTAGTTAACGCCAATGTCGAGTTTTTCTACAACACGTTTTAAAAACACACGTGATTTAATTTGCTCGATCTTCTCTGCAATTAAATTATTGTTGTTGTCAAAATTATTTAGCTTTAGTATTTCATCAGCTTTATTGGCATCATTTATCTGTAAAACCGCTTTTGATTCAAAAATTGGTTGACTGTAACGCAGATAAAGAAAAGCAAGAGAAAATGAAATAATAAAAAATAAAACGATAAAAAATTTACTTTTATTGAACAGGAAAGCAATTACCCCAATATCAAAATTGGTATTAAACCTCTCGGTTATATCCTTTAATTGATTATTGGTTGATTCTACCTGAGGATCTAGCATTTTATTTTAGCCTATAAAACTGGAAAAGTATCAATGCACTTGTTATTAATGTTATAAGAGGTGTAATTTCTGTTGCTAAAGTTTTAAACGGCCTGTATCTTGGTTCTACATAAATAATATCGTTAGCCTGTACTTTAGAGTTTCCAAGGGTAATACCTTCAATTTTTGAAAGATCCATTAAATAAACATAAGGTTTTTGCATTGGGTCTGCATTATTACGAATTAATTTTACTTTATAGGCTTTACCATCTTCAGGAATCCCCCCTGCGGACGCTATTGCTTCCATAACCGTGGTATTGTTATTTGCGAGGCCAATAACTTTTGCCTGACCGCTGTTACCCGGAAAAACAATTACACGTTTATTAATTACTTTAAGCGTTACAAATGGCTTAACATAAAACTCCGCATATTTATCTTCCATCGCCTTTTCAGCTTCCCTAATGGTCAATCCGGCAATACTAAATCTGCTTAGTAATGGCATTTTTATATTTCCATCGCTTTCAACTATCACATCCAGGTCGTTCCTGAAAGCCCCGGCAGTGGTACTCGCCAAATCTATCAACTTAAAACCATCGTTTGTAAATACTCTATACTGAATAGCGTCATTTGGCGCAATTTTATAGTCTAATCGGGCTAAAGAATCTACTAATTTATCATAGTTGTAATCTTTAGGAGTTTTAAGCATTAAGTTAGACTTAAATATCTTACAGGATGAAAAAATCAGGAGGCATGAAAAAATTAGAATAAGGTTTCTCATAGTTATAATACAAATATATTAATTTTAAGGCTACTATTAACAGAAAAATCTAAATTGGATATTCGATCCGGGCATGATAGATATTCATCAGGCGCTTCTTAAAGATCTTTCTGATAGTTGTTATGTCTTTAAACGTAATGTCTGAATTAATAAATTGGTTTTGGGCAATTTTATAATCTATTATATTATCAACCAATTCGTTAATTGACAGGGCATCGTGACTTTTTAAACTTCTTGACGCCGCCTCTACCCCATCTGCCATCATTAAAACCGCTGTTTCTTTACTAAATGGTATTGGACCGGGATACCTGAATTCACTCTCATTTAGCTCTTTTGTGCCACTTTGCTCTTTCATTAAATTTAAAAAATAACCCACATAGGTTGTGCCATGGTGCGTACGGATAAAATCTATTATTTGTTCTGGCAATTTATTTGCTTTTGCAAGCTCAACCCCAACAATAACATGGTTAATAATGATCTTTGCGCTCTCGGCTGGGTCCATCTCCTGATGCGGACTATAACCTTTTGCCTGATTCTCGGTAAAAAAATTAGGGTTCTTAATTTTGCCAATATCGTGATACATAGCGCCTGTACGCACCAACAAAGTGTTTCCGCCAATATAATAAATTGCCTCTTCTGCCAAATTAGCCACCTGCAGGCTGTGTTGAAATGTGCCCGGCACTTCCTGAGAAAGCTGTCTTAACAAAGGTTGATTAAGATCGCTCAGCTCTAACAATTTAAAATCAGAAATAAAACCAAATATCTTTTCTGTCAATAAAATAATTGGGTAGGCCAATAACACCAAAACTGAACTAACAGCAAAAGGTACATAAACACTTACTTTTTTAACTAATTGAGGCGTTCCAAAGCCTACCTGGTAACTTACAAATATTATAATGTAAAAAATAAATACCAGCGCGGCCGCATTTACAATTTGCTGTCGTTTGCGCATTTCTGCAACTGTAAAAAGTGTTCCAATACCCGATAGCAGTTGCAAAAGAACAAACTCCAATTTATCGGCCATAAAAAAACTGCATATTAAAACAACAATTAAATGTGTGAATAAAGCAGTGCGACTATCAAAGAAAACCCTTACCAATATAGGCACCAGAGCAAATGGCAAGGCCATTACCAAAAGGCCGTATTTAGAAAAAATAAATGTAGAGATAACCGAAACTATAACTATTAAGTATAAAAAAACAATTTGTTTATTTTGTCCGAATATTAATTTCCTAAAAAATAAAAGATAACATAACAACACAATTAAAATTAAGAAGACCAATAGCCAGCTAAATAAAATTTTAATTACAGAACTACTTCCGTTAATGTTTTGAAGATAAAAATAATGGTTAATTAAAAAACGTTTGTTGTTAGTTAAAGGCTCGCCACGTTTAACTAGTGTTTGACCCTTTAAAACACTGGTGTTGTAAATAGATACCTGATCGAGTTTTGAGTTAAGATAAAAATCTGTTTTTTCTTTATTAAAAAAATAGTTGATGCTTAAAAAATTCAAATAATTTATTTTACCCAGATCGCTTCTTTTATTTTTGTTTAGTTCGCTTTCAATATGATCCGCTGCAGTTTTAATTGTAAAAAAATCAAAATAAATACCCGCTTCAGCAAAGCTACCATTGGCTAAAAATATCTGTTTGCCTTGTTGAGCCTTTTCAATACTCTCAATTACACCTCGTTGGTAAATACTGTCAAAAATCGGTTTTAAGATCAAATAAGCCTTAAGGTTATCTTGTTTTAAAAGTTCAAGCTCATTCAGTTTCTTATCCTTTTCCTCTTCTCTATTCTCAAAAAAAAGCGGTGCTGAGTTCTCTATTTCTTTTTTTTCAATATCAATTTCATCCTGAGATTTTTTTAAAAAGAGATCTTCTTCGGCTATAAGATCCGGCCCGGCCCAAATGGCATCAAACGAGCCAACACGCAAGCCTTTAACTTGCTTACCCGGTAACAAAGCAACAATGCACACAGAACAAACAAACACAATAACCAATTTAAAAATAAGGTTGTGTTTTGATTGTATAAAGGACAGAATATTCATTTATACAAAGAAAGCGTTTAAGGTAATTGAGTAACGGTTAACAAAAGGACGTTTTTAACAGTGGAGTTTTAATAGCGGTATAACCACAAAGAGCACAAAGAAGGCATAACGAGCACAAAGAAAATAAGTCTTGGTGCGCTTCGTGATAAACTTCGTGTTCTTTGTGGTTAGATCATTTGTAAATCCCAAAAACAACGGGTACTTTATTAATTTCAGGTTTTGAAGAGGTTTTCCAATCAAAAACACTTTTAGAAATCGCAAACTGGTTGGGTCCTGTAAGGTCTTTGCCAATAAACACAAGCGTTTCGGGAGATAGAGATGAAACTAAGGCTTCAAACAATTGGTCGTTACGATAAGGGGTTTCAATAAAGAATTGTGCCTGCTTTTGTTTTATTGCTAAGGTTTCAAGCTCTTTAATACGTTTTAAGCGCAAAGGTTTATCAATGGGTAAGTAACCTACAAAAGCAAAATTCTGGCCGTTAAAACCACTAGCCATAATGCTTAATACAATAGAACTAGGGCCAATTAAGGGTACAACTTCAATATTTTTTTGATGCGCCAGTTTTATCACTTCGGCTCCCGGGTCTGCAATACCAGGACAGCCTGCATCGCTCATCAAACCCATGTCTTTTCCTTCAAATAAGGGCTGCATAAGCTCCAAAACACTATGGGCTTTTGTGTGCTCGTTCAACAATTGAATTTCTGCGGTTTCAATTTTTGGATAGCCAAACCATTTTAGAAAGCGCCTGGCTGTTTTTGCATCTTCGGCAATAAAGTTGTTTAACCCTCTAACAACAGATAAATTATATTCGGGAATAAAATTATTTTTTTCCTCATCGCTAATGGGTACTGGCAATAAATATAATTTTCCTGGCTTAGTCACGTTGTAATATTAAATAAAATTTTTTATTGTTGAGCCAGTTTACGTTTTATGTTTTAACTTTGTTAAAACATATTTTTAGACGAAACTAGGCAATTTTTGCAGTCGAGGTTGGTTACCTCGGCGAAAAAATTAACGAAGTTGCAGTCAAAAAGATGATTAACAAAATAATAGATAAAACATAAACTGGCTCACGCCTTGTAGCACTGAAAAATTAATAACATGTTAGGCTTAAAACTGGAAACAGACCCCCGTTGGGTAAATATAGTTGAAAAAAACATCGAGGAGATACTCACAGATCACGCCTACTGCGAGCAAAAAGCTGCTACAAATGCCATTTCAATTCTAATAAGTTATTCTTATCACCCCGAATTGGTTGACGAAATGCTTAGTCTTGCTAAAGAAGAGCTAACACATTTTGAAATGGTGCATCAAAAGATAAAAGAACGTGGTTTTAAATTAGGCTTTGAAAGAAAAGATGAATATGTTCTAGAACTTTATAAATTTATGCGCAAAGGTTACGTTAAGGAGATAGCTTTAATAGATCGCCTTTTATTCTCAGCAATGGTGGAAGCAAGAAGTTGTGAACGTTTTAAAATATTATCAGAAAATATAAATGATGCCGATCTGCGCGAATTTTATCGCGAACTAATGATCAGTGAAGCTAACCATTACACCATGTTCCTTGCTTTTGCACGTAAATATGGAAGTGCTACCGAAGATGTTAATGCGCGCTGGCAACAATGGCTCGATCATGAGGCCAAAATTTTAAAAAGTTACTGCAAACAGGAAACCATGCACGGCTAAGTGACAAAACCAAAAAACATACTTGTAATACAAACTGCATTTATTGGCGATGCCATTTTAGCATCTAGTTTATTAGAAAAACTACACGCTTATTTTCCAAATGCAAGTATTAGTATTTTGGTAAGAAAAGGAAACGAAAGCATTTATGCAGGACATCCTTTTTTAAAAGAGGTACTCGTATGGAACAAACAAGAAAATAAAATAAAGAACCTTTTTGGTATACTTTCTCAAATAAGAAAAAACAATTACGACCATGTAATTAATTGTCACCGTTATGCCAGTTCGGGCTTTTTAACCGGCTTTTCGGGAGCTAAACACAGCGCGGGTTACAAAGAAAATCCATTATCTTTTTTATTTAACTACAATGTAAAACATAAGATCGGCAATGGTTCGCATGAGACCGAACGTTACAATCAATTGATAGAAGATTTTACAGATACAAAAGTTTTTAAGCCTAAGTTATATCCTTCTATTAATGATCTCGAAACCATTAAACAATTCCAATCAACTCCATATGTTTGCATGGCACCTGCTTCTGTTTGGTTCACAAAACAATTACCAATAGAAAAATGGATAGAACTCTGTGATAAAATAAATCCAAACACAACCATTTATTTTTTGGGTGCGCCCGGAGATAAAGATCTTTGTGAGCAAATAAAAAAAGAAACCAAACATAACAACATAAAAATATTGGCTGGACAATTAAGTTTGTTGCAATCGGCTGCCTTAATGAAAGGCGCCAAAATGAATTACGTGAACGATAGTGCCCCCTTACATCTAGCATCGTCTGTTAACGCGCCAGTTACTGCTTTTTTCGCGTCTACCGTTCCTGCATTTGGTTTTGGTCCACTTTCAGATAATTCTAAAACACTTGGCGTTGAAGGATTAGAGTGCAGACCTTGTGGCCTGCACGGCTACAAAGCTTGTCCGCTTGGACATTTTAAATGCGGGCGCTTAATGGATTTAAGTTCAGTTGGGAATGAATAAAATAATTTCGCAGGGTCTTTCCTATTCTGGTTTTTGCGAAGCGTGTAACAAAACACACTCATTACCTTCCGAAAAAGCAATTGTAGTTTGTTGTCTATTAATGCAAAAATTTAGCGCCTATGAGCAAATTGATTATCTTAATGATGAAATCGATCCACGCTTATCTACAAAACATTTATATAATGATATTGGCGGTAAAATGTTCGGGGTTTTAATTTGCGAAGATGTTTTAGGTAACGAAGTTATTTTAAAAGCTTTTTCTTCTACATACAATGGAGTTTGGAATATCGAGGGCTGGGTACCGCATTTAGCAAACGAAACAACCTTTATGCAAATTGTAGAAAAAGGTAATTTAGAAATTCATCCTTTAACTGATGTGATCGATGGCCTGGAAAAAAATTCTTCCAACTGGAAAATAAAAGTTGAAGAACGGAAAAGTATTTCACAAAAACTCCATAAGCAACTTTTTGATCTTTACGAAGTAACAAATTTTAAAAATGAAAAGCGTTCACTTGCAGATGCTCTGATAAATAAAAAAGGAATTCCGAACGGTACCGGCGATTGCTGCGCACCAAAGCTATTGAACTATGCAGCAATAAACAAATTAAAACCAATAAGCATAGCAGAATTCTATTGGGGAAAAACTTCTCCTTCAGGCGATAAAATTGAGGGCGAATTCTATTCTTCATGTACAGAAAAATGCCTGCCATTATTAGGTTTTATGATGTGCGGAATCGAATCTCGATAATCCCCCCAATAGGGTTAGTTACCAATTTAGATTTTTAAAAACGCCAACAAAAAATCCCCCGTATTGGGTTATACTGGTGCTAATATTCTCTCTTAATTTTACATCAGGAAAAATACCAAATCGTAATTAATTTTTTCATGTGCTCCCAAACCGCAATTCCTGCTGCAAATGGAATTGCGGTTTTTTTTAAGTTTAAATATCCCCCTTTTGAAGTGATAGTATCCCTGCCTCTCTTTTACTATATTTGATATATAAATCTTAAATTAGATCTTTTTCACATAGTACATTCATGGTAAGGCAGGTCTTCATATTTTTTCTTTTAATTTTCTCTATAACCAGTATAGCTCAGAAATACAACTTCGTAAATTGGACGGTTGAAGACGGTTTGATACAATCACAAGCGGGTTTTATTTGCCAGGACAAATACAGGCAATTGTGGATAGCCACAGAAGGTGGAATAAGCAAATTTGACGGCAGAAAATTTACGGGCTATGCAGCACAGGAAGGTTTGGTATCAAACGACGTTAACTCTTTGCTATGTGACCGATCTGGTAATATATGGACTGGTACTAATTACGGCATATCTGTTTTTAACGGCAAAACATTTAAAACAATTAAGCCAAGTAATAAATCAGTAAATAATATAACTGCTTTATTAGAAATGCCGGATGAAAGTAAATATGCACTTAACAACAATTTACTTTTTAAAATAAATAATTTTGATTGCAGGAGAGTTCCTGTCTCGGATAACCCTACTGAAACAGTTAGCGCCATATACAAGACGAAAAAAAATGAGTTAATGGTTTTTGTAATGGAAAAAGGTCTCTTTATTCTTCAACAAAATAAATGGAAAAAAATCTTAGCTGTTGATGAGATCTCAAAAAGCAAACTAATACGTAAACTTTTTATTACTTCAAAAGGCGATACATTGTTAGGTAGCAACGCGGGATTATTGGTTATTAAAAATAATAAGATTGAAACCTATAATTACAGTAAACCCGATCTTACAGGAATAAATATTTTATGCATTGAAGAGGATGTGAAAAAAAACATCTGGCTTGGTTCTGACAATGGTGCGTATAAAATAGAAGGTCTAAACATAATACACTTTGATAGCAAAAGCGGCTTTACAGACAACTCTGTATTGCACATTTATAAAGACATTGAAAATAATTTATGGTTTGCAACCGATGCTGATGGTATTTACAAATTTACCGAGAATACATTTACCTATTATGACAAATCAAGTGGCATATCTAACACAATTGTAATGGGAGTGGTTCAAGCTACCGATGGAACTATATTTGCCGCGGGTTACGGTGGTGGGCTTTATAAAATAAACGACAAGAACAATATTGAATCGGTTAACAATAAAGGACCGGTTTTAACTGACAGTAAAATAAGTTGTTTGTATGCTGACGACGAGAATAATATTTGGATCGGCACAATAGGAAAAGGATCTTGGAAGTACAATGAAAAAAATGGTCTGCAAAAAATATTTGATAACAAAAACGGAACACAAGTTAGAGGTGCTAATAGTTTTTTAAAAGACGCGCAAGGAAATATGCTGCTAGGCACCGGCCAGGGCATTTATGTTATTGATAAACAAAATAATGTTACCAAATTAAAAACAGACAATGTTTCAATTAGTGCTTTGAGACAATTTACAAAAGACAGTGTATTGGTTGGCACATCAAAAGGCATCTTTGTATTGGATAGAGAATACAAACAACATTCGCTCAATAAAAAAGAATTCGAAAACTCTTCAGTGCTTTGTCTCGCAAAAAAGAATGATAATTTATGGATAGGTACAACTGATAAAGGTGTAATAAACTGGAATTTGAAAACCGGTAAGATCATTAACTATAATACCGATAATGGTTTACCGAGCAATTTTATTTACAGTATTTATGTTTACGACAAGCAAAAAGCATGGATCGGAACTGGCTTTGGAATTAGTAATCTGCAGTTGGATAAAGATGATAATGTTGCTGCTATTAAAAATTACGGTCGCTCAGATGGTTTGTTGGGTATGGAATGCAGCCACAATTGTTTGTTAAAGGCTGCTGATTCAAGCTTATGGTTTGGTACTACAAAAGGATTATTTCATTTTAATCCGGATGCCGATCTCACCGAAAGGAACCAACCTGTTGTTTTGTTAAAATCGGTAAAACTTTTCTCGTCAGACATAGCGGATAGCAGTTTGTATGAAAGCATGTCGACCTGGTTTAAAGTTCCCAATAACTTAAAACTTCATTCAAACCAAAACCACCTTACGTTTGAGTTTGGGGCCATTTATTTTACAAACCCTGAAGATATTTTGTTTAGATGTAAATTGGAAGGCATTGACAAAGACTTTACAATAAGCAATAATCCGTATATTATTTATTCTGCTATTCCACCAGGAAAGTACATACTAAAAGTTCAAGCTATTACAAAAAGTGGTGTTTCTTCTAATACTATCGAGTATCCTTTCGAAATAGAAAAAGCATTTTATCAAACAGGTTATTTTCAGTTGCTGATCGTTTTACTTTTAATTTCAACAGGTGCTTTGATCACTTACATTTCTACCCGACAAAAACAAAAACGTAAAGAGACCTTAGAAAAGATACGCGAAGAAGAATTTATGAAGTTACGCCACCGCACTGCTGAAGATTTTCATGATGAAATGGGAAATAGATTAACACGCATTTCTGTTCTAACCGATATTTTAAAATCAAAACTAGTTTCACAGGAAAGTGAGGCCACTAAATTGGTTGGACAAATAAAGGAGAATACTGCTGCGCTTTATAACGGTTCACGTGATATTATCTGGTCGCTTAACTCTCAAAACGACGGCATTTACCAAATAGCCGAACACATAAAAGAAATTGGAGACGAATTGTTTCATGATACCGTAATTGATTTTGAATGCACACACAATATAAAAGCAGGAAACCCTTTAAAATTAAAATTGGATTACAGCCGTAACCTTATTATGGTATTTAAAGAAGTATACAGCAATATTTTAAAACACTCTAAAGCAACCAAAGTAGAGATCTTTATAGAGATATTAAACAACAAAGATATTGAAATAAAGATCCGTGATAATGGCGAAGGTTTTGATTCGCAGACAGTACAAAAAGGTAATGGTATAAAGAATATGAAGAACAGAGCCGGTAGAATGAATGGCGAGCTTTCTTTAAACTCTACTTTTAATAAAGGCACAGAAATAAATATCTCATTAAAGAACATTTTTATTTAACGAACATGGAAAATAAAAACCCTATCACTGTAGTGATCATAGAAGATGACGAAACCATTCGTAATGGCTTTACCTATTTAATTAATGCTACAGAAAACTATAAGGTGCTTAACTCCTACTCTAATGTGGAAGATGCGTTAATCGGCCTTGTAAACGACAAACCTCAGGTAATATTGTTGGATATTGAGTTGCCCGGAATAAAAGGAATTGAAGCCATACCCAAAATAAAGCACATTTTACCAAAAACATATATTATTATGCTTACGGTTTATGACAATGAGGACAATGTGTTTAATGCCTTGACAAAAGGCGCTTCGGGTTATTTGACTAAAAGTGATAATACCGAAAAAATTATTGACGCCATACAGGAAGTAGTAAATGGAGGGGCGCCCATGAGCATGAACATTGCCAAGATCGTAATTAAATCATTTCACAAAAATCAAAATTCACCATTAACAAAACGTGAAACGGAAATATTAGAGCAAATAGCAAACGGAAAAAGCAGGAGTAAAATTGCCAAACAAATGTTCATTGATCTGGAGACTGTAAAATCTCACATCAAAAATATTTATATCAAATTGAATGTTCATTCACGCGAAGATGCCATTAAAGAAGCAAAGAATAATAAGTATATTTAATTACAATCTCATTCTGTAAAACACAAGATGTTCACCTTCTCTAACCATTATTTCTAGCCATAAGGCTCTTCTATTCTTTATTCGTTCGTTGGCATTTTATTTGAGATAAATATCCTTTACAGATACTTTACATCACTTAAAAAATTAAGGTCATGGCGGATAAATCAAACAACAATAATAGCGATTTGAATACAATTACTCTTAACGAGCAATGGCAGATAGAATATTGGACAGATCTTTTAGAATGTACCGAACCGCAATTAAGATCGGTTATAAAATTAGTTGGAAATAAATTAAGTGAAGTAAAAAAATACTTTAGACAATAGAAGTTTTGTTGATCAATCTTTAAATTTAAGTGTTTTTATTCCTCACTATTGGGAAAATACTCCCCAAAGACCATTTGTTATTGAGCGTATTTCTTTTTTAGGCTACCGTTCACTAGGTCTACCAACTGCAGCATATCAAAAGGCTTTGAAAGAATAGCGGTAACTTTTATGGCTGTGGTAGACAATACATCTTTATCCATACCAGTAACAAGTATTACCGGTATATCTTTATTCTTAGATTCTTTCTTAACGTATTCAACTATATCTAAACCACCCGTATAAGGCAGCATCACATCTGATATGATAAGGTCGATGGTCATTGAATCTATTACCTTAATCGAAGATTTGTAATCGCTTGTAACGATAACATCATAGCCTTCTTCCTTTAAGGATTTGGCTATTAATCCTGAAATAAAATCTTCGTCTTCTATTACAAGAATAGTTTTTTGAGTTTTTGTCATAGTAAAAGTTTAGAGTTAATAGATAATGTCATTACCTATACCATGAAAAAACTGTGCCAGAAAAACCACATTGGGGTAGTTATTTTCTCACAAATACCCAAAATACTATTACTTCCTTTTGCTCTTAGAAACTTCACCATTAGCGCTTATGCACTTACCTTCCTTAAGTTTGATCTCAGTGCCGTCACTCTTTTTTATTCTCCCGTTCACCGAAAGTTGGTCGCCATTTTTTAGTTTAACATCTTCAGTAATTTCAGCATCGCCGAGCATTAATACCTGCACATTGCCTTTTACTTTAAAACAATAATAAGAGTTATTATTATTCTTAAAATCGGGGCTTGCCTCCTGCGCATTTACAAAAGCAAATGCAAGTAATGCAAACAGAGTTATTGTTGATTTTTTCATGTTATTAGTTTTAACGTTAGTGGTTTATTGACAGGTTTGTCCAAGCAACATCCACACAATTACAAAAACTAAAATAGTGCCAAAACATCCTCCACCCCATTTGGCAGCAGCACCGCCAGCTAGCAATCCTTTAAATAAATTATTCATATAAGCAATTTTAATTGTTCAAAAAAACATGCGAAAGTTGTGCCTGAGAAGAAACTTACTAATTAAATGGGATTGATGTATTCGTTATTGGTCCTTAATTTGAATTTTCAAAATCATGCGATTTTTAAGGGTGCTTTCTTCGTCAAGAGTTCGTGATATTCCTGCATTAGATGTGTAGCATTTAAAAGAAATTGAGATTTGAATTGTCGAATTATAAAATTCTTATATATCTAAAATCCCAACGCTATTGTATACGCCAATTTTTGCACCTCTCAGGGTTCGAGCAACGCTTAGTTAGTTTAAACCATTATCATACGAGTTGGATCGGATAATACGATACTCAGACATGTTGAAGGTTGAATGCCTTACAGAATAGGAACGTTGAACATATACTTTTCTCTAAATTGAGAAGAAGGAATCTATACATTTATAGTTAAATGGCATAATGCGTATCTACTTTTTACTAGGTATTTTATTTATCCAAGAGAAATGATCATTTAATACCTCGTTTTTATTTTTTCTAATATAACCAATATACGCTTCCGCAACAGGAGATAATTTCTTTTCCTTAAGCCATATTAGATGCCATTTTGATTTAATTGGAAATCCAACCGAGGGAATAATTTTCAGATCACCATTCGATAACTCATTGCGTATGCCAATAAGCGGCATTACTGAATTTCCAAGCCCGGCAATTACTGCTTGTTTTACGGCTTCATTGGAGGTTAATTCCATCTTTTTACGAACGTTAATATTATGCTTTTTAAAATATTGCTCCATCACAAATCGAGTCCCAGAGCCTTCCTCTCTAAAAATAAGAGGCATTTCATTTATTTCGCTTTTTGTAATTGGCTTGGTTATTTTCTTTTCATTTCTGTTACCAATAAGATACAATTCATTTTCTAAAAGTATCTCATCATTTACATTTAATCCTTCCGGTAAAACTGAAACTAAGGCAAAATCAACTTCATTATTGTGAAGACTATTAATTACACGCGATTTATTAGTTACGTCCATAATCAGGTCAACCCCTTCGTTCTGTTTAATAAAATCCGATAAAAAATAAGGCATAACATATTTACCAGTAGATACAACAGATAGAATTAATCTACCAGCTAAATGGCCTTTATATGCCATCGTTTTATAATTGATCGCGTGAACTTCATTAATAATCCGCTCGGCCATTTCTATAATTTCCTTTCCAAAGTCAGTAACATAAAGCTGCCTTCCAACCACCTCGGTAAGGGGTATATCAAACTGATCTTGTAAATTTCTTAGTTGTATTGAAACTGCCGGCTGGGTCATATTCAATTCCTCAGAAGCTTTAGTTATGCTCTTTAATTGAGCCACTTTTAAAAAAACTTGTAACTGATGTAACGTATAATGCATAAATATTATTTATGTAAATCATAACAAATATAAATAAAAATTTATGAATGTAAATACAGAATTTTGTGATATGAAAAATAAACAGCAAAAAAACACAAATACAGTATCGGGGATATTTGTATTACTATTAGGGGGGCTAATTACTTCAATCCTATTGCTTTTTAAGTATTTTAACTTTTTTGATATTGACTTAGAAGTTGCATTAGCACCTCTTGTGGTTATCGCTTTATTGACTTATGGTGATAAACTCCTTATTCACATTTTACTAGGTTCAATAAGTGTTGGCGCTAAATTGACGGGCAAGTCAATAGGTTCTTCTCAAGCTCAACAACAATTAACTCCAAAACAATCTTAGCCGTGAAAGAAAGCGCAAATCTTCAATCACTATTTGTAGCCACATTGCTAATTGTTGCTGGAACATTATCACCGTCAAACGGAGTAGATGATAAAAGCAATAAATCACCTCTTGAGTTGATTACAACTATGCTTATGATCATTACAGTGGGTTTGTTGATTTATTTTCTTTTGGAATTTACAAGCCAAATTAGAAAAGGGAAATAAACAAGCAAGCTTTTATATTTTAGAAAACAGTAACTATTTAAAAAATAAAGTCATGGAAAATAAACAAAATATAGAAATATCAAGAAGCAAAGCCTTATTAATTGTAATCGCAACAGTATCTAGCTGTTTAATCTTATTAACTATCGTGTTTCATTTAAGAATAAATGAACTTGAAAAAGATTTCGAAAATTTTGCTACACATCACTATTTTTTAGTTGGTTTTGTTTCATTTGTAATTGCTCTCTATTGTATTAAACTGTACAATAATACTCCGGAAAAAGTTTCCTCCTTTAACATTTTCAGAAAACAGACTCGTAACAAAAGAATGTTAAAGGAAATTGAAGTTATAGAAAAATATAAGGAAGAATTACAATCTAAAATAAAAAATAATGAAAGCGAATTAATTGAAAAAGAAAAAGCGGGTTCTTTAACCTTCTCTGAATTGGATGTGCTTCAGTCTAATGAGGAGATAAGTCAACGTCAAACAGATTTAACCAGAGCGCTTAAATTGGGTAATTTACATAAACAAAAAATTAAAATTTACTTTGAAGATATTGTTTCTAAAAAACATGTTGAAACTACCATTTGGCATGCCAATTCAAACCACATTGTTTTAAAGGGGGGTATTACGATTCCCGTAAATAGAATTTATAAGGTAGAAATCTAGATCAGAAATGAAAGTAAAAAAAACACATTGGATCATTCTCTTTTTGACGTGCTATGCTTTCGGCTTTTCGCAAACCATAATTCCGTCTACAACCTACGCTAGATCTTGTTATAACAAGCACGAATGTTACTCGATCAGCAATTCTAGCTTGGTATTTTTTAATAAGGAAAATAGTGAATTAATAGTGCAGATAAACTTTAACAAATTTAAACTAGGAGTTGATTCACTGGATGAATGGTTAATAGATCTTTCGGAACACAATTTTGTTTTTAAAGGAAACTTAAATTCTAACGACCTTTTACAATTAAGTCATCATAATTCAAAGCCGATCATCGTCAATGGTCTAATACATTTCAACAACATTTCAAAGCCTTGCAACGTGGAGTTAACCGTCTTTGAAGTTCCTAAAGATGCCCTACTTTTTAAAGAGAATGCACAAGATTATTTCGACAGGGTTAATGCAAATATGCAATTAGCATTTTATCCAAAAGACTTTAATATCGATAAAAAAAACCATCACTATAAAAAATCAATTACTCTTGCCATTTATAGAGGATACATTAATGAATTAAAACCCGGCATGGAGTTTTTGATCAAAGACAAATAATAATTTAAAAAATACAAAATTTAATTATTAAACAACTAAAATAAATAACCAAAACAAATGACAAAAATTACAGTAGCAAAAGGAGATGGCATTGGTCCGGAAATAATGGACGCCACATTAGAAATAATTTTAGCAGCGGGTGCAAAATTAGAAATTGATGAGATCGAAGTTGGTGAAAAAGTATATTTGGCAGGCAACACTTCTGGGATCGCTGCTGAATCATGGGATATTATCCGGAAAAATAAAATTTTTCTTAAAGCTCCAATTACCACACCTCAAGGCGGAGGCTACAAAAGTTTAAATGTTACAACCCGTAAATTTTTGGGGTTGTACGCTAACGTGAGGCCCTGCAAAAGTCTACATCCCTTTGTAAAAACAAAACATCCAGTAATGGACATTGTAATTGTTAGGGAAAATGAGGAAGATCTATATGCTGGAATTGAGCATCAGCAAACAGACGAAGTAGTGCAATGCCTTAAATTAATTAGCAGGCCGGGTTGCGAAAAAATTGTAAGATACGCTTTCGAGTATGCTAAACAACAAAACAGAAAAAAAGTTACCTGTTTTACCAAGGATAATATTATGAAGCAAACAGATGGTTTGTTTCACCAGGTATTTGATGAAATTGCAAAAGAATATCCGGAAATAGAAAATGAACATTGGATCATCGATATTGGTGCAGCGAAAATGGCCGATACGCCTGAAGCTTTTGATGTGATTGTAATGCCAAATTTATATGGCGATGTTTTAAGTGATGTTGCCGCTCAAATAACAGGCTCTGTTGGATTAGCGGGCTCTGCAAATATTGGAGAAGAATGTTCTATGTTTGAAGCAATACATGGTTCAGCGCCAAGAAGAGCGGGCCAAAATGTGGCAAATCCATCTGGCCTGCTACAAGGCGCAATTATGATGTTAAATCATATTGGTGAAACTGCAGTGGCCGAAAAAGTACAAAATGCATGGTTAAAAACATTAGAAGATGGCATTCATACTTACGACATATTTAAAGAAGGTACAAGTAAACAAAAAGTGGGTACAAAAGAATTTGCAAAAGCGGTAATTGCAAACCTTGGTAAAAAACCAACTATTCTAAAATCGGTTACTTACGCAAATGACGCGGCGTTGAACTTACCAAAATACAAACGTAAGCCTGCTGCTAAAAAAGAATTAGTGGGTGTAGATCTATTTGTGCACTGGAATGGAAGCGACCCAAATGAACTTGCGGCCAAAGTAAAGACAATTGAAAATGGCGGAATTACCTTATCAATGATCACCAACCGGGGCATTAAAGTTTGGCCGGAAGGTTTTAAAGAAACATTTTGCACAGACCATTGGCGATGCAGATTTAAACCGAATGAGGGAGTTGAAATTAATAAATCAAATATAATCGAACTTCTAAAAAATGCCCTGAATGAAAAAATTGATACTATTAAAACAGAAAATCTTTACACGTTTGATGGTAAGCCTGGATATTCATTAGGGCAAGGACAATAATTAATTTAAATGGTAAACGTCATTATATATCTAGAAAAAGGACAAGATGCTAAAGATCTGGTTAAACATCTTCTATCAGAAAAGTTAATTGCATCTGCTTCTATAGATGAAAACAATATTTCTTACGAGTTAGATAACAATAACTTTTCTGAAAAGGTATATAGTGTAATTACCGCACAATCAAAAGCACTCTTATTTAATGATGTTGTAAACGCCGTAACTAATAAAGTAGGCTTTGAGCTGCCAATAAATTCAACACCAATAGTGGCTTCTAATAAATTATTCGATACAAAAATAAAAAGTAAAACAATTCCTATTTAAAACCATAAAAAATGAATATACAACTTATACAAGGCGACTTCAGTCCCACAGATACAATTGATCTAATTACGCAAATGATAAATGTGAAGATTAAATATCACGAGAAAAAAATATCACAACACAACGATCAGGAAGATACTAAAATGCGAGAAGCAAAGATCAAACACCTTCAAAAAGATCTTTTTGACCTTAGAAACAGCATTGAAAAAAATAGTGGGAACATATCAATAGAGAGTAAAATTAATCTCAATACATAAATATGGATGAAATTGAAAATATAAAAATTATAAAAGGCTTGTTTATTCCTGAAAATGCGAGAGAGGTTTTATTCGACTTGATTAAAGGTAAGATCGATTTTCATAAACGCCATAAATATAGAGGTGATGTGCTATTTTCAGAAGAAAGGATAAGTGAGTTAGAACAAATTAAAGAAGTGATTGAGTTAATTACAACTACTGCAATTAAAAACAAAAAGAAAATAGTTATAGAAGGAAATATTAATTTAAAAATGATCGATTAAAAAAACAGGCATGGAAAAAAAACAAGATTTTAAATTGATAGATGGGCAATTTAATGCATCGGACGCAAAAACTATTCTATTTACATTGATCAATAGCAAGATACAGTTTCATAAGCTCGAGTCGTTTGGCATAACGGTTAGATCAAGCGGTGATGTATCTATGCATGAAAAAAGAATAAGAGAATTATCAAAAGTTAATGAAGATATTAAAAAGTTGCTGAATTATGCAACAGAAAACAATATCAAATTAAAAGTTAACAGCACCATCGAAATAGAACTGATAAATGAGTAAACAGCAACTTCAAATAAAGTTTGAAGGTAGAAAATTAGTAATTGCAACTAAACATAAAAAAGAAATTGTAATTGCACCTATTTTTAAAGCAGAATTAGGAGTAAACTGCTTTACTGCAGAAAACCTTGACACAGATCTTTTAGGAACATTCACCGGCGAAGTTGAAAGAAATGAAAGTCCGTTGGAAACCGCAAGAAAAAAGTGTTACCTGGCCATGGCACTTACACAATGCGACATGGCTATTGCCAGCGAAGGTTCTTTTGGGCCTCATCCAACTTTAGGATTTATTAATGCTGACGACGAAATTTTAATGTTCATTGACCAAAAAAACAATTTAGAAATTTTGGTCAGAGAATTGAGCGTAGATACAAATTTTAATGGTCAACAGATAACCACAATAAAACAGTTGATCGAATTTTCAGAAAGCGCAAAATTTCCTGAACATGCTTTAATCATCCGAAAATCAAATACCGACAAATCAGAAATAATAAAAGGGATCACAGATCTTGCAACCTTAAAAAGTTCATTTTTAAAGTTGTACGATAAATATGGCTCTGCATATGTCGAAACAGACATGCGTGCGCTATACAATCCAACAAGAATGCAAGTGATTAAAAATGCCGTTCAAAAACTAATTGCTAAAATTAAAACGCATTGCCCAAATTGTGATACGCCAGGCTTTTCAATTGCGGAAGCCAAACCCGGCCTGAAATGCGAAAATTGCGGATTGCCAACACGCTCTACCCTATTGCATATTTTAAGTTGTCAATCTTGCGGGTTTACGGAACAAAAAATGTATCCACACGCCAAATTTTCTGAAGACCCCATGTATTGTGACATCTGCAATCCTTAAATTTTAAATTTCACAAAAACAATTATGAACTTAGACTTACTTATCTCAAACGTTACCAATCCAGCTTTCCTGTTTTTTATTTTAGGAATCATTGCTGTTAAATTAAAAAGTGATTTAGAAATTCCGCCTAACTCGTCAAAATTTATTTCTTTGTATTTATTGTTCTCAATTGGATTTAAAGGAGGACAAGAACTATCGCACGAAACATTTACTTCGGAGATCGCATGGTCTATGTTATTTGGTATTGGATTGTCGTTGCTAATTCCAGTCTACACATTTTTTATTCTCAAGCGAAAATTGAATATTTACGATGCAGGTGCAATTGCTGCTGCTTACGGATCTGTAAGCGCCGTAACTTTTGTAACAGCGGTGTCATATTTAGAAATCCAGAAACTTGAGTTACACGGGCATATGGTTGCCATTATGGCTTTAATGGAATCGCCGGCAATTATAGCAGGTTTAATATTGATGTCAATATTCAATAAAGAAGATGCTCATAAAGTTAAACCTCTCTCCGTAGTTAAACATTCATTAACCAACGGGAGCGTACTTTTAATTCTAGGCAGCCTTGTTATTGGCTTACTGGCTAATGCAAAACAAGCAGAGGGAATTAAGCCATTTACTAATGATATATTCAAAGGGTTCCTCGCGATATTTTTATTAGATATGGGAATTATAAGTGGGCGAAAATTAAATTCATTTACCAATAACGGCTTATTCCCGTTACTATTCGCTATTATTATTCCATTGATAAACGGCTGTGTAGCGGCGTATTTAAGCTCATACGTAACGCATGACGTTGCAAATCGATTTATCTTCGCGGTATTAGCGGCGAGCGCCTCTTACATTGCAGTGCCAGCAGCAATGAAAATAGCTGTTCCAAAAGCCAATCCGGGACTATTTTTGCCTATGGCACTGGCTGTTACTTTTCCTTTGAATATTACAATTGGGATGCCCATATACTTATCTATAGTAAACTTATAAGTGAAGCGCAAATTATTAAATTATTTCTTGGAAGGATTCAAAACATGCTCCGTTCCCCAATTGCACATGGCTTTCATTACAGGTTTTAAAGATTTTCCTTTTGGACTTAATTCATATACAACGCGCGGCGGAATTTCTTTAAATTCTGTCCTAATTATTAAAGCATCCTCTTCCAATTCTTTCAATTGCTCTGTTAATACCTTTCGGCTAATTCCACCAATAATGGCGTCTAATTGTCCAAAACGTTTTGGCCCATTTGTTAATGTCCAAATAATAATGGGCTTCCACCTGCCCCCAATTTTAGTTAATGTAGCTGTAACTGGACACTGATATTCCTTTGTTTTCATTTTAGTTACCTTTTGGTTACTAGTTTATTTTTATCATTTGTTACTTTTAGTAACAATTATTAGTTCCTTTACAAAACTAATTAAATAAATTTAATTCACCTAAAAAAATAAAATCATGATTGTAATCACTGGAGCAACCGGAAACATCGGCTCAAAAACAGCCGCTAAATTATTAGCAGAAGGCAAAAAAGTAAAAGTAGTCGCTCGTAATAGCGAAAAGTTAGAAGAATTAAAAAAGCAAGGTGCAGAAATTGCGTCTGGAGATATGCATGACGCCGCATTTTTAACAAAAGCTTTTACAGGCGCAGAAGCAGTTTTTTTAATTGTACCACCAAACTTGCAAGCTGAAAATATCTCTAAGCACCAAGATGCAGTTGGTGAAGCTCAGGTAGAAGCAATTAAAAATGCGGGAATTAAAAACGTGGTATTTATTTCGTCTCAAGGAGCACAAGACATTGAAAATACAGGAGTGGTTGCAGGTCTAGGGCGTCAGGAAATTCGTCTAAATAAACTTCCGGAAGACGTAAATGTGCTTAATATAAGAGCATCTTATTTTATGGAAAATTTATTCAACCAGATCGGTGTGATTAAAAGCATGGGCATCATGGGCAGTCCGGTAAAAGGTGATTTAAAAATGGGCATGATTGCTACGCAAGATATTGCGCATTTTGCTGCAGAAAAATTAAACACCTTAGATTTTAAAGGGAAGAATACGATTGATCTGCATGGCGATAGAGATTATAATCACCACGAGGTTGCCTCTATTGTAGGAAAAGCAATAGGAAAACCTGAGTTGCCATACGTTGAGTTTCCGTTTGAAGACAATAAAAAAGCCTTACTTGAATATGGAATTTCAGAAAGTGTTGCCGATGGCTTTAATAATATGTATAAAGGTATCAATGCCGGTTTGTTTAATGTTTCTAAGCGAACTGAAAAATCTACAACAAAAACAACTTTAGAAGATTTTACCAATAATGTATTTAAATTCGCTATACAATAATTTATAACACTAAAAACTACTATGATTCGTAAGTCAACAGCCATTTGGAATGGCACAGGAAAAGATGGTAAAGGAACATTAACTTCTACCAGTGGTGTGTTAAATCAAACACCGTACGCTTTTGCTTCGCGTTTTATGAGCGAAGATGGTAAAGCGGGAACAAATCCGGAAGAACTCATTGCTGCCGCCCACGCTGGCTGCTTCTCGATGGCACTTAGTTTTCAATTAGGAGGAGCAGGTTTTACTCCCACTGAACTAAAAACTGAGGCACAATTAAAAATGGAAAATATTGATGGACATTTTAAGATCATTTCTATTCATCTGGTGCTAGAAGGTAATGTGCCAGGTATTAGTGAAGAAAAGTTTATTGAAATAGCCGGCAATGCAAAAAAATCATGTCCTGTAAGTCAGGCATTATCTGCATTAGAAATTACATTAAGCGCAACCTTAAAGAAATAATATGAAGATAGCAATTATTGGAACAGGAAATATTGGCGGAACGTTAGCGAAACGTTTCGCCGATAATCATCACTCTATTTTTTTAGGCGTTAGAAATATCAATAATTTTAAGGGAATAGAATTATTATCATACTCAAAAAACATTACGGCTCATTTGATAACCGAAGCTGTAAGCGAAGCGGAAGTTATTGTCATTGCCGTTCCTGCCCAATTTGCACATGAGGCCGCTAAAAGTTTAGGAGATGTGTCGGGCAAAATAATTATTGATACTATGAATGGTGTCTTTATGAGACCAGAAAGTTTCAATAACACAAGCGATGCCATTTTAGCTAATTGCAACACAACCAATGTGGTTAAATGTTTTAATACTACCGGCTTTGAAAACATAGCAAATCCAAAGTATAATAATACCGGTATAGATATGTATACAGCCGGAAGCAGTGAGCGAGGAATAGCAATTGCTACTCAATTAGCAAAAGAAATTGGTTTTGAAAATGTTTACCACTTTGGAGGAAATGATAAATTTAACCTGATTGAGCAAATGGCACTTTGCTGGATTAACCTTGCCATTATGCAAAAACAAGGAAGGGATATTGCTTTTAAAATAATACGCCGATGAAAATAGCATTAGTAACAGGTGCCCAAAAAGGTTTAGGATTTGAGTGGTGCAGACAGCTTGGTAAATTAGGATACAAGGTAATCTTAACTGCCAGAAATATTGAAAATGCAAGTCAGTCTGCCAATACTTTAATTAATGAAGGGCTTGATATTTATCCAATAGCAATGGAAGTAACTGACGCATTGCAAATAGACAAAGTTGTAAAATGGGTAGAAGAAAAATTTGGCAAACTAGACTTGTTAGTTAACAATGCAGGCATTAACTCCGGCACAAGAGCCAAGGGTAATAAAGAATTACAAAATAAAAACCTCACGTTAGAAAGTTTAGAACCGAATGAAGTACTAAACATGATCCATATTAACGCGATAGCCCCTATTATTGTTGCGAGACACTTTAGATCGTTATTGGCAAAATCAGAAACTGGGAAAATAATTAACATAGGATCTTGGTTGGGCTCTATAAGTATCAAAAAATCGGGAGGAAATTATAGCTACGCCGTAAGTAAATCAGCCTTAAACATGATGAATAGAGCATTAGCGTATGATTTGGCGGAAGATAATATTATTTCGGTGGTTGTAAATCCGGGATGGGTGCAAACGGATATGGGAGGAGGTAAAGCGCAATTTACCACAGAACAATCTGTATTAAATTTAATTAAGAATGTTGCAAATAAAATAGATTTAAATGATACGGGAAAGTTTCTAAATTTTGATGGCTCTGAACATCCCTGGTAACATAATTTAATTAATTGTTCTTTGGCACTAAGTTTTTATTCTCAAGGGCAACGTTATGATCGGTTGCGTTTGGAAACTCGCAAATATTTTACAGTGAATGAAGGATATTATAAAATCCAAAACGACATGAAGAATTGTAGAATTTCAATTTCGAACGGTGCTAGATTAGCTCATTTTTGAAACTCTTAGAGTAAAGATGCGTGAGACCGCGAACGAAAACTATAATAAACAGAAAAGCCTCTTATATTAAGAGGCTTTTCTGTTTCTTTGCGGACTGGACGGGACTCGAACCCGCGACCTCCGCCGTGACAGGGCGGCATTCTAACCAGCTGAACTACCAATCCGTTTTCCCAATTATAAATCGGGAGTGCAAATTTAGCAGTTTTATTTTATCTCACAAACTTTTTATTCAAAAAATATCATATTCCCAATACTTGCTGTGCGTGGTTAACAGTATCTACTTTGGTTATTACTTCTTTAATTATACCATCGGTGCCAATAACAAAAGTAGTTCTTACTATACCATCGTAGATCCTTCCTGCAAGCATTTTTTGCCCCCAAACGTCGTAAGCCTTAATGGCTTTCATCTCGGTATCGGCAAGCAACGGAAAAGGCAGTTTGTATTTTGCTGCAAATTTGGCGTGAGATTTCTCATTATCTGCACTCACACCAACAACCGCATAATTGCTGTCGTTAAGGTATTTGTATTCATCCCTTAAACTACAAGCGGTTGCCGTGCAACCCTCTGTATCATCTTTAGGATAAAAATAAAAGATCAATGTCTTTCCGTTGAACATAGTTAAGTTCAATAGATCTCCATTTTGATCTTTTCCTTCAAAATAAGGGGCTTTATCTCCCGCCTGTAAATGGGTTTTATGTGTTACGAATTTTGACTCTTCACTACTCTTCTTCATCAGCACCAACTCTTTTTTCATCCGAATTGTGTGAGCTTTCAGATCCGCCAGATTCGTTACTGTTGTATCCGTTTGTTTCTACTTCAGGTGTACTTGAGAAAGTGTTCTCAACAACTTTTTTAGCTAGAGTAACAACACTTTTAAGTGCATCTGCAACGGGTGTCTCGGCTTTTTTGATCACCTTTTTAATTGCTTTTTTAGCAACGGTTTTTTTCTTAGCAACTTTTTTAATTACTTTTTTTGCTACAACTTTCTTAGCAGCTTTCTTTGCGGGCTTCGCTTTTTTCTCAGCAACTTTTTTTACCGCTTTTTTAATTACTTTTTTTACGGCTTTTTTTGCTTTTGATTTCGCTTTCTTGGCTGCAGGCTTCTTAGCGGCCTTTTTTGCACCCGATTTTTTAGCAACTTTTTTTGCTACTTTTTTAGCTGGCTTTTTTGCCGCTTTTTTTGCTGGTTTTTTCTTTGCCATAACTTTTAGGGTTTATGTTTAATGTAACAGTTGATTCTTTATTTTGTTTTACAATTATTTTTTCATAATACTTACAATACAATTTTATTGGGCACAGATCGCATTTAGGATTTCTTGCTAAACAAGTGTAACGTCCGTGCAAGATCAACCAATGGTGCGCTCTGGGTACAAGCTCTTCTGGTATAAATTTAATCAATTGTTTTTCAGATTGCAAAGGATTTTTTGCATTAGTGGTCAATCCTATTCTGTTACTTACCCTAAAAACATGGGTATCTACTGCCATCGTTGGCTTATCATAGATCACAGAGGCGATTACATTGGCCGTTTTACGACCAACACCCGGCAGTTTTACCAATTCGTCAACTTCGCCCGGCACAACGCTTTTAAAGTCGTTTACCAGCATTTTAGCCATACCTACAAGGTGTTTTGCCTTGTTATTAGGATAACTTATACTACGTATATAAGAAAAAATTGTCTCAGCGCTTGCTTCTGCCATCGCCTCAGCAGTTGGATAATCTTTAAATAATTTGGGCGTGGTTAAATTTACTCGCTTATCCGTGCATTGTGCGCTTAAAATTACCGACACTAACAGTTCAAAAGGGTTGGTATACACTAACTCTGTCTCAGCAAGTCCCACATGGGTTTCAAAATAATTAAGTACATGCTTATAGCGTTCCTCTTTGGTCATATATTAGTTAGTAAATTTAAATTTTTTTATAAATTAATGTATCAACTATTCGTTAATTTTGTTTAATCCTTCCACCATTAAAATATTCATTAAGTTTTAAATTAAGCATTCTTATTGGAAGTCTCTTTTTTATTTTCTTATCCTGCAAAGATCCTGTAGTTAAGGAAGAGAACAAGAACAATATACCGAAGACAATTAACGAAGAAGATCTAAAAAAACAGTTCGTAAAAGCTAATAAGCAGTTGGTTCAAAAAGAGATCGATGAAATGGACTATTATGTAAAAATGCATAAAATGCCTTTTGTAAATACCAGCTCAGGCATTCGTTACTATGTCTACAAACCTTCTGCCCACGGTGATAGCATTAAGGATAGAGAAGAAATCGTCATGAATTTTAAAGTATCTCTATTAGATGGCACGCTTTGCTATTCTTCAGAAACAGAAGGCAAAAAAACATTTATTGTTGGCAACGAAGATATTGAAAGCGGCATACACCGTGGTGTTAAGTATTTAAAACATGGCGATAAAGCTCTGCTGCTTATTCCGTCTCACCTGGCCCATGGCTTATTGGGCGATTTCAAGAAGATCCCACCACAAATGCCTATTATTTATGATGTTGAGATCTATTAAGTGCAACAACCTTAACTTAATTTATTTCCTGCTTTTTTTATTGTTTGGAATAGGTTGTGGAAACAAGAACAAAAAAAGTTTTTCGCATAATAAATTAGGTTACTATTTTCAACTTATTTCTTTTAATTCAAACGAAAAAGTGTACCATGCAAAAAACATTGCCTGGTTAGATGTGTCATTTAAAACCCAGTCAGACTCAGTGTTTTGGGACAGTCGCAATAATTTTAACGATAATTATTTTGTTGAGATCGACTCAAGTTCTAAAACAAATTTTTTAAAGAATTATATCTCGGGTTTAACGGCTTTAGACAGTGCTTGTGTTTTGATAAAAACAAAAGATTTTTACTTGCAGCAATTTAAATCAGATAAAGTACCATTTTTTAGTGAAAATGATTCTGTAGTAAAGATCGACCTTAAGGTGAAACAGATCTTAACGCCTTTAGAGTTTAAAAACAGAAGCGTAAACCTTTTAAGACAAGAAACCGATCAAATTGAAGCTTACTTTAAATCGCCACGCGATTTTGAAATGGCGAGAGATACCCTTGGCTTTTATTGGGTTGATAAACCAAAACCTTCTGAACTGCCTATAATTGTTTATAAGAACATAGTTAAGCTCAATTATTTGGGAAGCTATTTAAATGGCCGTGTTTTCGAGCGTTCGCCCGACAATTTTGAGATTTCTTATGGCACCCCCGACCAGTTAATAAAAGGATTAAATTATGTTATAAAACGGCTAAAAAAAGGCCAAAATGCAAAAATAATATTACCTTCACGGCTCGCTTTTGGAGAAAATGGAAGCTCAAACGGAACTATAGCCCCTTACACTCCATTAATTTATGAAATAGAAATTATTGATGTAAAAAATGAGTAGCACGGCTTCTCAATAAATAAAAAACAAAAAAAACAAAATGAAAAAATTAAGTATTCTTTCAACTGGAGCAGTAGCATTATTACTTGCTTCATGTGGTGGTAGTTCAGAATTTGAAGGCTTTACAAGAGCCGAAAATGGTTTGCATTACAAATTTTTTAATCACGATGAAAATGGCGTTAAAGTTACTGAAGGTGACGGTTTAACATTCAGCTACGTGATCACAAATAATAAGAACGATTCTTTAATTGTAGATTCTAAATCTGTTAGTCAAGATGGTAGCGGTTACACTAAATTCTTAATGCCAAAAACTTCTTTTGTTGGAAGTTTAGAAGATGGTATGGCAATGATGAGTAAGGGTGATAGCGCTGCTTTCATTCTTTCGGCAGATTCGTTCTTCTTAAAAACAATGCGCATGAACGAATTGCCAAAGCAATTTAAGCCAGGCGAAAAATTAAAGGCCGTTATTAAAATTAAAGATGTTATTGGTAAAAAAGAATTAGAAGCAAACCAAAAACAACAAATGGCTGAACAGGAAAAAATGATGAAGGAAGCCGAAGGAAAAGAAAAAGAATCTTTAGATAAATATTTAGCCGATAATAAAGTTACAGTTAAACCAACTGAAAGCGGTTTATATTTTATTGAAACTAAAAAAGGCTCTGGTGCTAAACCAAAAGTTGGCGACGAGGTTGAAGTTAATTATACCGGTCGTTTATTGGATGGTAAATTATTTGATACTTCAATTGAATCGGTAGCTAAGGAGGGGAATACGTTTAATCCTCAAAGACCATATGGTCCGTTTAAATTTATTTTAGGTCAGGGTCAGGTTATTAAAGGCTGGGACGAAGCAATTGCTATGATGTCTAAAGGCGGCAAAGCAAAGATCATTTTACCATCTAATATAGCTTACGGACCAAACGGCGGTGGCCCGATCCCTCCATTTGCACCTTTAACCTTTGAAGTTGAATTAATTAGTTTTGGCCCTGCTCCTGCTCAACCGCAAGGACAAATGCCTCCTCATTAATTTTGGCAAACTTATTGTAACAAGCATTAAAAACCATAAACAATGAAAAAGTTACTTTTAATAATAACAGCAATTAGCGCCCTTAATTTTGGAGCTATTGCGCAAAAAAAAGAAAAACAAAAATTAAGTAAAATGGATAAAGAATTTTTAGGCAAACAACCCGATGGCTTATACGCCAAATTTGAAACTAACAAAGGAGATATTTATACTATGTTAGAGTATAAAAAAACACCAATGACCGTTGGTAACCTTGTTGGTTTAGCTGAAGGTAAAATTAAAAATACTGCAAAAGGAGAAGGTGTTCCTTATTATGACGGATTAAAATTTCACCGTGTTATTCCTAATTTTATGATCCAGGGTGGTTGCCCGTTAGGCACTGGTACCGGTGATCCGGGTTACAAATTTCCTGATGAATTTGATGAAACATTAAAACACACTGGTCCTGGTATTTTAAGTATGGCTAACGCTGGTCCTGGTACCAACGGTTCGCAGTTTTTTATTACACATGTTGAAACTCCTTGGTTAGATGGTAAACACACCGTGTTTGGTCATGTTGTGCAAGGGCAAGACGTTGTAAATAAGATTGCCGGCGATGATACATTAAAGAAACTTGTTATTTTACGTAAAGGAAAAGAAGCCGAAGCATTTGATGGTGCTGTTACTTTTACAAAAGAGCAAGCTGGTATGGCAGCAAAAATAGCGGCTAAAGAAAAGGCTGCTGAAGAAGCGAGGGCAAAGGCAAACGAAGTTGTATTAAAAGAATTTGCTGCAGGTAAAACTACTGCAACCGGTTTAAAATATATTGTATTAAAAGAAGGAACCGGTGCAACGCCAATAGCTACAAGCAATGTAAAAGTTCATTATACAGGTACGTTTACTGACGGTAAAGTATTTGATAGTAGCGTACAACGTGGTCAACCAATTGATTTTGGTTTAAATCAAGTAATTCCGGGGTGGACAGAAGGTGTTCAGTTAATGAAAGAAGGTTCTAAATATAAATTCTTTATCCCATACAAGTTAGCATATGGCGAGCAAGGTTATCCAGGTGCTATTCCACCTAAAAGTGATCTTCTTTTTGAAGTAGAATTGATCAAAATAAATAACTAGTAAAATTTTTAAATTTAAATTAAAGCCTTCCGCAAAACGGAAGGCTTTTTTGTTTTACTGGCATCAAATTCTCTTATGATTGGTAACATCAAAAACTATTTATTATGGCTGAGGACTTAAAAAATAATGAAAAGAACAAACAAGATGGTAATCACGACTTCCCTGGTTATCCTTTGTACCCTACTACAGATGATATTTACGGTCAACTAAAGGAGGAGATGGAGATAGATCCTGAGAATCCAACAATAACGAAGTCAAAGAATGAAGATGCTTCTTCAAAACTGAATGAGAAGGATTTTAAGGATGATATAACTGGTGGTGATCTTGATGTGCCAGGAACTGATTTAGATGATGAGCAGGAAGAAATTGGCAGCGAGGATGAGGAAAATAATACATACAGTTTAGGCGGAGATAATCACGAATGAGTTTCTTAAAGTTTTACTTTAAGTGATTTAAATTTGCTTTAAATATAAAAACCCTGGTAGAATATACCGGGGTTTTTATATTTCCAAAAAAATTGGTCAAAAAAAAATCCCCACTAAAATAATAGTGAGGATTTCTTTAAAATTGGCATCGCCATACTCTCCCAGGCTTTAGGCCAAGTACCATCTGCGCAGGTGGGCTTAACTTCTCTGTTCGGAATGGGAAGAGGTGATCCCCACCGCAATAGACGCCATAAAGGGATATTTAAGAATATAGTCGTTAGAAATTAGTCGTCAGTGCTGTGTAGGACTAAAGACTAATGACTTAAGACTAAAGACTTAAGTGTTAAAACAAAATTGAATAAAGACACGAGATATTTTTTTCGAGTCGATAGTATTAGTATAGCCTTACGACTATTGACTAAAAACTATCGACTCTTCTTTTTACAGAAAGCTTACGGACAATTAGTATTACTCGACTTTGACATTACTGCCTTTACATCTGTAACCTATCAACGTGGTAGTCTACCACGATCCTTATAAAGAAAACTTATCTTGAGGTGAGTTTCGCACTTAGATGCTTTC